>NW_004624777.1:13101815-13114277 GCF_000247695.1 Heterocephalus glaber
GCCAATCCATGAAAGAAAAATGAAGAGATAGCCTTTTTGATTTCAAATCATAATGGAAAACAAAATTTTTATGATCATGAGAACAATCCATGAGATACACAATTAATAGAAAATCCAGAAAAAGAAGGGAAAAACAAAACCTAGAAGTATTCCAGTGAGCCAATAAATGAGGGTGAAAACCACTAATAATAGGAGTAGATGACCAAATAGAGAAGCACATATTTCCACAAAAATAGGAATAATTAAATACATGATGGCAGATGCAAGTAGGAGTGGGAGATAAGGTGGTGGGATTTTATAGAAATCTCTTTTGATTGATCCATGTGTGCCTCAGTTAAATATGACACAAGACCATTTATCTGATGATGAAGATGAGATTTTGAGAATGGACATAAGAATAGAGGAGCTATAATTATTATTAATGAGAATGAAATTCTAACTGAATTAGGAGACAGGAAATGACAGACAACTTGGTGATCGGTAGTTTTAAAATTTGTTTTCTCTATCCATTTCCAGCTAAGTGAAGTTTTGATCCTTTTATAATTTATGTTCTGGATTTCCTCAGTCACTAAGATATTTTATTTTCTTTTTTTGTTTATGTTTTGTAGAAAATACCTCTGATATTTAGTCCTATTGTTTCCTAACCCTCAAATATGTCCTGTACATCCCACTGTTACTACCTATATATCACTATTTCAGTATTCTTCTAGTAATATAAAATGACTATTATGTTGTTCTTTATATTTAGGAATAAAGAAAGTACATTTAACAATACCCTCCTAAAACCAATAAAAAGATCAGTAAAGTAAATTAACATTTTAATATTAATGCACTTTATTGCAATGTAAAACTGAATTTGTTCTAGACCTACAGAAACAGTGTACATTTTAAATTAATTTTAATATATAAAGTGCTACAGTAACAATAGGTAAAGTAGTCCCCATATTGCCTAGAACATAGTCAGAGATTAAGGTGATTTAATATTATTGTTAGTAGTAATATAAATAAATATTGATAATATATTTATTGCAAATCTTATTTATTTATAATTTTCACAATGATACAGAATTGTTTTGGATGCCATTTTTGGCAACTCCTTAATTACCTCACAACATTAGTAATTAATTTATTTCATTGCATCTTGGTTTTGGATCTATGACTGACATATAGCCCTACAATTGTTTTAAATACCTCTATTTTCAGTCTCATATTTTACTTAGCATTTACTTGCTGGCATTATATTACTAAATTGAGCAAGAATTATTTAATATTTTTGTGACATTCATGATTGGATAAACTCCAAAATGTAGTAGAAATTCCTTTTGGTGATCTCATAGGGAGTGCCCTGTGTGTCTTTTGGTTGTCACCGCCCCCCAATAGTCTTATTTGCATTCCCCTTTCTTAAAATACTAAACTATACAAATGATCAGAACATTCTGAAATGTACTCTACGTAAGTGACCAAGTAATTCAAGATTATCTTGCCAGATTCAGCTCAAGAATTTCCTATTAAAAGCAAACTTTCTCAACCACAGGAAATTAATACTGTTTTAAAAATTATAAATTAATAACTCATAACCTACACATATTTAGCATGGATTTTTAACTCTTTGGGGGACAAGATTCTGTAGTATGCACTTGTAATTCTCTGTACTTGAAAAACTATCAGACATATTAAGGATATTCAAAAAAATCCTGAAATTAATTAACAAACTAATATACATTTTAATCTCCTTTTGAATATTAAATACAGAACCAATGAAAGATTACTTCACTGCAAAAGTAATACAAGTTATGAGTATTTACAAAAAGACAAAAGAATTAGAACCAAATCTCTAAATAACTATATTCAATTTTTTGGAGAACACTTTCATTTTATTAATTAGGAAAATGTCTGTTCAAGAAGTAGACACAATAGAGCAGCACATATTTATAGACATGTTAATTAAAATATTAGAGGAAATTAGCAAGTTGAAAAGTAACTGGCATAGCTAATAGCATAGGGCATCTAATTCAATGTATGAATAAGGTAAATAGTTCCCAAGTATAAACATGATTGATTATGAAATGACTTGATTAAGCTTGGTAAATACCATAATCTTGACCTACCAGTGAACTTTCAGAGCCAGTCAACAGATCCTTAATTATGAGTATAAATGCTTCCAAAATTATGTAGAGTTAATTACTATTTTAATAAGGATTTTCAGACTAACAGGTCATTGCACCCACACAATTTGGATAATTAATTTAAGGAAATAACACCTTTGAGAATACCAACACAGTAATTTTTTAAAATGGAAAAATATAAGTGTTATTTGGAAGCATATTGAGAAATAGGTTCTTATGACTTTTTCCTTTGGTGTTGAATTCATTTTAAAGAAAAGATGGGTGTGATTACACTGCTATGTTTTACTGTGTTTTTTTCAGAATCAAGGATCTCATGATGGTACTTATGACAACTTTAGAGCGGTCTGTTTTCACACAGTCCCATTTTTAGAAAGGCCTTCAAAGTCTCAAGAAGAAAAAGTCATCATGGCTTCATTTATTATGTTTCTTTCTATTCCTTGATATTGCCAAAGTACTTGTGGGTAATCAGCTATGTTTGAAAACATAAGTGACACATTCTGCAAAAAAATACCTTTCGATATTTTATGTTATTCTAGAAACTCTTTATAGGATGTTTGGTGAGAGCTTTTTCTTCTTCCATTCCCCACCTAAAGAGATTTTGGTCAGGATGACCAGTCTTTCTCTACTCACTCATTCTACCCAAGATCAAAAGTATGATTTATCTAGTTTTTAAGTTGTCTTCAATTTTTGTTGTTTCATAATTCCCTTTCAGTTCATAGAAACATGATCTCTTTTCAATGCATTTTGAGAAAAATAGAAGTATATATTTAATTATAATCCTACTAGCTATTGTATATTTCATTGTAATGTTCTTGTTTTTTTTGGTTTACAAAGTCACTTTATTACATTTTTCCAGTAAGATTTTTTTATTTAATGTTATACAAATAGATATTAATAAAGAAAATATAAAAGCTGTTCTATGAAAAATAATTTTTCATAAAAAAATTAGAGAACAATAATGATAAATACACTTTGTAGCATGATCTTAAAAGAATATATTTTCATTTGCTACTCTGTTTCAACTCATTTTGCTCAACTTTTTTTCATAAAACATTTTAATTATTAGCAAAGAATTTCACATGCAGTGTAATTTTGAACAATTTCCTCCTAATTCACAATATCTATTATCCATTTTGTTCCTCATTTACACTTTCAATTTCTCACACCACAGAGACAACATGACACTTAAACATGTGTGTTCAATTTACTTCACTTAAGGAGTATGGTTTTAAGATGAACCCATTTATAATCTTTTTCTATTTTAAGATTTGTGTATGTGTGTGTTTGTGTATGTGGACTGAAGGTAGGAACTTTACACTGAATTACACTCCCACCCCTTTTGATTTTTGTTTGTTTGAGGCAGGGCCTCACTAAGTCACTAAATTGCCCAATCTGAGCTCAGACTTTCAGTCTACCTGCCTTAACCTCCTTGAATGCTTGGAATGCAGGCATGTGCCACCAGGCCTGGCTCTATTTTATTAAATTTGTTTGACTAGGTACTATATTGGTTTGTGCTGTGACAAAGTACCACAAATGAGAGGCTAAGAAAACAACAGAAAATTATTTTTCACTATTCTGGAGGCTAGAAATCAAGGTGCTGCTGGCTCAGCATTACTTTCCCTGATAACTATGGAGAAAGATCCTTCCTTGCTGTCACAGAGTTTCTAATGGTCATCTTCAATCTTCGTTGTCTCTTGGTTTACAGAGAGAGTATATTAATCTCTGTCTCTGTTATCACATGACAATCACCCCTCCGTTTCTTTCTCACATGGCCCTTTTACTCTTATAAGTGTATCACTCATTTAGCAGACACCCCCTACTGTAGTATGGACTATTTAATGAATTACACTGGAAATTATAGCATTTCAATAAGCCCATGTTCTGAGATTCTGGAGGCTAGGATTTTAATATATTTTGGGGGAAGAATGTATGAATTTATATTAGGTAAAATGCAATATCCTGTGATTGTTACATATTTTCTCTTGTGGTCAACCGTTTTACAAAAAAAGTGTGAAAGGAATGTGTTTTGAGAACAGAGTGAAAAAATTACACATTTCAATTCAGATTTTTTTATTACATTTTAGTTTTTATTTTAAGCTTGGGCACAGGTTTATTTGCCATAAAGTAAATTTTCTTTACTTTTAACATTCAAAACAATATTATGGCTGATAATATGTTCAACAAGTGACGGTTGATATTGCATATTTCAATCCTTTTCCATCTAATATTTATCTTAAATTGAATGTTATGTATAGAATAAATACTGCTTCTCACACCCCCTACTACACCAATCAGTTGAATTTTGTCTCTACCAAGCATTTTTAGCTTTATCCATAGCTCTATTCTTTATATTGCATGTCACCAATATAATCAAATTATAATTTAGAAAGCTTTTCAAATGATATAAAAGTGTACGTTTTTTAAAGTCTGCTTGGGTATTATGGAAAAACACATGCCAAACTTCACCCATTACTTTTACTTTATTTCCTAAATTACAGTATTTGGCAATTGTGTGTTAAGGTTTATTGGTATAAATTTGTCAATATAAAATTAAATCTTACAGTACAGGTTCTTAATAGAAGAATAGGTTATCTCTCATCTGATATATATTTATGATGTTGTCACCAACGATGAAATTTTTTGGGGGGTGTTTATCTTGCATTTTTATATTTGACTATTATTTATATATTTGGTTCATTTTGACTTTCAGAAATAGATCTTTTATGAAAACTATTTAAAACAATACTGTTCATAATTTATATGGCCATGGTAAGACATAGTATGAGGTGATATATTTTTGGATTATGTTGATGCCAGACATTATTTAGAAGTCACAATTACTTAATAAAATTTCTATGAATGAGAATGTGGAATTAACAGTAAAGAAGTATGAGTTATATTATGTTCTTAAAAAGCAAAAATAGACTAGATACATATTAATGTTGTGCACACATAATTGATCATGAAAAGGACCTACATAATAAGCACATTTGCCTGCAAGAATAATGTATCTAAATTTTTAACTGCTTCTTAAATTTTATGGTAGTAGCTCTAATACAAATACTCATACAAAGACATGTACTTACAGATGGTATATATTTGTTCTCTTGGCATTGTTTATAACAGCAACACATTTTAATAAAGCTAAATTTAATGAGAGAATTTGATAAAAAAGAACACTATCCAACAATAAAATTTATAATAATCTTTTAAAGAATATTTAATAATATAGAATACTTTGTAATAATATGCTTCAGTTCATGAATGTAATTTGCTCATGATTTGGATTTGAAAAAGATAGCCATGTTTGTGCAGGGGCGATGGCTCTGGTTGTGTTTGTTACCTGGTGTAGAATTTACAAACAAAAACAAATTTTTACAATTACTTTTGTTTGAAAACCAAATTATTCAAAACAAAAGCATTCATGAGCCAAGGTACTACTATACTAAATAAACAAGTAAATAAAATATATACTTTTCTCTACATTAAAATTTTAGATACATCAAATATATCAGAGAAACATATTTTACACATGAGTTAAAATATGAATAAATAAATTGGAATGAATATTCTCTTTATTTAATTTATTAACAACATAAATGTTAGTTGGATTTCATTCAATTTGGAATTTATATTTAGAATACCTGCTCTATAAATCAGTTAATTTATTCTCTGACAAGCAATTAAATCTTATATCTTAGGTTATTGATAGAAGAATAGTTATTCTCTCACCCATATATTCCATCCTGGCTGCTAAGTGGAATGGAAGGAGCTAAAACTCTATTCTGGTGGTTATTCACACAGCTAGGGAGTTGAATTTATTTTTATATCACAATAAATGACTGTTTTCTAGTGTCATAGAGAAGAGATATCTGTAGCAATCATATCTGCTAATTTTTATGTCTCATTTATTAGTTAGTCAGAAAGTATGCTGGAAGATGAGAACTTACTCTGTCCAAGTTAAAATAATGAATTAAAAGCACTGTTCCTGCTACATTTAATATATATTTAAAATTCAAATTGGTGTTGAGATTAGCAACCCAAGCCATGACATTCTGTGTGACTGTTGACTTCATGAGGCATGATATATTTCTCAAGATGAGCTATAAATATATTCATATGCCAACTAATAGCACAATAGTCCTGTATAGATTTGGTGTAGGGTTTAATGTGCAACACATTCAAGTTTTGATTTTTGAAGCTTCCCATATCTTTTCTGAGCATTTTAATCCACAGTCTGTTGAATGTGTTGATATGTAACCCATTGGTATGGAAAACCAACTGCAATGAATTGCCTATATCTTTGAATACATAATTAATATGAATGTCATATATACCAAGTGTGGTAGAAAGGATAATAAAAAAATCTGTTATTGTTTCTTCATTTCCAAACATTCCGTGTGACTAATCCGAAAATGGGCTTGGCAGCAATATATAATGAAGTTTTTATTTTTACCTGAAAAAACTGAGAAAATACTCTAGGAGTAAAGACAATATCTTCATCTTTTAGTTTTGAGTTTAATGAATAAAGTTTCAAATGCTTTAGTGTGCAAACACATTTAATACCATAAAAGTGCAGACTAAAGTAAACTAAATGTCTTTACTGCTTAAAATAGTCACAATGGGGAAAATGGTTATCAGTGTGACAAAAGTGCTGAAAATGTACTTTAAAAAACCATTAAGAATAAATTATCTGTGTATATTTTATATTTATTAACTGAGATTAATTCAGCAGTTAAATATATTGATCTTTTAATGCAAAGGTATAAAATGGTACTTTTAGACTTTATATGAGAAGATAAAGGTATGAGAAGAAATATAAAGGCTCTTAAAGTATAAAAATATTGAAAAGACTAAAACTCAACATCTATTGCCTAATAGAGTTTGTTATCAAGCAATAAAATATTAATAAACAAAATGGATTTTATTCTTATATAACCATTTATCATGATCCAGAAAATATTAGGAAATATTTTTGTTGTCTTTTGAGGACTGAAAAACTTTAAATGTCTTAATCCTAGTTACTTCCTAGCAAAACATAACTGGTTAAATTTATGAAAAAAGATATGTTTAAAATATAAAGAGAAAAATATTCTTTATTAAATTAAGAACTATGATAAAAGCCATCTATGAAAAACCAACAGCCAATATCATACTAAACAGTCAAAAACTGAAATCCTTCACACTAAAATCAGGAACAAGACAAAAATGTCCACTATCACTACTCCTGTTCAGTAGAATTTTGGAGACATTAGCCATAGCCATTAGGCAAGAGAAAGAAATAAAAGGAATAAAGATAGGAAACGAAGAAGTCAAATTGTCATTATTTGGAGATGACATGATACTCTATAGGGAAGACCCCAAGAAACTCCACCAAAAGTCTTCTAGACTTAATAACCAAATTCAGTCAAGTAGCTGGATACAAGGTCAACACACAAAAATCAATAGCTATCCTCTGAACAAACAACAGACTCACTGAGAGAGAAATAGGACAAATAATTCCTTTCACAATAGCATCCAAAAAACTGAAATACCTAGGAATCAACCTAATGGAAGAAATCAAAGACCTCTTCTCTGAAAACTATAGCAATCTGAAAAGAGAGACTCCTTGAAGATGATATCAGAAAATAGTCAGACATCCTCTGCTCCTGGGTAGAAAGGATCAATATAGTGAAAATGGCCATGCTTCCAAAACTGTTATATAGATTCAATCCAATTCCAATTGAGATACCAGGAGCATAATTCACAGATCTTGAAAAAGCAATCCAAAAATTCATCTGGAACAAGAAGAGACTCAGAATAGCAAAAGCAATTCTAGGTAATGGAGACATGGCAGAGGGTATCACAATCCCCAACTTGAAACTGTACTACAAAGCTACTGTGATAAAATAGCATGGTACTGGCAAAGAAACAGACCTGAACACCAGTGGAACAGATTAGAAGATGCAGAAAGAACTCCAGACACACTCAGTCATCTCATCATTGACAAAGGAACCAAATACCCTCACTGGAGGAAAGATAGCCTCTTTAATAAATGGTGCTGTAAATATTGGGTTTCACTTGCCAAAGATTAAAACTAGACCTTTATCTCTCACCATGCATTAAACTAAAATCAAAGTGGATTAAAGATCTAAATATTAAAACAGAAACACTGAAATGGCTGGAACAGAGGTTGGGTAGAACTCTTGAAGACATTGGTGTAGGAAAGGTTTTTATGAACAAAACCTCATTTGCCTGTGAACTGGAACAAACAATCAAGAAGTGGGATCTCTTCTTACTAAAAAGCTTCTGCACAGCAAGAGAAACCACTAACAGTGTGAAGAGACAACCCACAATGTGGGAAAAAATTTTCACCTGCTGTTTCTCAGACAAAGGTCTACTATCTAGAATCTATAAAGAACTTAAAAAACATTAAACCTCCCAAATTTAAAGACCCAATCCAAAAATGGGCATCTGAAATGAACAGACATTTCTCAGACAAAGAAGTAGAAATAGCAAATAAATACATGAAAAAATGTTCAACATCACTGGCCATTTGAGTGATCCAGATGAAAAGAACACTGAGATTCCACCTCGCCCCAGAAAGAATGGCTGCTATCATGAAATCAACAATAATAAATGCTGGTGGGGCTGTGGGAAAAGAGGAACCCTGCTCCACTGCTGGTGGGAGTGTAGACTGGTGCAACCACTGTGGAAATCAGTATGGAGATACCTCACAGAACTAGGACTGGAAGTCCCATTTGACCCAGCTCTTCCCCTGCTGATTACCTTCCCCAAAGAATTAAAAGAATCATACCACAGTGATATATGTGCACCCATGTTCATAGCAGCACAGTTTGTAATAGCTAAAACTTGGAAACAGCCCAATTACCCATCAACTGGAGACTGGATAAAGAAAATTTTTTTTTTATATATATATATAAAATGGAGTACTACTCAGCCATAGAAAATGAAAATTTTGAGACATTTATAGTTAAATTGGTGCACATTGAGGCCATACTCTTTTTTTTTCCTTAAATTCTTTTATTGGTACATTTTAGGTATGCAATGTATTTATATTTATCATTGGGTGTTTGTACCTGTATATGATGTATCTTGGTTCTTATTTTTTCCTCATTACCTGTGTCCCCTTCACTCCTTCCACCCTTCCCTATTTACGTAGAATTTGATTCTATTTTTTTCTTTTCTCACAATTTTTCCTTTCTCTTCTTTCCTTTCCCCTTCCCCTCCCATTTCTCCTACCCTTTTTCTTCCTATTTGTAAGAAAATGAAAGTGTAAATAAGGATTAAAACGATTAAAATAAATAACTGATAATTTGAAACAGGAAGATGAGGCGATACTCTTCAGTGAAATAAATAGGGCACACGTGTAAATATCGAATAGGTTCGCTAGTGTGAGAAACGGAAAGTGTAAATAAGGACCAAAAGGTATAAAAGGTAATGTGAAATAGAAAGAAAAGGGTCAAAGGGGAAGGGGAATTGGGAGGGCTAGGGGAAAGGAAAGAAGGGAATGGAATTAATACGATAAAATGTAAAAATGGAAACAAAGTCTTTGTAAACAGGGGGGGAGTGGAGGGGTTGATGGGAGGGCCGGGGAAGGGGAAAAAAATAAGAACCAAGAGAGATTACGTAAAGGTGCAAATTTAGAATGATGAATGCCACTATATTGTATCCCTAAAATGTACCAATAAAATAAAGTAAAATGAACTATAAGTTGTTCAACTTTTCCCAGACTTTAAAATAATTTGCATACATCTATTATATATTTTAGTAAAGCAACATGTCTCCAGTTTCTATAAGAAAATTAGCATTGTTTTATTCAGAAATTTATTTTATTTTTGAACAAATTTTCTTTCAAATGTGACACCTACTGTAAGTTTTCAGCCTTCTAAAAAATAATTTGTATCATATAGTAATCACATAATATATAGCAATATAGAAATAAGGTTTTGAAATTCAAAGATATAAAAAAACTTCAAAAATGACTCTTCTGAAAAATAAAGATTAGTTTGAAAATAGTGGATTACACAAAGAGAGAACAGAAGAGGCTTTACTTGAAAATTGAAGTAAAAAAGAAAAATAAATTAATGCCCTAGCACACACACAAATTTGAATTTTGACACCTTAGGGAAAAGCTGCCTAATTTTGTGGCCTCAGAGTTTTTTTGCTCCTTTTTAATGTTTAAAGTACCTGCTCAAAGTATGCTTTGACTTTTGACATAGTCAAACTTATCTGTGCTATACTAGTTTAGTTCTTAGCAACAGTATTTTTACTGATTATATTTATGTAAATTAAGTTAGTGTATATGAGAACATGTAAACCACAATATCCAAAAGAAAATTATTTCTGTCCAAGCAGAAATTGAAAGACTTGAATTATAAATTCAAATGTCATGGAAATAAAATCTATTTAGAAGAACATAGATGAACCTAGTTGATTACAATATGAATAGTGACATACTAAAGAAGAAACAATAAAAATCACTTGCTGTTTTCTCACCCCTTTAGTATTCTGGTACTTATAAAATATTTGAATTATCAGTCAAAATAATATTTTCCATTTAATAATACAAAGAAAATCTTTCTAAAGAATATCACTTTAAAACCAAGCAATACTTTACAGACTATAATTATTCTGTATGTGGACACTTAAATCATGCTGTGACAGTAATAGCCAAATCATTTTAACATACCAAACTTCTGTAATGAAAAGCACATGAAAACAAGGTACAAAGAATAGCCTTGTCTTGAGAATAAGAATTCAAATAATCTTCTTAAAAAGGACAACCTTCCCCTCTCCACTTCATTCTTAATACCTTTCAGACTTCAGAAACTTCCTATCTGATTGCTCAGCTATTCAGCCAAATTGAAAAGAAATACAAGTCATCTAAGGCACAACAGAAAATCTCAATGAAAATGTATTCTGCCATTCTACTTTCTAATACCATTTTAAAGACTTATTAAAGCAAATGTGGGAAGCATTTTATTTCTCTTCTGGTATCAATGAGTGTGTGTTTGTGTATGTATTTGTGTGGTCCCTCAGAATCCTTAACCTCAAAGTGACGATTTGGATCTTTTACTTAGGAAAATACTCAAAGCCAGTTTTCTATCTCCTTGAAGAATCATTTCCATAACAAATTAATCTCATTCAGAAATTATTTTTAAAATGATTTATTCAGAGCAAATTCACAGTCACAGAATAACTTGCATTTGGGCTTCGTATGCAGTTGTAAGAATAGAAATTACTGATCAATGAGCTGTTTCAGAATGACAATGTGAACTGCCATAGGATTAAGCAATCCGATGAAGCATCACATACCAAGAAGGAAATGCAAACACTTTATAGGACTCCTGAGCATTATTGACAGGTTTCCACTGCCTTTTTGGATATGATTCCATGCAGCAGGAAATCTCATTTGTGAAGAATCTTTATTTAAAAGTTATGAATGCATTAAATTAGGGGAAACCGCAAACATTTTCCCATTAATGTAGTCCCGTATAGGGATTTGTTGCTTTAGGAACTTTTTAAGCTAATCATACCAAAAAATAGATAAAAAAGTAAAATGCAATATTAAATTTTGCAGAATTTATTAATCTTTAGGATGACAAATTTGCTTAATTAAGAATAAAATGTTACTTGTTTTGTTAATGTTGTATTACTCTGACAAATGAGCATTTCAATAAATACTCCATTAACCAGATGTAAGAGCGCTCCTGTAATCTCAGTACGGTGGCAGGCTGAGGCAGGAGGATAAAAAGTTCAAGGCCAGATTGAGGAACTTAGTGAGACCCTATCTAAATGAATAAATAAGCAAATAAACACATACACGCATACTACACTAGGAGCCTGATTTTTAGACTTCAAAAATGTTCAAAATATTTGTATCCCTTTATAATAAAGGTTTACTTACTATATAATCATGACGGCATAATTAGTACACATTTAAAAATGAACTAGAATCTCTCTTTGCAAAAAAAGAAAGGATGGAGAAGGAAAAACTTGAGTCCTTGTTAAGTATGAATTTAAAAGAAGGGTTTTTTTTTCCTTTTAAGAAACGTCTGTAATTTTCAAACACCATGTGTCAAACTCACCGCAAGAGATGACAGAAACCAACAGAAGTCCTTGGACTCCACACCAAATATTCTGAGTTGAATCATTTGTAGTGAAGCTTGAATGTTGATACTTTTTTGAGGAGTACACCAGGAGATTATAATGCACAAAGAGTTTTGATAGGAACTACTCTAAATAAAGTGGAAAAAATAAATGCACATCTTAGTGCCAGCAGAGTTTCTATCTAGCAAAGAATATGTTCTACAGAGTTATGTTGCTTAGATTA
>NW_004624777.1:13120375-13158182 GCF_000247695.1 Heterocephalus glaber
ACATTTATAGCTAAATGGATGCATATTGAGGCCATACTCTTAAGTGAAATAAATAGGACACACGTGTAAATACCGAATAGTTTCTCTGGTGTTGAGAAACTGAAGGTGTAAATAAGGATGAAAATGACTAAAATGAATAATTGATAATTTGAAATAGGAAAAGGTCCAAGGGTTTGGGGGTGGCGGGAGGGGAAGGGGAAAAGGAAGAAAGGAAAGGAAAGATTACAAGAAAGAAAAAAAATGGAATTAAAGTCTGTGTAAATAGGGAAGGATGGAGGGGGTGAAGGGTGCACAGGTAATGGGGAAAAAAATAAGAACTAAGATACATCATGTACAGGTACAAGCACCCAATGATAAATGTAAATGGATTGTATACCTAGAATGTACCAATAAATATATATTTTAAAAAATGAGCTTTTTATATATCCCTATTGTGTCTGTTAATATCTCTATGTGCCTCACAAGTGATTGACATAAAATGCCTACAGTAATGCTTAGGGGTAGAGATTCTATTAGGTAGGTACTTTTGCCATGATATGGAACTTGTGTTATCAGCTTTCTCTTTCAGAAATCATGTGAAGCAACAAGAAAAGTAAAAAAAAAGGATTGCAGTTCCTGTTTTCAATGAAACTTCAAGTAATACATGACTTACAAATTGTACTGCAGAAAAGATTACCTGAATGTCACTGTGTCTTCGGAGATGTCATGGAAGAATAAATATGGAGGTTATTTGGTCAGCTGAAAGGTGGCAAATCTTAAGATATAGTAAAAAATGTATTCTCTTCAGGTAAAGGAATAATCCTGAGGAGAAAATACTATATCTCTTATTTTAAATAAGTACATATGTAATATTAGGGTCTTGAAAGCTGGAATATTATTCCAGAGAGACATCTAGAGAAAAATTGGTGAGTGGGGAATATCAAGGGACCTCAACAGAAAAGGATTCACAGTGTCAGAAAGTACATGTCCTGAATTCAATATGCTCAGTGTGAACTGAAGAATTCCACTTTGCATAGCTTTTTATAAAATGAAGAATTTCGAGTTTGGCAGCAAAAGTCTTCTAGTTTTAATTTTGTCAAGAGAAGTACAAAAGATGGAATTTCAAAATACACAGAGAAAAGGCTTATTTTTAGTAAGCTACCTGTCTACTAATTCAGGCTGACATGTCTATTCCAGATAAGCCCCTACAAATCGATGTAATAAAAACCAATATTCTGAACAATAAGTAGCAATATAGTGTGTGTTAAAAAATTTTGTAATATCCCTATGCAATTAATTTACAAAGGTAAAACAAAACCTTCATATTATCAAAGACATTTCAATGAAAAAGGATTTTAAGAGCAACTGGCAAGAGAATACATGGTTGTGAAATAATGCATACACATAAATGTTTTCATCACTCATGTTGAAAGATCACAAAAGAGAGGGGTAAGTGGTCAATAAAATATTAATAAAATTAAACTCTCAAGGACATGAAACATAATTGGTAAAACTCACATAAAATTGAAGGTATACTAAAACTTTCAAACAAAGATAGAAGAAAAATGATACAAAGTATAGTCAAAGGAAATACGAGGAATGGCATAGAGAATAAAAATGAGAAAACAGACTAAAACTACTAAGATTATTTTGAAAAAATTTTCAAGGTAGAAATGTATTTTTAGAAAACTTTGAAAGTATATTTCATGTTTTGTTAGTAAGTAGACAAGTTGGTGTAACTCCCATGGAGAAAAATATCACAGTTGATAACACTTGATAAGTTATACAATAATGAACCCTTTAATCAAATAACTGTACTTTGAAGTAATTATTGGACCTACTTTCCAAGATACTATGCATTAAAACTATACAAGTAAGGAAAAAAAAGTGACATCCAACTGATTTTGTGAATAAAAATGAATTGAGTAAATTTTTATGCATTAATGTTTTATTTAAAAAGGACTCCTTAATGTCAGAATGCTTTGAAATCGATTACTTTTTTAATTAAAGAGAAACTCAAGGTGATTAAGTATATATAATTATTGTCTTTACTGGAAAATAGTGCAGAAAGTCAGAATCTATATTCATTACTGTACACTCATAAAGAGAGTAAGGAGAAACGATTGGGTAGAAATGTGATAAGAATTGATATTCATTATATGGCAGTTGAAATTTTAACTTATACTATTATATAATATATTTAAAACAAAACATAAGCTGAAATAAGAAAGGGACAATAGAGGTAATTTAAACAATAAAGTTACATAATCTATATTCTAAGTGTATGTAAAGCAATATAAATATACCTCATAGAGATAGTAAAGCTGAAGTAAAATGCATACATTTTATGTAAATGTTGAAGTAAAACCGACAGGAATTTTGATGTTTTCACTTGCTTTCTTAAGGAATAGTATTGAGTACTGATTGTTTCTTCAGTATTGTTTAAAAGTAGTGATCACTAAAGTTTGGAAATGATGTTGAAAGGAAGAGACCACAGTTGACTTTAAGAACATTATTAAGCTATTGGAAAAATGGAAGTACCCTAGACTGAAGGAAAATGAGAGCAGAGGGAGAAATTTGAGTTTAAATCTTTCCTTTGATTTTGTGTTTTTGACATTTTGGTGAAGATGTTATATGAAGAAGTTATGAAGTTATATGAAGTTACGTGAAGTTTTATGCACTAATACTTCTTTTTTTTTAACTTCTTAAAGAAATATGACATGACTTTTTAAAAAATTGCTTCTGAATATATCCTAAAAATATACTCTGTCTGTGGGAGATCCCAATATTTCAAAAATGATAGCTCTACTTTTAATTGAATTGAAAATATACTTTGGCTGAATGAAAGTCACAGATTGATTCAATGGAGTTCAAAAATTTATTTTAAACAATCTAGACATTAAAGGTTGAAAAACTGACTAATATTTTTTAAATTGGAATTATTTTTGCAACAAATATTAAAATGTTACAAAATCACTACAACATCTTGAATTGAAACAATAATGGCAAAATTTTAATTCATGTACTGTTCTTTCACAGTCATTTGTGAAAGGATGTGAATTTTGAGGAGATTGAGGTTGGCATCAGTCTAAGCAACTCATTTTTCTCTGAAAACTTATTTTCTCTTTAGTAAAACTGCCTTTTCTAGAAAAACTTCCATAATCTTCAGCTTTCTGGTAGAATAAGACTTCAGTTTTGCTGATGCATCCGGGCATAGTTCCACATTGTGTCAGGTTTCTCCTTGATGTAGACACTGGTACTGGACAAGAAATTTGTAGTCTTACAATGATGGAGACTCTAAATGCTGGTGGTTATCACATATGAAATTGGTTCTATATGATGTGGTACACATCTTATAGATTACATCTTATAGAATCATCTTTATGATTCAACGTTTGCCTCTAGATTGCATCTTTTAGCTCAGAAGAAATTAGAGGATATTGAAATTCTGAATCATATATTCTGTGCGGGCCATTTTGCAATATGTTGTTTTCAAAAATTGTAGAATTTTTAAGCACAAAATACAGATGCACATCTTACTTTTTTTTTTTTTTTTGGGTACTGGACATAGAACGCTGGACCGTGAGCTTGCAAGGCAGGTATGGTGCCACTGAGCTAAATTCCTGGCTCCAGGTTTTACATTTTAAAAATGAGTTAGCTATTCAATTAAAAATGTATAAGAGGCAAGAAAACATCTGTGTTTTCCTCTCACATCTTTGCAAAAGAAAACAAAACAAAATGATACAAAAAATCCACAAAAGCATATGAGGATTATTTTCTTTGATTTTTATTATGATATCTCAATCCTATTGAAATCAGGCAAGAATAAAGATTTGATGCCTTTTAATAAAGATTCAAACAATTTAAGGTGAAAGTTTAATTAATTGCACTTGATATTAGTGTTAAAAAGATAATATAATTCTTAATGGCTTTTAGAAATTAAATGTTTATTTTATTACAACCATAAAGTATACATTGAAATAAATATAAATTTAAAGTACATATTCGTGAATTATTGTAACTTCTATATCAATTTAACCCTTTATGGTCTAGAATTACAGCCATTCCAGTACTACAGGATCCCCATGTCTACTTTTTTCCCTTTCCAAATCATGCTTCCCTCTCTTTTCCTTTGGTTTTTACCATGATCACTTTCTAAGTATGTTTAGCCTTCTTCCATCTCCCTAATCATACCTAATGGTGAGTCTTTTGTCCAGTTTTATACTCTGTATAAATGTTATTGTAATTTACATTTCTCACAGGTTTACAAATAATGAACCCTCTTTGCTTTGGTCTGAAATTTATGCTTACTCTACTTTTGCAGAACATACTCGTGCTACAGAATTCCTTTGAAGGTGTAATACCATGCCCTCTAGCTTCTGATGAAATGTCAGACATTATTTATTCTTGTTCCATCTATTTTGAAGATACTATCTTGTTTTTAATTTTCACATTTTTTCTGTGATATGTCTAGGTCTGATTTTGTTCATAGTCATCCTATTTGCACTAGGTTGTGCTATTTGGTTCTGTTTATTTCTTTGGTGTCTTACTGTCTTTCTACATGTGTAGTTAATGTGACAGACTGATATTGTCCCATAGGTCTAGAACTATCAATATAATAATTATTTATGTTAATTTCTCCACTGTATTACTGTTTAAATGATAGCTCTTATTCTGTTTTCTAAATCACTTACTCTGTTTAATGTCATGTCCACATCATCAAATGACTTCACTTTGTTAATACATTGGAGTTCAATGCATTATTTCTGTATGATTCATGCTTAGAAATTGTTTTTTCTTCCAAAAATCTCCATTCAAAAATTATATTTCCCACTTCCCTTCTTTTCACTTATATTTTATACATTTTTATTTTATTAGTACATGTTTGCAGTACATAATGATCACATAACTTGTGGGTTTCAGTACATATGCATAACACATTTTTATTCTTTTTTCATTCCATTTCCCCACTCCTCCCTAAGAGTAAAGAGACTGAAATTAATATATACTTTTTAGGAAGAGTATGGCCTATATTTTTCATCTCATTAGATGGAAATATATTAACTGAATCTTTGTTGGTTTGAATTCTAATTTCAGTGTAAGTTAAATTCAGTTCATCCTTGATTTCAAATATTTTGAAGTCAATATCAAGACAACCTTCATCAAATGGAGCACATTTTCCCCACAGACTAGGTTTTGGACATGAGTGAGGTATTTCTTTTCTGGCCCACTCCCAGCTTTCTATCCCTAGATGTGCTTCTCATACCTGTTTCTTTGCTAATTCTTGGTTGAAAAGCTGTTGCATGCTCTATGAAGCCTCTGTGTACCTCTGTGGATCCTCTCCAGCTGTGTCCCACACTTTCAACACACTGCCATTATACTCTTGGAGAAAGACACATAAGAAATAAATACCAGGTGGCTATAGATTAACTGTGTGACTAAGGCCCCTGGGGTTTAGCATCTCTGTTGCCAACCCACAGGGAGCCATTAAAATTGGTTAAAAGTTTAAATGGATTCTCCCTAGCCTTTTCTAAGGAAACGTTTTTCCTTCTTCTTCTTTTTTTTTTTTTAATTCCAGGTATAAAATCATCAGATATTTTATCCTCTTGAAAAGTTGTCTCTGTCTATGGATTTAGTGTCCTTTCTATCATTCAGGTTTCACAGCGATCTTTCCAACCTCTCCAACATCAACTTAAAATGTCTCCCACCTGGCTCTGCCTCCTCATAGCAACAACATTTGTCTCCACCTAGTATATTCTAGCTTTTTCAGAATTATAAAATTTTCAAGTCAGTAAGAATACTCATTAAAAACAAATACTCCCACCATCAAAAATAGTTTCTGCATATATGTGTATTTATAAATGCAATATATTATATAATTACATATACTTTATATATAGACAATATGTGATTGAAATAAATGAGAAAAAAATTAATAAAACCTTTAGTATAATAAAAGACAAGTTGGCATTAATCTCCCCAACATATTCTTCCTGCATCTGAACACACTTATCTCATCATTTTTGCCACTTTCTGAAGCAGTACTAAAAGTTCTCTTTTGTGAATATCTTTAAGAGGTGTGATAAAAAAATATAGTGAATGCTGCTGCTGAGTGCCATCAAATGGAAAAGCAGACAAAATTTTTATCCTCATCTATGTAGATGTATCCCCACCTATGTTATTATGCTTATTCTAATATTCATCATGTGGCAGTTAAAATTTTGACTTATACTACATGTATTGTCTCCTCATTTACATTATTCACTGGACCTAGTACTGTGCCCTTTTGATTCTTCCTCCAAAGTCAAAATGACCGTGCAAGGTAAATATTTTGAATCTACTTCGGACACTGTGGCACCAAGACTTGCAACTAAATACACCAGTGAAAAAGAACTTCTAGGTCTGACTCAGAAAATGACAATAATGACGGGATAAATGTGCTTAAAGTGAGGAAGAGCATATTGATGGAGATTAATGGCAACATGATTTACACTGTAATAATTTTTTTTCTTAAGTTCTTTTATTGGTTCATTTTAGGTATACAATACATTTACATTTATCATTGGGTGTTTGTACCTGTACATGATGTATCTTGATTCTTATTTTTTGCCCCATTACCTGTGTGCCCTTCACCCCCTCCACCCTTCCCCATTACATAGACATCATTTCCATTTTTTTTCTTTTCTCATAATTTTCCCTTTCCATTCTCTCCTTTCCCCTTCCCCTCCCTTCACCCCTACACTGGAATAATTTTTTAAAATATACACATCTGCTGTAGTTTTTAATCAAACATCAAAAATAAGCTTTTTAAATAAAATGGGAAATACCATATAATTGAAAACTAGTTAGCTTAAGAATAAAAACCAGAGAAATTTAACTCGAACTATTTTGACACATTATTTTTTAAAGTTTTAAGTTCACAGAAAAACTGAGAGGAATATACCAAGATTTACCACACATGCTGTAACCATTGCACATGGCTAGTCTCCCCAGGATCAACATCTGTCACCAAAGGTGCATTAGTTATAATTCACTAATCTATATTTATACATGACAATCTCCCAAACTCTATGCCACTTTAGGGTTCCCCCTTGATGTTGTACATGCTATGGGTTTGGGAATATGCATAAGGACTACTTACCATCATGATGCTATTAAGAAGAGTATTTTCAAGTTAGTAAATTCCCTCTGTGCTATTTCTACTATTGCCTCCCTCTACCCTAAACCTCTGGCCACTACTTTTCTACTTATTTTCTTCATAGTTCTTCCTCTTTCAGAATGTTGTCATTTTGGAATCATCCAGCATATAAATTTTCCAAATAGGCTTCATTCACTTAATAGTATTAATTTAAGGATCCTTCCCTTTCTCTTATGGGTTAATAGTTTATTATATTACTGCTGAACAATATTCCATTGTTTAAATGATACCACCATTTGTTTCCCCTTTTACCTACTGATACACATCTTGGTTCCTTTCAAGTTTAGTAATTATAAATCAATCTACTCTAAACATGTGTCCAGATTTTTTTTCACAGGCATAAGCTTTTGACTCCTTTGGGTCAATGGCAAAGAACATGATTGTTGGGTCATATTGTGAGACTATGTTACTTTTGTAAGAAATTACCAAACTGTAACCTTTTGCATTTCCACTACAAAGAAATGAGAAACACTGCTGCTTCTTGTCAACTTCAACATTTGCTATTGGCAGTTAGATTTTGGTTATTCTAATAGGGATATTGTTGTTTTAATTTTCACTTCACTGATAATATAAAACATTTTGTCATAAGTTTCTTCAGCATCTGTCTTTGTTAATTAAGTGTTTGTTAATATCTTTACATGTCTTTTAAATAGTTTATTTGTTTTATTATTGTTATATTATAGGAATTCCTTTGGGTTTGGGGTGAGCCTTTTTTCAGTCTTTGCTAATATTTCAACTCAATTTGTAGTACATCTTCTCATTTTCTTAACATTGTCTCTAATAGGACAAAGTTTAAGTTCAATAAAGTTCAACTTATCAATTATTTTCTGGTACCAAATTTTTAATATTGTAATCTAAAAAGTCACTGTAACTCACTATTACAAAGGAGCTGCAAGATATTTTGCATACTCTCTTCTAGTATTTTTTAGCTTTATACTTTAAATTTTAGTCCTTGATGCATTTGTAGTTAATTTTTATAACAAGTATAAGATGTAGATCTAGATTCTCTATATTTAAATGTTTGTTTTTGTATGTATGTAAGTGTATATGTTTGATTTATTTATTTATTCATTCATTGATTTTGAATGTGAATGTCCCATTGTTACAGCAAGATTGATTGAAAGATCATGTTTGGTCCTCCATGAACTTTCAAATTATTTTCAATCTTATCAGACTCGGTGTCTCCTCTTTATAAAAATTAGTGTCCTCTTTATTAGAAAGAAATGAAATGATCAGAGTTTATAATCTGAATATAACCATATTTTTAAAAATCATAATGAACTAATTGTAATATAAGGAAGATTTAAAAGGAAAAGGAAGAAGTATTCTTATGAGTAAATCCATGAACTGTGCCACATAAATGATACAATAACATAGTCAGGACTTTGATTGATGTGTGCATTAATTATAACTCTAAATTCCACAAATACAGACCATTAAGGAAAGACTTTCCTGTGAATTCAAAGACTATGAGTAGTGTTGCTGTCTGTGACTCAGCTGAATAGTGAACAGAGTTTCTGGCATCTATATATAATAGTTCAAGTCTAAAAACCCTGCGAATATCAAACTATATCTCAAATGATGATGTCACAAATGAGTTTTTCAAGCTTATTTTCTCCTAGGTTGTTAAAACTGGTTATGAATTAAGTTGTCGATACAAGTTCACAAATGAGCAAAACACAAAACATAGAATTAGGATTGCTTATACATTTAAATGTGACTTTAAAAATGATACTAAAAAACTTCATCAAATTTTCCTTTTCTGGTAAGAATTTGCAAAATGACACTATTCATTGGAGTTTATTTCAGGGAACTCAAATACTTTACAAGTGATTACTTATCATGTATCCAACCATTTCTTTTCTGACAGAAATTTAAGGTATTTCTGCTAAAAATTTCATTTAACATTCTTTCATAATTTTTAGAAGATATAAATTAAATTTTTATAAACTTGATTACTTGATTTTTATAAACGATTACAAAATTTTATAAACTTGATTCATTAACTAATGGTATTTATTAAGAATTTGTGTCATCTGAAACATTATTTACTTCAACATTTTAAATATAAATGTATTATTTATTGACATATTAACTTGTCATCAATATAGAGTAACAGTGTAAGTCTTTCCTCTTCAAAGGAAATCTTTTTTCCTGTGGATTGAAAAATAAAATATTGAAATATACTCATGAGATATATTATCAAGTAATTTGGTAATTATTGTAAATAAAAATATTGGATGAAATAAATGTTCATAAGCTTTATTAACAGCTTTTAAAGGAAATAATTATCAAGGTAAAATAGAGGTACTTTGTAAAAAAGACATAATTTAAAGATAGCTATAAGATTCTAACTATACGTTCTAAAACAATAAATACAAAACTCTTTTAGTTCATCATAAAAGTAGACCAATTGAGAACATATACACACTTTGTGTAAAAGTACAAGGTATATCTTCTTTTGTTGTTTATTTTTAATTTTCATTTATTTTTGTTTCACATCTTTTTAATGCACATCAATTATATAGAATAATAAATTTTATGTTGGCAGATTTGCACATGCACATAGCTTTGGCCATTTTCATCCACAATCATCTTCTGTCCATCCCCCTGCCTTTTTTTACATTTGTGAGCTTCAATGTACATATATTCATCCTATCCATCTTCCCTACTTCCTATCCTTACAACCCATTCCCCTCTTGCTATTCTCATTCTCTTGACTAATAATAATCTGTCTTTTATTTTCATGTCACTTTTAATAGAATCCTCATATTATCAAGAAAATGCAGTATTTGTGTTTCTGACTCTGATTTATTTTACTCAACATGATTCCCAGACTCATGTATTTTCCTTTAGATGAAAACATTTCATTCTTTATTCTTGAATAATATCCATTGTGTGTGTGTGTGTGTGTATATGCATTTTCTTTATCAGTTCATCTCTTGATGGCACCTAGATTGGTTTCATATCTTGACCATTGTGATTGTGCTACAATATATATGACTTTATTTATTTCAGTTGTATACTAAAAAGTGGTATAGATGGATCAAATGGTACCTTTAAGAGCCTCCATACAGGAGATACCTCAATGAACTAGGACTAAAGGTCCCATTTGACCCAGCTATTACCCTGCTGGGTATCTTCCCAAAAGAATTAAAAGAATCATACCATAGTGATATATGAGCAACTATATTCATAGCAGCACAGTTTGTAATAGTTAAAGCTTGGAAACAGTCCAAGTGCCCATCAATTGGAAACTGGATAAAGAAGATGTGTTGTTTTTTTTTTATAAAATGGAGTACTACTCAGTCAAAAGAATGAAAAACTAGAGTCATTTATAGCTAAATGGATGCATATAGAGACCATACTCTTAAGTGAAATAAGTAGGACACACATGTGCAAATACCGAGTAGTCTCACTAGTGTGAGAAACTGATAGTGTAAACAAGGGTTAAAAAGATTAAAATGAATAATTGATAATTTGAAATAGGAAAGAAGGTCCAAAGACGAAGGGGTAAAGGGAGGGGAAGGGGAAAGGAAAGGAAGGAAAGGAAAAACTATGAGAAAAGAAAAAAAAAGGAAATGATGTCTGTGTAAATAGGGAAGGGTGGAGGGGGTGAAAGGCACACAGGTAATGAGGAAAAAAATAAGAACCAAGATGCATCGTGTACAGGTACAAACACCCAATGATAAATGTAAACGAATTGTATATCTAAAATGTAACAATAAAAGAACTTAGAAAAAAAAGAAGAGCCTCCATACAGATTTCCATATTGGCTATAATAATTTACATTCCCATCAACAGTATAAAAAGCTTTTTTTTTCTCCCAGAATCCTTATCAGCATTTATTGCTATAATTTGATATTCCCCCATTTGTTGATTCTAGCTATCTAAATATAGTAAAGTTTATCTATGATAAATCCTTAACTACCATCATCCTGAATGGGAAAAAAACTGAAAGTATTGCCTATAAAATCCAGAAAGAGACAGTGGTGTCTACCATTAACAATCGTATTCAATGTAATTCTTTAAGTCTTAGCTAGGACAATTAGATTTCTTGTGCTTATGGATTGACAGATGTAATATTGTTAAAATGAACATGTTAAGTAAAGTGATTTACATATTCAATGCAGTCCTCATCAAAATACCAAAGACATTCCTCACAGGACTAGAAAAAGCAATGCTAAAATTCGTATGAAAACACAAAGTAGCAAAAGAAATCCTAAGAGAAAAAAAAACCCCACAAGCTTAGAGGCATCACATTACCCAATTTCACACTATCCTACAGACCCACAGGAATGAAAACAGCAAAATAAGACACATAGTTCCATGGAACAGAATAAAGAACATAGACACAAACCACGCATCTTCAGCCATCTGATTTTGGACAAAGGAGTCAAAACTATATGAGGGACAGAAGACAATCACTTTAACAAATGGTGCTGGAAAACGTTTATCCCCTTGTACAAGACTGAGACTAGATCCCTACTTCTCACCCTATAAAATTATATATAATATATAAAAATTTATATATTTTATATACGTATAGATTTGATATATATATATTTTAAAATGGGTCAATGTCTTAGATATAAAACCAGAAATTTTAAGCTGATAAAATAAAACATAAGGAAAACACTTGATAAGTACAGGATAAGACTTCCTGAACAAGGAAATCTTGATAGTTCAGAGCATATAATCATAGAAAACAAATACACTTACTACATTATGTAGCTTACCCCACACACACATTATTAGAGTCAAAGCAAACATCTTTGCAGGTATCTGTATCTGAAGCAGAACTACAGATCCTCTCTCTTTCTGGTGATATTTTGATATTAAAATCAAGACTTTACCTTTACCAGGCCAAGAAGCTAAGCATCGATGCTTTCTACTTAATGTTACCTGCCATACCACCAATTTGTGAGATGACAGGAGATTTTTGCCCTGTGCTTCAGAATAATTGCCAGGGTTTGGAGTCACTGGTGTCATCTCATTTTTCCTTGTATTCATTTTCCCTATTTGATATCTCTTTCAGTCTTTCAATTCCATGGATATTTAGGGACAGGGGTTTATGAACTCTTAGAATGGGTTATTTTAGCATCCCTGCCTAACTACTTAATTTGTGAAAATACAGAATTTTTCTACTTAATCTTTCTCAGATCTCCTTAAGAGGGCAGGAGTATTCTGAGAATTTTTCCCTTCATGACTAACTCACTGGTGACCACTTTCAACTCTCCTTCTCTGTTATCAACTTTTGGAATATTACCACCTAACATTACGGTATGTTACCACGAATGGGAGAAGGGGGTAGCAGGATGGTGCACATTCAGATTTATTTTTCCCCTTTGGATTCGGGATTTTTATACTAGCCCAGAAATAGATATGGAACACTTCTGAAAAGTTCAGCTACCTTTATCTTATTTTCTGACAGAGGCATTTGTCTTTCCACTCATACTTTCACCATTATTGAACACATTTTCAATTTCTGGCATGTATTCCACTTCGGTTTCCTTGAGTTCTTAGACCTCTTACTGGGACAAACTACAATTATGTACTTATTCAAACTGTAGATTTGTTGGTGTGAATAACCTTTAAACCTTTTTGAAATTCATTAGTGTGAGCCAAATGTAAGAGAACTACATGTATGTATATTTTTCAATGCAGATATCTAAATTGAAATACTGTTTCAAACACTTATTTCTTGGAGGTTTTATTATTGCTAAGTATTAGTAAAGCAATGCATGAAAAATTATGGCCCTATCAAAATAGCAGTAATAGCATTCAGTAGCAAATGCTTCCATCACATTGGTCTACTTCAATTACATAAAATGTACTTAGGGAGAAAGAAATTCTGTCACCATATTGAGTCTCAAAGAGGCATTTGCTGTCACATTTTGAGATCATATGAAAGAGGGTGTGATTGCATTCTGCAACTTTGTCCTTGGAGGGTACTTTTGGGCCACCTAATATTTTATTTTCCCAACTTAACATTCTATTTTTCCCACCAAGACTACTTTAACATCTTACCTAGTCTCTTTCACTATATTCTCCCCTTCAAGGCAGGCAGCAGAACCACTGAGCTAAATCCCCAGCCCTATATCCTCCCCTTCATTGGATATCATTCTACAGCCATATGGAAATATCATACATAGTATTTTCACAATATTTCTTTTTGTTAAAAATAATGTCAATTCTGTGTGGTATAAAGATATCAATGCAAGAGTAGAAATTCTAAGATATTGTAGTCAAACTGGCTTTATTATTAAAATATCATAATATCTAAAATGGTATTACTTTAGATTTATTAGTTGCTCACTTCACAGTAGATACAATTCTAAGCTCACTATGATAGATTGATTCAGTTAGTTCTCAGAAAATATTTGGGATGTGAAGTACCATTTTTATTATAACCACTGTTTGATAGATAAGAAAACAGAATAGATAGGTTTAAAAACTTGTCTAAATTCTAAAAGCTC
Organism: Heterocephalus glaber; assembly: GCF_000247695.1. The sequence goes on from NW_004624777.1 coordinate 13,134,032, forward strand.
CTATGACACTAAGTTGGTTATTATAGTCTCTAAAACCTAATAGTTTAAGTAATATACTATTCTGCCTTTATTGATAAACTAATGTATTCGGAAATACTAATAAATGTATACTGTATGTCTAATTCAATCATTTAAAAATAGATGAACTAGTTCAAATGAGAATGGGAACAGGGGGTGGGGCAAGAAAGGAAGGGAAAAGGATTAAAAAAAGAGTAGAAGGAAAAATATTGAAACAAAGCTTTTGTAAATGAGGAGAGGAAAAAAGTTTGAAGGGAAGGGATGGCAATGGAAAATAATTAAGATATATTATGTACAGGTACAGATTTCCCATGATGAATGTGATCATTATGAGTGACCAAACATGTACTAATAACAAAATTGTTAAAAAATAAAAAGTGTTTCATGTAAACGTAAATGGTAAAGATGATTTCATAATATTTGCTTCATTATGAAATCATAAACATATGAAAATGTAGATAAAATTTGGTTTGGTAGTTCAGAGAACTTACATTTTATTTTATGTGATCTCTCATCTTTAGATAAGTGCTATTGTTTATATGCTACTGACAATCTAGTCTCCATTGTCAAGAAAAAAAAATTGATGAATTAGTTATTCCACCTTGAATTTGGCCCAAATTGGGGGTAAATTTAATGGACTACAACAACAATAATTAACAACAGTCTGTATTTATCCTAGCTATTGATCGCTATCATTTGTTCAGTACTGGAGAAGTTATTTTCCTATTCAAGCATTCATTTATAGAGGGATGAAATATATCAATAATGAGTATCACAAATCAGAATAACCTATCAAATACCTATTCATAGAAATAGAAAAACAAATTCTATGTACTAAGCCTTCCAAAGACTTTTCTCCATGGAGATTACATCCAAGACTATCTTGCTGAATGTGAAGAATTTTCCACTGATCAAGACAAGGTGAATTTGGAGAACAACAAAATTCTGAGTTGAAAATGTCCAACTCTAATCACTGACTTAAAGATTCTCACAGCACATAGCATAATATCTGCTACATAATTGTCATTCAATGGAAATGTGCTAAGTTGATAAGAAGAAAAACAAGTTACGTACTATATCAATCCTTGAAAAAGCAGTAAGAATTAATTACTCTTAAAACAATGAAAAGAATCCAGTATTTGAAATAGGACTGGTAAGGGTAAAAATGTACAGTTTATTATTTGACGTTATGAGATTAGCATACTATTCCCAATTCTTTCACCAACTCTCAAATTAAGTTTTTGTAAGTAATTAACCTCTGGGTGACCAAGTTTACTCATCTGTAAAACTGTTAGAGTAATTGTTACAAATACCCTGTAGGTATATTGTGAGATTCAGTGAGATAAATTTTTAAAGTGAGTTCCTAGAAAGGTATTTTGTAACATTCTACAATACTAAAGTATTTGTTTTATTTTCACCACATACATACAAAATATAAATAATATAAAAATATTTTATGTGAACTTTAAAAAATTTCACTTGACAATCATCTGTCACTAACAGAGACCTACTTGTGTGGGATAAAAAGTCAAAATGTAGTAATAATTAAATAAGTGTTAATATATCTGTGATGTTTCACATGTGGTTTTTGTTTGTTTGTTTGTTTGTTTTGTTTTGTTTTTGGTACCGGGGATCAAACTCAGGACCTTGTGCTTGCAAGGCAGGCATGGTGCCACTGAGCTAAATCCCAGGCCCAACATGTGTATTTTTAATTGTTTTGATTTTAAATTTTAGTTTGTTAGTACATGTGTGTAGTACCTAAGGTTTACATGTCTTGTGGGAAGTTGGTACATAGGTATAACACATCTTAATTCCCATTTTCATTCCCTTTCCTTTCCCTCCCTCCATCCCGTACCCATTTATTAATCCCCTTCCATATTTTTCTGTACATGTTTGCAGTACATAATGCTTACATTCCTTGTGTGGAGTTCATATATGTACATTATATTTGTATTTTAAGTGGAGATAATTTCAGGGACGTTATCTTGTTTTCTACAAATTCAACATTTCAACCTAATAGTTTTTCAACCTAATAGAAAAAGCTGCCGTGATCTGTCAGGAGAAGGGTTTCTTGACCTCAGCCAAATTAACATGTGCATAGGATAATCTTTTACTTTAGGAGATTATTCTGTGTATTGGAGCTTATTTATGAATATCTTTATCCTCTACCTAGTAACATCCCCTTGCGCCAAAAATCAAAAATATCTCTCCCGATATTTCTAGTGATCTCCATGCAAAGAAACAGTGCACTTAGGTAAGATTTATTGCCCTAGGGAACTTAAGTAGGGTGCATGTCTTTGTGCAGACTGTGTGGCATATGCTTTGTTTGGAATCATGGCTTGAGATGAGAATGGAGTCCTGGGACCACTCACTGGGGAGCAAGAAGAAAGATAGGAACTTACATACAGATTGGCTGGAAGAAAACCTATGTCCACAACAGACTAAAGAATCCGACGTGAGAATATATATATATATATATATATATATATATATATATATATATATATATATTTCTTTGCTATGGTTGTTTTTAATTGATTATATAATGGATACAGACAAAAACATTTTACTTCATGATTATTTTCAATTAATTATAGTAATAAGAAAAACTGTAATTAAATGAAGAAGAAATTTAAATTAAAATACAGTAACAAATTGTTGAGCCAAAGTTTGTTGTTGACATTTGTGATAGCATCAACCTCCTGATATCAGTGATCCTGAAGAAATAGAAAGCAAAAATTTTCCAAAGAAATATCAACATCTCCTTTAAGAGTATGTAGATATTTTGGATATGAAAGTGTGTTTGAAGCTGATACTTTAACCACAGCAGTTGCAGAATATCATACAGAACTCTGAACTTGAGTATTTATCTTAATGCATACGAATTATTTTTAAAATGTTTCCTAATTTTCAAATGAAATTTTTGTCTATATGAAGGAAATGTGTCCTGAGCTTTAAAAAATTTTAAATATGTGAATGATTAATTAAAATTCACTTATATACAGTTGATTTATATTAGCAGATGCTTCAAACACAAAGGCAAGTGCAATTCTTAAATTAAAAATGAGTGTCAAAAGGAAAAAAAGAAAAGTCGTGGATGTTCACACACACACACACACTCTTTTAAAAATCTAATTTATTAGAAGACATGCTATATTCATAGCTTAATGGCAACCATTCCCAGTTGGTTAGATAAACAATTTTCAAAAGGTCTGATTCATGAATTTTGATGTATGGAGTAGAGAAAAGAGGGACTAATAATGGTTAAAAGAAAACATTTGCCAATGAGAAGTGAAGTGTTTCATTTTTCATTGGCATTAGGCAAACAGTGGTTATACACTGAATGGCTGCAACTAAATGACTTTTTGGAAGATAAAACTGAGACAACATTAAAACAATTAGTATTTGTCTAGGGGCTGAGAGGGATGATGAAGCAGAGCATAATGTAATTTTAGGAAAGTGACTATTGTGCATGATAATATAATGCTAGGTACATGTACGACCCTATGCATTCCTTAAAACCCACAGAATGTACAGAGTTGTTAAGAATGAAACCTAATATAAACTATGAACTTTGAGTAATAGTGATGTATCAAAATGTTTAAGATGTTAACATGTAGAACTGTGTTTTAAAATTTGGGTATTCCGAGCAGTTGGACATGATTTTAGATGCGTAATATAGGAACTCTCTGTACTTTCCTTTCAAATTTTCTATGAAAATGAAACTTCTCTACAAATAAAGTTTCTTAAAGAAAGCAAGCCAAAATCACAGGATTTGAACAAATTAAGTGATAAGGTCACAAATATCTACAATCATTAATTTTGAAATTTTAATTACATTTGGAAGTATTTCATTTTGTGACAATTTTTTAAAAATTCAATTTCTCCTTTTATATAAGTTAATATTTTTAAGTTTCAAAAATCACAGCTACTTTAATATTTATTATTTTGTGTCTTTATTCTAATGCTATCATTTTAATAGAGATGTTTTCCTTTTCCTCCTGTATAATTTTACAGAACAATATTAAAGTCCATGGATTTAAATAACTGCTATTTTTTGTAGATACTATATTTTATTGTAATTCAAAGGAGTTTAATAATACTTAATAAGTTAAGTTCATCAAAAAATTTCCAAAATCCTATTTGTGATTTTCTTTGGAAAAAAGGAAGTTAAGTGAGAATAAGATGATGTTAAGTTTAAAAATGTAAATATTTTTCTTGGGACATGGACATTAAAGATATTATTGAACTGTTAAAAATAATTATAACCCTAAGTTATACCTAAAGGTAAAAATAGTTTATAAACACATTGAACAGAGCCTCATAAACTGTTTTAATGTAAAACTAATTATTCAGCATTGTAGAAATTCCAGTCAGGACAAAACACAATTTATAGAGACAGAGAAAGAAAATCATGGAATTATGTTATTCTGCTAACATACAGTGCCATGATAATATGTTATTCTAATATTTGGTATTTGATATCTAATATATATCATTATAGTAAAGTATAAAAATTAGGTTGGACATGCTGACGTGTTCAAATTGGTTTAGCTTACAAGTGACTTATTTGCTTTGTAGATATAGTTTGTGGCAAACTTTAGGCTGTATGGAATGAAAAACAAATGAAAAGTCAGCAATATGAGTAAATATTTGAGTTAATAGGTAGATGGAAATGTAGATATTTAATAAAAGTTTTCCATTTTCAAAATAGTTCAAATCTGTGGCTTTTCAAAGTGAAAGCCAATGGTAAAAAAATGATGTTTCCTCAAGATAAAAGTAATATTTGAAGTAATATTTTCCCAGAAATCATAAAAGAAATGTTAGAGAAAATGTTAACACTGTTATGATATGTATTTTGAAAATATACATGCCAATATTTCACTGAATAAAAATAGTTTTGGCTTTTGTAACTTCATTCCCAAATGTTCAAAGAAAACAACATAACATAATATTTCAATTTTCATTATTTTTATATAATGGCAACAATTATACGTTCAGAAATTGTAGAGAATGTTGTGTTGTTATACTAAACACTATAGCTTGATAATCTGAGTGAAAAGTTTTAAAATGCATTATTTTCTTAAACTTTAAGTATTCTAACTCAAGTGTTCAATATAAGATTGCTGACACAAATTGCGACATTGGCAATTATATAGTTTATCTGAAAAATTCACTGATTATCAAATTCATTTTTGTCAGTACAACTTATTAGCAGATCTTTTAGTAGATCTCATATTTACAGCAATTTTAGTTTTGCAAAAATAAGGAGCAGAAAGTAGAAAGTTCTCCTGCACTCTTCTTCTGCCTCATACAGAATTTCTTCTATTATCATTTGGCTTTGGTGTGATACATTTGTTACAACTAATGACTCAATATTTTATTGATAGATTGTTTTTAACTACAGCCCATAATTTATATGAAGGTTCATTCTCCTGTATATTCCATGTGGTTTGAAAAATGTATAAGTGACATCTTTTTACATTGTAGAATATTATAGGTAATATTCCCACTGCCCTAAAAAACTCCTGGGTGCCACTTAAATATTTGCAATTCCTGATTTTTTGGATGAATGTCATATAGTTGTAATCATATACTATATAGCTATTCCATATTGACCTCTTAGTAATGTCATTCTAAATTTGTTCATTGTCTTTTCATGACTGGGAAGTTTATTTCTTTTAATCACTGACTCCATTGACTAGATGTATCGCAGTTAACTTCATTTCACCTATTAAAGTGTGTCTTGCTTGATTCCAATTTATGGCTATTATAAATAAAACTGTTATGAAAATTTGTGTGCAAATTTTTGCATGTATTAAAATTTCAGCTCACTGGGATAAATTCCAAGTAATATGACTGCAAGGTCCTATGCTAAGATTATATTGAATTATGTAAGAAAGCACCTACCTTATAGAGTGGCTGTACATATTTCATTAATACCAGGAATAAATGAGAATCCCTGTGATTCCAAATCTTTGTCAGCAACCGATGAGGTCAATATTTTGGACGTTACAGGTATTTTTCATGAAACATGGGTCCTTTGAGAAAAAGGAGAAGCGTTATGTAAAATAACAATAGTGCTTCTAATATTTAATAATATAATGGAAAATATAGATTTATAATTTTATTTGACATGTTCTGTAATTATTAAAATAATATTCAGAATTTACCAATGCTTATAAATTTACATTGTGCCTTTTCATTTAAACAAGTTGTGTTAAAAAACATAAATCTGTTTTCCACACATCAAAGAATGAAAAATGTACGTATTTTGTTCTCAGCAGATATAAGGTTTTAATCAGATTTAGGTATTAGATATAAGAAAATTTTAAAAAATAAAAATATGATTATATTCTGAAATAACATAAATTGGAACTTATGTTCTTAAAATAAATTATTTGAATAGGACACATGCATTCTTAAGAATTATTAACCTTACTTTTTTGGGGAAAGACAGAAAATTTTATTATATTACAATTTCTTTGAGACACTTGAAACTACTACTCAAAATGTAAATCCTATTGAATAGCATTTTATTTTTTTAGTCATGATATATATAAATTTCTTTTATTCTCAAATTTCTAATTTCTAGATAAATAATAAATATGTACACCATTTTGTTTTGTTTTATATTGTTATCTTATATTTTTAAAATCTAAACAGCTTAGGTAATTAAAAATATTATTTTAATTATATAGACTAAAAATCATCAGTAAAAAATAACATGGAAAAATTTTTGTTATGATTTTAAAAATTTAACTCTTGCTCTGCACATCTACAATTCAAAGTTAACACTTTAGTCAGCTTTAATGTTTAAAGTGGTTTTACATTGCCATAGTATTCATTTGCATCCAATAACTTCAGTTAAATAATATTTTTCTATAATTTGAAATTTTTAAATTATAGTATTATGAATTAATTTTCTCCAAACTTGGAGTAGTACAAAATTGACTCAATATAAATGATAGAAATATTATGATCCTATTGAACTATGACATATGAACATTGGGATATGTGACCAAGAAAAATTATTTCTGTGACACTAAACTTAATAAGGCTTGTAGAAATACATAAAATTTTAAAATATTCAATAAATGGTATTTGGAAATACATTTCTAATAAGATTTCCTAAATAGTAAATTTATAATTACTACTTAGAAAATACCTATGTCTTATTTTTATTATACAAACATATCAAATATACTTAAATGTTCAACAATCAATGAATATATGATCTGTTAATTGTTGTGAAGAAAAATGGGAACCAAGTAATGAATTAACTTCTAAGAGTAGAAGAAAGTAACTTAGAAATAGAGAAGTTCTGATGAAATTCTCACAAACTTGAGAGATTGCTCTTCTTTATATTGTAGTACCTGACAGAAGAAATTCCAGAAATGAGAAGTGTGTACATGGATGTTGGGTAAAGAGTTAGACCATCACAGATAACACTAGTTCCCTAAGGACATACACTTTCCCTCCTTCTTTAGGACTAGAATGCCTACTTTATTTTATGCAACAAATTACAAAAATTAGGGCTATATTTCACAGCCTGTCACTGTATTTAGGGTGAAATATATAGGAACATTATTTAAATATGCTCTAACTAAGCTGACAGAGTACAATTTTAACAATATCTCTTTATTCCATTCCTGTCAAGGACGTGGACAGCTATCTTATAAAGCAAACTGAAATTTGAAGATGCATGCTGCTTGTAGCTCTAAGTCACTGAAAGGAAACTGGGCCTCTAATGAACACAGAGTTACTACAAGAACCATGTGATCCTGTGTGTGTGTGTGTGTGTGTGTGTGTGTGTGTCTATGTCCATGTCTCTGTGTGTGTTAGAGAGAGGCAGAGACAGAAAATTAGAAAATGGAGAAGAAATAACTTTTGCTTGGTTTAAAGAATATTTTGTAAATAAATATATACAGTCAAGTCTAACTTAATTGGCTCATCTTCTATTTGGACATGTATAATTGTAAGGAAAGGCACTCCAGCAAGAACAAAGTGCAGAATTTGAAAACAGCATACTTCATGCAAAGTATAAGTAAGTAGAAGGGCAGGTATTTCTCACAAGCAGCAATCTAAATTATTGAGACCAATAAAACAACTTTTTATAAAGAATTTTTTTAATTCGGGTGGAACAAGCACACTACTCAACTTTGCATATTTCTAATATTCATTTGGCTTGCGTGACCTCTAAAGACATTTTACTACAGTGACTCATTTAAAAGCATAATAAGTAGTCAGTGTAATTTGAATAAAGCCTATATAGCACTAAAATTCTCAATATATTTACAACAAAATAATAATGGAAAAAGAAACAGAATAATGTAGATTTTACCAACCCTTCATACAGAGAAACATGGGCACAAAGTTTTCATAGACAGTCAAAGCTAGTCACACAGGGGCAAGCTGGGCTTAGGAAAGCATCTCTCTGTCATCAAAGGTGCATATTGAGCTGATCCAGTAACAAATAAATTGAAAGAACAGGAAGTTCCTGTCTGTTACAAAAATTCCTCAAATTTGAGTTTTAAGAAATGAGCAGAATGTGTTATGTAGTTCGACATATCCCATTAAGTTTTGAGAAACTTTGGCTACAGATTAGTTTTACCCAGATCAAGTGTGCCTTTTTTATAAAGTAAAATGTTTTATATTTCCCAGAGCCATGGTTTTCATTTCCAAAAGTCCATAAACACAGGGGGTGCATAACATTTTAAAATAAGGAATTGATATATTGAAAATATGAAGTAGGATAAGCACTAGAATGTGTGTAAATGTGTATGTGTATGAATTTAAGGTATGGAAGTGTCAGAGGCTAATGAGGGAGAGATGCTTGTAAGGAACAAAATATTGGCAATTAAAAGTTCGTCTCAGGTTCAGTAAGAAATTGGAAATATGTAATGCTATTTTCTATTCCTAATTTTACCTCTTCATTTCTGAAATTCAAAATATATTCTTTTTAGTCATCATCTTGTTATTACCCATAGTGAATGTGATAAAATAAAGGATTATACATAGAACATTCCTCAAACACACTGTCCAAATAGATAGCATTAGCTAGCACTGAAATGGAATTGGCCAGCTATTCTATTTAATTCTTAACATCAACATCTATGTTCCATTTAAGTGTAATCCACTGAACCACCTTTCCAGCAATATATTTCTGTAGTCTCTCATTAGGCCAAGTTCATCGTATTAGATAAATTTCAAATGCAATTTGTTTCTTTTTTTAAATGACTTTATTATCATCTTGATTTTCTAATTTTTGAACATATCTGGTATATTTTATGAAGATTTTTAAAACATATTCATCAATTGTAATATTTAATTCATAATATGAACTGTGTTTTGTGACTTATATTGAAAAAATTATGCTTTTATTTTTTAGCAATTATTCAATCTATGCATATTTCATATTTATGCTATTACTTTCTTATATCTTTTAATCTTAATTAAATAGACTATTAGGACCCATATTTGGTCCCTAATAGTTTCTTGATCCCTTGTTTTCAATTTGTAAAATTCTGCAAACTTTTTGGAAATACACCGTACCGCTGACTTTGTTCTTAATAATTTATTTTGCTGGGTAGAAGCTTTAGTTTGATATAAGACCATTTGTCTATTTTAATTTTTATTGTCTGCACTTTTGGGATGGAATGCAAAATCCATCTGCTAAATAGTTAACATTCAGAGTATATAAGTTATATTTATGGAATATATATCAAATCTATAACAATAAAAATACCTGATTTATGCATAAATTCTTTGAATATATATTTATCAAAAAAGATATAAAAATGTCCCATTAGTACATAAAATATTTCCACTGTCAATTATCAGGATAATCCAAATTGAAACAACAATGAAATATCAAATCAATAAGAATGGCTCTTATCAAAATCACAAATGACAAGATATTCTGGCGAGCACCTAGAGCAAAGGAACTCTTACAGATTGTTGAAAGAAATGTAGATTACTTGATAAATTTTGGAAAAACATTTGGAAGTTCCTCAAATATTTAAAAATAGAACTACCATATGACATAGCAATCCCACTACTGGATACATATATGAAAGAAATGATGTCAGTATGCCAAAGAAATACTTGAACTTGTATCTTTATTACAAAAGAATACATCATAGTCAAGATATGGAATCAACCCAAGTGTCCATCAACAGATGAATAAATAAAATGTGGTATGTGTACATAATGGAATATTATTTAGCCATAAGATGAAACCTAAATATTGGAGATACTATAGTCTGATTTGATCATTACCTGATGTATAAGTATACAAAAACATCATATTGTACAAATTTGTGCAGTTACTAATAACAATTAAAATGTAAAACCATAAAAATACATGTCTTTTTAAATTATTGTGCTAATTATGAAATTACCCCCATGAAAGATGTATATTTTAGTTGCTTTTATTCTAAAATAAAATTATATTGAGAATAATTAATTTGGGGTAAGTTAGAAACATATATTAATGTAGAGTATACTAAAATGTTTAGTAAAATGATTTTTTGTAAAATACTGTAAGTATATATTTGATATAAATTCTGAATAAAGTAATGCTATAATTCATAGACTAATAAAATAAACTAATATTATTGACTTCTAAATGTACATAAATGGCAGATTGAAATACAATTTAATAAAAATATTATTTAAATTTAATCAATACATTGTAGAATTACATGAAGAGAAAGAGGTGAATGCGTGTGTGTGTGTGTGTGTGTGTGTGTGTGTTTGTAATTGGAAAATAAATCCTGAGCTTTCTCACTGAGCTACACCTCAGCTCTCTTTCTATTTTTATTTTGAGACTGGACTCACTAAGTTGTGAAGTTGCCCATTCTGGGCTCAAATTTGCAATTCTACTGCCTCAGGCTTCTAGATGTTGAAATTATAGGCACAACCACAGCCAACTGAAATCACCTATTTTTATTGGCCATACATCAAGATTTCTTCAAATATGATAATAGGCATTTTCTGGAAGTTTCTCAGTACTTTTAAAGATCGGTTTGGTTGGTTTAGGTTTGGTTTGATTTGGTTTCACTATTATGCCCATGTTAGTCTCAAAAAACTGAGCTCAACTGATATTCCCAACTCACCCTCCTGAGTAGCTGCTCCTACAGGCATGTTCTGCCACACTTCATTTTTCATGTGCTTTAAATTGACAAAAAGGAATAAGTTCAAAGACAAAGATACTATTGGCAGAAAATGGAAAATTTCTACAACTGGAAATTGGATAGCATGCATAGCCTCATGAGAACTATTTCAGGTTTAGTAGACTTTATATATTATACTTAAATCTTATGATTCATTACAGTGCAAAGAAATGGTCTCTCAGAAGCTCTCAGCTTTTTTTGTTTGTTTCATAAAATGAAGTGTCAAAATTGCATAATTCCCACTGTGACTGTTTGGCCTTTCTTTTTAAAAAGACAGCTGTAATGGGCTCTACTACCCTAGAAAGACCCTATTTAATAGGTTCTCTTCAACTACCATTGGTCTGTACTAAAATTTTCAACCCCTGTTACATATTTCTGAACTTTAAATACAACAAAGCCAACGAATAGCAATTTCTCTAAAAGAGATAAACTATGTTTACTAAGAAAAAAGTAAATAGAGAAACTGAAGAAAAAGTAACTCTATACATCAGGTCAAAAATGACATTATAACTCTAAAATTGAAGACAGTGTAGTATTTGTGCAGTTAGGCAAATTGCAATAGGAGAACAATAAGGACTGTTGAAATAGAAAATACTGCCTATAAAAATTCACTTTAACTGGAGAGAAGATGGTGAACACTAATTTCAAAAAGGCTGATGTATATGCAAGCAACACTGCTAATATTCCCTATGGATACCTTGATTTCTTGATATCCTGAACAGACATGATAGTCGGTGGGAGTGGGCAGAGAAAAAGCACTCTTACAGTAGAAGGTTTCCAGTAGACTCTCCCCATAAGGCCACTCCATGGTCTTCCCTCTCTTTCTATGAGTGACTGTGACAGTGGACCAGAGTCAGAGTACTTGCATGCTATGTAATTTGAGCTAAGTTGTCTACAGGTTGAAAACATAGTAATAATGTAAAACCACCTGCCAGAAAGAACTATGTGGAGAGCTTTACTGCTCTCTATTGCCAGTGGAGGTCTGCACTTGAGTGTTAGCAAGACCCTTGGGGGCTAACCAGTTTATAACCAAATAATCCAAGATTTATTATCTTTGAGCCAGTTTTTTATGCTTAGGCCATAATTAGAACACAAGACGGGAATGCCACATACTGAAAGGAGACATTTGTCATCATACAATTAATTCACATATTAATATCTAGATTATATAAAATTATACAGAAAAAGATGAACCTTTAGACATCACTACAATTTAGACACAAAGAAGCTAGATTTTATTAAGATGTGTTGATTTTACAATGTGAAACTACTAAACTGTTAACAGGGGCATATATCTTTATAACTACCTTGAGAAACGATTTAGTAGTATCCCATAAAGTTGAAGATATGCATTTTCTATGACTTAGAAAATGTGTGCATGTGTACCAAGGGACACATAAAGAAATTCATAAAGCTTTGTTTGCATTATTCAAGAACTAGTATTAAATACAATTATGGGAGGCCATTGTTTCAGACTGAAATACTGCACAAGTCTCCAACAAACCAAACCAAATCAAGAATCCTTCAATGAGCTTTAAGGCCACATAGTTTTACTGAAACTTAAAAGGGATGAGAGCCTAAGTTAGATCAGTTTTTTTCTGGAGGTTCCAGTTGACCCCAGAGTGCAACATAAGGAAGTTCTCTCTGTTTAATTTTTACAGAAAAATAACCTGAAGTATTGTGATGTTTATTGGTTTCTTTTCTCTTATTTATTGTTCTGTTGTTGCCCAAAGGGACCTCTCATTTTATTTTATTGAACAGAGGCTGCAGCAATTCATAAATCTCAAATAAAAGACAATTAATGCTATAACTAAATTTGTTGCAATTTTGTGTCTAGACACTAGAAATAGTCACACGATGTTCCACACTAATGTAAAGGAATCAAATGTGGCAGTATTTACTTCTGTGGATAAAACTTAGGAATTCAAATCTGAGAAAAAAATGGAAATGATGGATAACCTACAATACAATTAATAAACAACATGTGAAACTAAGAATTATATTGTTTATGATGGAGATAGGAATTTGTAGAAAATGACAGGAAAATTCATACAAATAATGACAAAATTCTTGAAAATGACATGTGAATTTGGGGAGTAGGAAAATGTCGTCAGGAAAATGACACAGGAGACTCCAAGTGTTTATAAAAATGTAATTTAGTCTACAACTTATTGAAACACACCTTATTTATACTATGTTTATGAAAAATATAGTTTAATTTATTTTTCTTTGATATAATTAGAGCAGACTGAAAAGTATTTGTGTCTTCTTTATGGATAAAAAAGAAAATAAATTGCATTATTTTACAGAGCTAAAATATTACATCATTTTTATATGTGATAATAAAAATTTAACAAAGTTTTAATAAGTTAAAACTTGAAAATCATAAAGTTGCTCAATGAGTTAACTACTGAACTGCACATTGGAAAGAAAATTTATTTATTAATTTTGCTACACTTCTACACTAGGAATTTTTATACCCAAAATACCATTTTTATATTTTATTATTTTTATTTTTATTATAGATTTAACTACTAAACTGCACATTGGAAAGAAAGTTTATTTATTAATTTTGCTACACTTCTACACTAGGAATTTTTATACCCAACAAACCATTATGAGTCTCCCATGTACATGCCTGTCTGGTTAAGAAGTTTTAGACACACCATGAAGGAAATATATTGAGAGAAAGTGTCATTGAAAATCTGCCACCGTGAAGGGAGGGTTAGTAATGGGGAAAAAATAAGAACCAAGATGCTTTATGTAAAGGTACAATTCCCAATGAGAAATGTAATTGTGTTGTATACCTACAATGTACCAATGAAAGAATTTAATACAAAAAAAAAAAAAAAAAAAAGAAAATCTGCCACCTGGTGGAAGTCACCCAGAAAACAAAAAAAGTAGATTTTCTTTTTCTTTTCTTTTAAGATTCTCTTTTTACATCCCCCCAAAAGCTCATGAAGTTTAAAACAAATTGGGAAATGAAAGAAGGCAGTGTGACTTTTTGGTAGTTTTATGAACCATTCTAATTATTTTGTACAAAGTATAAAATGCCTAAGTAATGTGAAATTTACGATATAATTTCTTTAAATTCCATCATCATCATTACACTGCTATGGACATATTATAATGTTTTACAATAAAGCTCATGAGAAAATAATTATATTATGATTAATTACCAAAATAAATATTCTAAATTTGTATTAATATCATTATTATGAATATACTATGATAGTCTTAAGAATAAGTCAAATATGAATATAAACTGAATTTGGAGTACTTCTCTGTAATCCAGTTCTCAAAGCTAGAAAATAAAACAAGAATTTCTTCATGTGTTATTGTGTATATAATAAGACTGCCTATCTCATATTTAAATCTTAGTCTTCATTTTGGCTTTATCAATTTTATTTACACTGATAAAAGAGCATTTCTGTACTAATTTCAGTTACTTACATTCTGAATATTTTTTAGTTCAAGATGAAAAATCATGGAGGACATGATAGACTCACTAATCTGATGGTATAGTTATTTTCAAATTTATAGTCTTTCTAAATAGAAATAATTGCCATGTATAACCTGAAGTGGAGAAAATTAACAAATGATAATTTTTAGCAAGTATTTATAGAAAAAGGATTTGTGGACTTTACATTCTGGAATGCCTGAGCAGTTTAACCCCTTTCTCAAGCAGTTTTCTCCTGCCTTGAGTCATTGAGAAATTTTATGAAGATAATTTTTGTAATAATTTGGATTAATCTTAAGGAGGAAAGGTTGAAAGATTTTAATAATTGTTTTAGAGAAATTAAATAATAATTCCTAATGATTGATAATGAATAATTACAGGTTAAGATGAAAATGACATCACAGTAATATATGTGGCTGAGACATTATCCCTTATTTTACGAGACCAGGCATGTATGTTTCCAAGTCATTAGTTGATCGTAAAGATAGTAAAGATAACTAAAAAAATATATAAACACATGAAAAGTTAGAAAAAATTTCACACTTTCCTTTACATGAGAGTCAATCTCAATTTTACCTAGTAGCTACAGGGTAAAGCAAAATATTGTAAAATAATAGAAAAATACAGTTATGAATATTACAGTTCTACTATTAGAAGTAATATAGGGCTGGAAATTTAGCTCAGTGGTTTCACCACCTGCTGCGCAAGCGCAAGGACCCAAGTTCGACCCCCAGTACCAAAAAAAAGTAATATCATTAAGGAAGGAAAATTCTAAAACGAAGCTAAGTATAGAAAAACAAACAAACAAACAAAATCCTGTTACTTTAAGTTCTCTAGAGAGTATTTATGTCATTGCAATGCCATTAGCCTATTTAAACATGTATAGAAAAAGAGAGGGAAATTATTGTCTATCTGAATCCAGGCAATCAAAACCGAATGGTCTGGTTGAAGGCTTTATTTCTACTGATTTCTACACACACTCTCTAGATCCATTCTTGCTGACATATTAATTTGTTGCTGCACCTTCAGGAATATCTCATTGATGTATGCTCACTGAGCTTACTACCTACAGAAAACTTGTTTATTCAGTGAAATTAAATATTTTCTATGAATTTCTCACCAGAATTCCAAAGGTGATACATAGTTTTCGCTCTTTCAATGGCATCTCTACCCAAGTTTTAAATACAGTTCAATTTTATACTTTAATAATTTATTGGAATACTTTTACAAACATAAATCTATGTTTACCTAAAATATACATTAAACTAAAGTATGTAACTGAATATTTTTTGTTTGAAATTCAACCAAATTTTCTGTTTTGGAGATGTATTTGCATATATATGTGTAATTGCAAACTGATTTGTGTAATATTTTGTGCAGAAATTAGAAAGATTTCCCCTTATGGTTAGCATCATCATTTCTAATACGGAAATTTATGGCTGATTCGTTCATCTCAACATTCTACAATTTTGTAAACATACAAGAATTTCATCTGAGTTGTATTTATTTCCTTTCTTATTATCTGTTTCACAGTTGTTCCTGGAATTGCGCCAATAAATAATTTTTCATTTATATTTTATGATTTTTTCCAACTCTTCTCCACCCCCATGCTTCATGATTTTCGTCTTCCTGTTTATTGTAAAACTTAGATCCCCAGCGGTGTACCATATCATAGACGATTAACTTTATGGCACGCTGAGAGTTGACTCCTTATAGTCATATGAACAATGTACATAAGATAATATTTGATTGTCATAACTTTTTTGCTATTATACCCACTAGGTAAATTTTGATAATCTATGAGGTGGAGATATTTATAGATGTGTGTATATATATACACATATGTATATATATGGCAATCATATAAATATATAAGATCATTCTAATAATACAAATTTATGTCATTAAATATGGTCATTTAATACATCCATACAGTGTATAGTGATCAAATCAAAGGGCTTAACATTTACATTCTCTTAATTTTTTTACATTTTAAATTAACATAATAATTATATATATTTATGGGTCACACCATGAAATTTAACACATTTGTAAAATATGTACTGATCCAAAAAAGGTGGTTAATATTTTTATCTCCTCATCATTATTGTGTTTTTGGAGAATTTTTACTCTATTACTTATTCATAAAATATGTTACTGTGAATTATAGGTATTGTGAAATATATTATAGGTTATTTTTCTACTGTACTGTATAGCAGTAGAACTTATCCTGGGTTTTGTTACCTATTATTCTATTTTTTATACTTTCTGTTCTAACTATTCCCCACAATTAGTTATTACAATTACTCATTCTGATATTTTCTTCCTTATTTTGACTTTTATTATTACATAGTGTTTATAGTCACTGTAGGGAATTGGTAACGCACTTTAACTCCTTCCCCTCACACTTCTTTCCACCCTGTTTTATTTTCCAGCATCAGATTCATTTATTTATCTTATAGAATCTTTTAAAGATAATTATCATATATACAGATTTAAGACCAGACTAATAGGCCAACGAACATATAAAACATGTAAGGCCTGGAATCTCACTGGAGAGTCTGTACTTTATTACTATATGTATTTTTTTCTCTTTCTTTTCTTCTTTATCTGTCCTGTCTATCTATCATCTATCTACTGTAGTTTTTCATGTAAAAGTTTGATCTTTCTAAGCATCAAGTTAATGTTGGCCTTGTAGACTGAGTTTTAAAGAACTCACACACTTTGAATACTTTGAAATAGTTTGGGAAGAACTGGCGTTAGCTCTTCCTTAAAAGTTTGATCAGATTCAATGGAGAGGCAATCCTGTCTTGGCCCTTTCTTTGTTGGGAGAAGTTTTATTATTGATTTGTAATATTTGGGAGAAGTTTTATTATTGATTTGTCTTTATGATTCAATTTGGTAGGTCTGATGATTAATTATGATGTGGCAACTTGAATAAAAAAGAAATCTTCTGCAGATTAGTATAGCACACTTCTGGATGTTTCTGAGGATGACTGGCATATGGATAGTGAACTGAGGGGACAAAGACTCAAAGCAGTTGTGGGTGGCAAAAATCAGTAGGCTTTGGGTGGAATAAAAAGGGAAAAAATAAGAAGTGGTCCCCTTGTAAGGGAGCCTCAGGCTCCTTCCATAGTTGTATACTTTACTGCTGTCATTGGTCTCCAGTTTCTTCATCCTTCCAATACAGAAAACACTCACCACAGGCAACTCCCCAGTGAGCTTCCAGACCTTCAGCCTTGGACTGCAGCTGGATGTTCATCCCTCCTATTCTGTAGTTTATACCTTCTTGAGCTGAACAGCAACTGGATCCTTCAGCTCTCAAGAATGCAGAGGACCATTGTGGATTCTTCCACCTCTGTCCCAGAGACTGCACTGTGGGCTCACCAGCCTCAGACTGTGTCAGCCAAACTAATAAATACCCTTGCATAATTACACATGTATCTTCTATGAATTCTATTTCAGGGACATTCTTTAATATATTAGGCTGTACTTGTCCAGAAATATATTCATTTCTTTGGGTATTTCAATGTGTTTGCACATATTTGTTCAGTATAGCCTCTCATGATTCTTTGTACTTTTGCTATTCCACTTTTAATGCTTCATTTATTCATCTGTAAAGTTACTTGGTTTTTTCATTTTTTAGATAGTTTAGCATAATGTTGACTTCAGCTAAAGCAATTCTTAATTTCATTGATCTTTTAACATTTTTAGTATTTATCTTTCTTCTGATTTTTAAGTATATGTTTGAGACATAATTATATTCACCTTGGGGAATTGGTGCACATGTTATTGCATGTTAGTCAGTTTTACTCACCGCCTCCCCCTAATTATGTTCTCTAAATCTCTTTCTCCTCTCCACAAAGTCTACCTCCCTGTTTCCAACCAGCTCCCTTTTATTTTTCTCTTTAAATTATTTATATTTTGGGCTTCTCATTTAAGAGAAACCATGTAATCTTTAACCTTGGGTCTGGTTTATTTAATTGAGCATTATAGGCTTAAGATCACTCAGTTTTCTTACAAATGACTCAAATTTATCCTTCTTTATGGATGAGTTTATATATATATATATATATATATATATATATCACATTTTTATTTCATTCATCTGTTGATAGACATATAAGCTGCTTTCATAATTTGGCCCCTGTGTTGCCATAAACATGAGTATGTGTGTATCATTGTACTAAGATGACTTTTATTATTTTGGGAAGTTACTCAGAAAAGACATAGGTGAGTTAAATGGAATTTCTATATTTTTATAGTTTTATGAGGAATGTCCATATTGATTTTCATAGTGGTTGTAAAAATTTGCATTCATCCAACCAAGAAGAAAGTTTTATTTTATTTTTTTCTAACAATGCTCACTAGAATTTGTTGAGTTCTTCATAATAGTCATTCTTACTGAAGTAAGATGGAATATCAGTATTGTTTTAATTTTTAATTTCCCTAATTGCCAAAGATGCAGAACATTTTTTCATATACTTATTGGTTACTTGTACTTCTTTGTTTGAAAAGTGTCTATTCATTTCAATTGCCAAATTTGGACTGAGTTTTTTATTTGAGGGGGGGATAATTTGTTTACTTCTTTATATATACTAGATATTATTCCTCTGTCCAAAAAAAAAAAATTACTGGCTAATCTTTTAACCATTATCTAGGTTCTCCATTCACTCTGTTGTTTGATTCTTTTTCTAGGCAAAAACTTTTTAATTTGATATAATTGAATTTTTCATTTTTCTTATCATTTCTTCAGCAATAGGAAATTTGTTCCAAAAATGCCTGTTTGGGACTAAGTACTCAAGAACTTTATGTATTTTATCTTCCAGTAGATTTTCTGTTTAGATAACTATGTCTTTGATTCACTTTGATTTCAATTTAGTATAGGATGAAAGATATTAGTCTAGTTGTATTCTGCATATGGATAATGAGTTTTCCCAGACCTTTTCTTAACAAGGTCTTATCTCTCCAGTTTATGTTTTGGCACTTTTGTGAAAAAAATCAGATGGATGCAGGTGTATGGGGTTGTTTGTTCATCCCCCTATTTTTGTGCAAATGTGATGTTATTTGTATTACTGTAGCTTTATATTATAACTTGAAATCCAGGATTATAATACTTCCTCCTATGTTCCTGCTCAGGACTGCTTTTGCTGTTCTTAGTTTCCTTGGGTTGCATACAAAATTTAGGATTTTTTTTTAGTTTGTGAAGAATATTTTTGACATTTGATCAGAATTTCATTCAATCTATATATCATTTTTGGTAATACAGCTAGTTCACCAATATTTGTTACACCTATACAGGAATATGGTTTTCATTTTCTAAAGTCTCTAAGTCCTAGGTATTTAATTTTCTTTGAAGCTGCCGTGAATGGGATTATTTTCCTAATTTTGCATTCATTGGGTTCATTGCTGCTGTTCCAGAATGTTACTGATTTTTGTATATAGATGTTCTGTCCTGCCCCTTTGCTGAATTTATTTCTCAATTCTATGAGTCTTCTGGCGAAGTTTTTTGAAGTCTTCTATATAAAGGATTATATCCTCTGCAACTATGGATAATTTGAATTCTTTCCTATTCATATCCTTTTTCTCTGTTTTCTGATTGCTCTGGATAAAGTTTTGAGTACTGTGTTGAGCAGAAAGGATGAAAAGTGATGAGGTTTTTCTGAATTTTAGAGGAACTGCTCCTAGATTTTCCACATTTAGTATCATGATGGGAATGAGATTTACATAAAGGTCTTTTATCAGTTTGAGATAAAACCATTCCATTCCTATATCCATAAAGTTTATTTTTATTATGAATGAATACTGGATTGGGTCAGAGGATTTTTGTGGATCTACTGAGATGTTCATGCTATTTTTATTTATACTTCTATTTTTATCATGTATTATATATTTTGATTTATGAATGTTGAATTGTACTTGCTTCTCCCTGGGATGAAGCCAAATTGGCCATGGTATTCTTCTATTGATTTCTTGTATTCTCTGTGCAAATAGCTTTTTGAGGATTTTTACATCTACGTTTACTAAGGAAATTGACCTGTACTTTTTAAAATTTTTATTTTATTGGTACATTTTAGGTATATAATATAATTACATTCATTATTAGAAATTTGCACCTTTACATAATCTCTCTTGGTTCTTATTTTTCCCACTTCCCCTGCTCTCCCTTCAACCCCTCCAACCCCCTATTTACAAAGATTTTGTTTTCATTTTTTCATTTTATCATATTAATTCCATTCCCTGCTTTCTTTTCCCACTTTCCATTCCACTTTTCCCCTGTTCTTCCTATTTCACATTACCTATTATACCTTTTATTCCTTATTTACACTTTCAGTTTCTCATGCTAGAGAAACTATTCAGTATTTACACCTGTGTGTCCTATCTATTTCACTTAAGAGTGTCGCCTCAGTGTGCATCCATTTAGCTAAAATGTCTCTAATTTCTCATTTTTTATGGCTGAGTTGTACTCCATTTTACAAAAAAACCCACATTATCTTTATTCAGTCTCCAGTTGATGGGCATTTGGGCTGCTTCCAAGTTTTAGCTATTACAAATTGTGCTGCTATGAACATGGGTGCGCATATATCACTGTGGTATGATTCTTTTAATTCTTTGGGGAAGATAACCACCAGGAGAAGAGCTAGGTCAAATGGGACTTCTAGTTCTAGTTCTTTGAGGTATCTCCATACTGATTTCCACAGTGCCGGGAACAGTTTACACTTCCACAAGCGGTAGAGCAGTGTTCCTCTTTCCCCACAGCCCTTCCAGCATTTGTTATTGGTTGATTTCATGATAGTAGCCATTCTTTCTGGAGTGAGGTGTATCTCAGCATTGTTTTCATTTGCATCTCTTGAATAACCACTGATATTGAACAATTTTTCA
The DNA here is from genome assembly GCF_000247695.1 of Heterocephalus glaber. The sequence goes on from NW_004624777.1 coordinate 13,155,569, forward strand.
TATGTTTATTTGCTATTTCTACTTCTTTGTCTGAGAAATGTCTGTTAATTTCAGATGCCCATTTTTGGATTGGGTCTTTAAATTAGGGAGGTCTGATCTTTTTAAGTTCTTTATAGATTCTAGATAGTAGACCTTTGTCTGAGGGATGGATGGTGAAAATCTTTCCCCACATTGTGGGTTGTCTCTTCACACTGTTGGTGGTTTCTCTTGCTGTGCAGAAGCCTTTTAATAAGAAGAGATCCCAATTTTGATTGTTTGTGCTAGTTCTCGGGCAACTGAAGTTTTGCTCATAAAATCTTTTCCTACACCAGTATCTTCAAGAGTTCTACCTAACCTCTGTTCTAGCCGATTCAGCTTTTCTATTTTAATATTTAGATCTTTAATCCATTTCAATTTTAGTTTAGTGTATGATGAGAGAAATAGATCTAGTTTTAATCTTTAACATGTTGAAACCCAATTTGTCCAGCACCGTTTATTAAAGAGATTATCTTTCCTCCAGTGAGGGTGTTTGGCTCCTTTATTGAAGATGAGATGGCTGTGTCTGGAGCTGTTTCTGCATCTTCTAATCTGTTCCACTGGTCCTCAGATTGACCTGTATTTTTATGTTAAATCTTTGTCCAGTTTTGTTATCAAGGTAATGCTAGCTACAAAGATTGAGTTTGACACTATTCCTTTCCTTTCAATTTTATGGAGGAGTGTAAGGAACATTCACATTAGTTCTTTCTTGTATTTCTGATAAAATTGTGCAATAAATCTACCATGTCCTAGGCTTTTCTTAGTTGGTAGAGAGAGCTGTGTGTGTGTGTGTATGTGTGTGCATGTGTGTGTTTATTTTCTTTTGTTTTTGTCTGCTTTATCTTCATTTTTATTGGACAGTTCAGAGTTTTTATATTTTGTTGGTTTAAATTTAGTAATTCATATATATCTAGGAATTTATCTATTTCTTTTAGAATCTCCAGTTGATTGGAATATAAAATTTTGAAATTATTTCTTATAATATACTGTATTTCTGTGACGTATTTACTGATTTCACCTATTCATTGATATGAGGGATTTGAGGATTTTTTTTTTTTTTTGCCTTTTTTGTGTAAATTTGGCTAAGGGCTTTTCACTCTTGTCTGTTCTTTCAAAGAACCAATTATTTGATTTTTTGATCTCATTTTTTGTCCCAATTTTATTAACTTCCTCTCTGATTTTTAGAATTTTTTTCATTCTACATGTTTTTGATTTGAATTGGTCCTGTTTCTCTAAAATCTTAACATACACTATTTGATAATTTACTTGGAATAGCTCTCTTTTTATAATGTTGACATTCACAGTCATGAACTTACCTTTTAAAACTGATTTTATGGTGTCATGCAGGTTTCAGTATGTTGTGGTGTTACTGTCATTTGATTCTAGAAATATTTTCCTTTCTTCTTTTATTTCTTATGTAATCCTTTGATTATTAATAATATATTATTTAAATTCTGTGGTTTCTATTATTTAATTTCTTGCTTGTTGACTTGTAGTTCCATTATGCTATGATTTGAGATATGGGAAAAATTATTTAAATTCTGTTGTATTTATTTATGTATACTTTATAGCCTAAGATATGGTCTGTTTTGCAAAGTTTTTCACATGTTGCTGAGAAAACTGTATATTCTTCTGGTGTTGGATGAAACACTGTAGACCTATGTAAAGTTCATCTGGTTGATGGTATGGTTCAAGTCTGATGTTTCTTTGATGATTTTTAGTCTGGTTGACCTATTTGTAAGAGTGGACATTGAAGTCTCCCACTGTGATTTTATTAGTATCTGTCTCTGCTTTTTTGTTCAGTAGTTTTGTTTTATGAAATTATGTGTGTCAGCATTCCCTGTATGTATGCTTATGATTGTGATCTTTTCTTGTTCCTTTTACCAGTATGTGGCTACCTGCTTTGATTCTTCTGATCGGTTTTGGTTTCAAGTTAATTGTTTGAAATTGAGATAGCTGCCTCTGCTTGCTGTAAGGCTCCAGTTTCATGAAGTATCATTTTCCATCCTTTTCCTTGCTGGCTATGGGTTTCTTTGGGGAAGTGTGTCTCTTACAGGTAATATATGGTTGAGTTTTGTTCTTAGTTCCAATCTGTCATTCTCTGTCTTTTGATTGGAAAGTTAAGAGCATTTACTATAAGTGTTACTATTGAAAAGTATTTTAATTCTTTCATTACATTATTTTCCTGTGGTGATTCCTTTAGTTTTCCTTTTGTTTAACCATTTTCCCAGTTAGATGTTTCTCTTTTTTTTGTCTCTTTGGTGATGTTGGCCCTGCAGTCTCTGTCTAGTATTCCTTTAAGTACTATTTGCAATGTTGGTTTGATGATCATGAATTTGTTTAGGTTCTCTTTGTTATGGAAAGTATTTATTTTCCCATTAATTTTGAGAAAAATTTTGCAGGATATAGTAATCTAGGAAGACAATTGTTTGCTTTTAGGACTTGGAAAATTTTTCTCCAAACTCACTTGGTATTTAAGCATTGTGTTGTTAAATCTATTATGCTTCTTAGCAAAGTTAATTTGGAAACCTCTAAAAGAATCACTACTACACTTTGTGCTCAACTATAAGCATGAGTCATATCCTAAATATTTTAATAA
>NW_004624777.1:13159232-13183569 GCF_000247695.1 Heterocephalus glaber
ATATATTTGAGATAGCTTTAGTTTTCTTTTTCTGGATAGTCTTATGATCAGCTATCCACAAGACAAACTTTTTATTTAATGACTCACTGTAGGAATTAATATATCTCAGACAAACTACTTATTCACAGTTATGATCCATTAAAGTGAAGGTGCAGAAATTAAAATTAGCAAAGGTGAAAAGAACATTAAGTGAAATATAGAAAATGGCATCATCAAACTTCTAGTTGACATCTACTAGTGGAGTTCTATAAACAGTGCTTAATTTTCACAACAAAGTCATGTGACAATAATTACACAGTATTACCAACCAATGACACTCTCCTGAGTCATGGAGTCTGGATCTTTTATTGAGGGTTTTCCATATAGACTTGTTGATAGTTATATGTTGGCTTAAAGCACATTGCATGGCTCAAATATCCATCATAAATTAAATTGTTAATACAAACTAATTAGTATGGCTGAAGGTTGGAGATATACAAAGACCTGTGATTAGATAGGATTTCCTAAGTACTCAGAGTTTATCTCCTTAAAATGTACAGTTTTAAACATTGAGAGCTCAAGAGTTAACCCTTAAACACAGACCTACTCTTATTTTCCCACTTTTTGTATGTTTGAATGTATTACAGGTGCTAGTTCCTTATCCAGGATATAACCAGTATGTATTTTTAGATAAAAAGGGTATATTTTTAATTCTAAAGAAACCCTAAAACTATCAAAAACGGCTGAATTTAGTTATAACAAAAATTGAAAATGTCATTACAAAAATTATCATAAAAAGATATCATAAATTAAAAAATAAAAATGATAGTCTACAAATAATTTCCTATAGAGATAAATAATGAATATGGCAAATACACACATAATATCACAAATCAAAGAAAAAAAGTCATTCAGCTAAAAATACAAAAAAATGTACAGATGAAAATATGCAATTCATAGAAGAATATGCTATTTTTACTTACGCATTTAAGATTACCAAACTCACTTAGTAATCATGGAAACAAAAAAATAAGCACACTCCTTACACAAATCAAATATAGTAAAATAATCCTATAGGAAAATAAATTTTATTAAATAAGTGGAGGAAATGTACATATAATTTAAGGAATGTAAAATATTAAAGTTAAATTCAAGGACAATTTTAACAGAATCTGCCAATGCAGATGTTATGAAGATAACATTCCTGAGATTACCACTTGTCCCAGTACTCTGGGTGGCTGAGGCAGGAGGAAAACAAGTTAAAGCCTAGCCCAGGCACCTTAATGATTTGGAATCAAACAAAACAAAACAAAACAAAAATATTTTAAAACTACTTTTAGAAATAGAATTTAAGAAATAGAACTTTCCCAAAAAATGTGTATTTCAATGTTTTCATTCTTTCTTAAAGATCCAACCTAAGGTATATTTATATAACTAGGTTGAATGAATTTTCTCAGTTCAGTTTTCATGTAGAAACTTTTAAATTTAATGTTCATTCATCTGTCTCCACAGAATGTAGACTTCTAGATTGGTATTTCCTTTCCTCATTCTTCTATTGCTTCCTTTCTTCCTTTCACTTCAAGAATTTCCTTCTTTTTATTTTTCTGGGGTTTTTTTGCCTTATTTTAATCAAGTGTATATGATAGAGTATAAAATTTTTATAATTGTATTGTAATTTTATCTTGGAAAATGTACTTCAGCTTAGCTTATTAGTTAATTAATGTTAACTTATTCTGGTGAAATATAAAAATTTTACTTCTCTATAGCTCTACTTATTCTTTTTTGTGCAGATGAGAGAGGATTTATTCAAATATATAAAATTTTATGGTTATTTCTTTTCCTGTTCTATGTCTTTTATAAAAATTGAGAGAAAAAAACAGAAAATATAAAGTTTGTAAGGGCTAACTTTCTCATTTACCTGTATCTGTGTTCTTCCTGTGAATTTTAGTTACCATCTGGTATAATTTGCTTAGCCTACTGTTTTTAGCTTTATCAGTGTTCACCTTTTCTGTCCTGCTATTACCAAATATATTACATTTCTATAGTATATAGTGTATATTGAGTATGCAGATAAATATGCGTTCTAAGTACATTATATGTTTATATTTTTAGTCCAACAATAGACATACAATGCATACAGTATGCAACTTTGTATTTAAGAAAAGAGATTAAATATACATTTATACTGCCAATTTTGAAAATTTTCTGCATAATCACTTTTACCAGCATTCTTTGTTTTCTCATGTGTATTCAAATTTCTCTCTCAAGCACTTGCCTTCTGTCTGAAAACTTCCTTTAGTATTGTGAATTTCATCTGCTGGCAAAAATCCAATGAGTTTTTCTGTGACTTATTTTATCTTCATTTTGAAACACAGTTATTCCATCACAAGATTCTTGATTGACAGTTTGTGTGTTGGTTTGCTTTGTTTTTACTCGTATCTCTTTGCCTGTGTTGTCATACCACATTGCCTCCATTCTTTCTGATGATTCTTCTTATTGAACTTGTCTTTTTTAAGCCATGAGCCAATTTTTCTTACTATTTTCATAAATTTCTTTGATTTGGTTTTCAACTTTTTAACTATAATGAACCTACATGCAAATCTCTCTTCTTTATTCTAATTGGTATTCATTGAGCTCCATAGATAGGTTAACATTGTTTATCAAAATTTGGATGAAAAATAAATTGTACGTCTATGATTATTGTACATCATCTATTGAACTAATTATTCATTGATTATTACTTTGCTTATTCAAATATATCATTGAACCACTCTAAAAATAGTTTAAGTTTTTCTTATATGTTCAATTCTACTTGGTGGTAGTAGTGTTTATTGGTGATTTTTTAAGAAATGCTTAGAAACTCGGGCCAGGGATTTAGGTCAGTGCCTGCCTCACAAGAGCAAGGACCTGAGTTCAATCCCCAGTACCAAAAAAAAATCCTTAGAAACTTGAATGAACTATTTTTGCAAACTTTTTCCCCATTTCTTAGCCAATTCTTTACCCTTTACCATTGGATGTGTGAGGCACGACAGAAACAACCAGCAAAGTTCAGTTAGATTTTATGTGTATCCCTAATTTCAGCCCAGATCTGGTATCTTGTATTTCCCCTTGCTGGTTACTTCCAAGAAGACACAGCCTTGGGCATCCCATGAGTTTTGTGGGCTGTAAGAATAAGCATTTTTAATACACCTGTCTTCCTCTGAATTGTTGTTTGGTCCAAGCAGCTTTTTGTTCAGACAGCTCTTGCTCTGAAGTTGTGCTTAAACTTCTGTGCCAGTGAGGGTTCTGCTCCATTGAGGTTTCTGTGTGTGACTTCTTGAATGCTTTTGTGTCTTTCCATATCCCATTGGTCCTGACTACTAATTCATGAAACCATACAACCTACCACATGCTCGCCATTTTCCTGGCCCCCAGAGTTGAATATGATCTCTTGGGTCTCTCTTTTTGGCTATATCTTTTTCTAGTTCTCCCTTTCGGCTCTTCTACTGTTTGTCTTGAATTTTGGAGATATTAAGTTCTTATTAATTGTTCTCCACCAAGATTTCCATTTTATTTTCTTGAAATTGCCCCAAAATATGTAATTTTCTTTACTTGTTTCCAAGTATCATCCTTCCTTTTCCCTAGTCAGATCTGCCTCTCACTCTGCGTGCTATCTCTGCAATAGAGCTCCTGTGGAAGGGTCATATTTTCTTGGAAAAGTCCACTCTATACATGGACACTTGAGAAGGAGGCAGCTTCTTTTTTTGAATTGATCCTGTGTTCATAGAATTTACACTTTTTAAGCAAAGTGTGCAAGGGACACCAGGGCTCAATAGTCTCTTGCTGGGCATGAAGCTTTCATCCTGTCCTAGAGGTATGAATTGGAAACTGGACACCCCGTGCTCTCAAAAGTGCTCAGATGCAGTAGAACTTTTCAATATGAGATGAGAATCTCATAAGCATCTAGGTTGTAGCTCAAATTCTTGGGACACTTATGTTATTACTTTATTTTTAGTATTACAGTGTTAACTAGCTTCCATTATCAGTGGATAATTATGCCATTTTTCCTCTCTATATAATTTGTTATATCTTCCTTTCCAAATATACTCTGGATTATTAGTTTTCAGCATCTTGTAGTGTAGTTATAGCATTATAATCTTCAATTTTTCTCTTTTCAATTTGATCTAATATTGAATGAGCTTCTATACTATGTATTCTACAGCATAGTATTAATAATTGCTTAAAATTCATCAGAAAAATTCAAAATTTTCATCTATTGATTGCCTTTAAAATGGGATCATTTTTCCTTCTTATTAATAGGTTGAATAATTTTGAATTATATCCTGGACATTATGGAACACATATTACAAAGATTATTGATTCTGTTTTATTATTCTGAAGATTATTCCTTTTTTTCTGAACATATAGCTTAAGCTAGAAAATCTGTATCTCTGTAATGAGCAGCAGCTGAAGTCTTCCTTGAATTGTTGTAACCTAAACTGGTCTTTTTGGTGTCTGTATGACTCTTCAGTGTTGAGAATGGGTCAGTCAGAGTTATGAGCAGAGTTTGTATAGAGAGGTTCCCTTCTCTGTTTCTCCTTTTGGGAATACTACCTGCTCATTATCGTCTCAGTGTCAGGCATATAAACTCTCCTGTTTTTCTCAGTTAACAAGTCTACTCATATAATAAATAAATACACTTAAAACATGCTACAAGACCAAGTGTTGTACCTAAGCCTGTCCTCTGCTGAACAGATGGGGACATGGGAGAATTAGCCAGTGGTTATGTCTGTATGCAAGATTGTTGCTCATCCACTAGCTGTGTAATTTTGGTGATTTTGAATTTATAGGACCATTTACCCAGATATTATCATTGTTTTCTGAAGGAGTAGGTCTGATACAACTTGGCCATTCATAGATCTGTCCAAGTTTAACCAAGTTTGAAACAATTAGAAATGTTTATTTGAGATTTTATTTATAAGACTGAATTACTGCCTTTATTTTTAACATAAGTAGAATCTATCACATTAAGCAATCTGTCCTGCTTTAGGCCTATCAGAAGTAAATTTAAAGACAGGAATTTAAATTAGGCTATCAACTATTTAAATTAGGTAACAGAGTCAAGTTTATGGAAAAAGACTATTTCATCAGCATGTAAATAGTGAAACCAACCTCACTTTTGCACAATTTCTTGAATCCTTAATAAAGATGTCATTCTTAACTCATGTTTTCCACAGTATCTTTCCCTTTGAACAAATAAGTTAATATTGTCTTTATTTCTATTAGTTTTATATGGCTGATATAACAAAGTATTACAAACAAGGTGACTTAAAAAATCAAAATGCATTCTCTCTCTGTTCTGGAGGCCAGATGTGTGAGCTCAAAGGACAACAGGACCATGCATCCTCTGATATTCTGGGTAGAATCCTCTTACTAGCTTCTGTCCATTCATACCTTTCATTACTTGCCTTTTTCCTATATTATCCCAGTCTCTACTTCTGTCATCATATTCTTTTCTCTATGCTCCCCTATCTTCACAGATATTTTCCACCTGACTCTTCCTTGGGTATATACTCCATTCATGCCTCTGACCCATTGGCCAAGTGCATGTGAAGCAGACTCCAGAAAACCAGTTGAGATTAAAGTTACTCAAGCAAGGTAATGAAAATTTCTTAACTAATTGCATATGCAATGACCCCATTTTGACACTAAGAGTTAAGGGTTCACATCTGCTTGTGGGAACTCATTTGAAATTATAGCATTACATTTGCACAAAAATAATATATTTTATGTAATACTTAAAATCCCTTCTTTACCCTCAGTGAGATTTGCCCAACTCCTAACTCAAACAGATAAAGTGAAAAGGTGAAAATACCTTCTGTGCAAACACAGCCCTTACTGTAATGTTTCCAGCAAAGCCTACAAATTAAGAACTTCTGGCCTCATCTAAACATTCAAATTAAAGTTAATGGAATTTAGGCAATCATTAATAGGATGAGGATCCAAATTTAGGAATTTAGAATTTAGCAAAGTTTAATTCAGAATACCCAGTGAAAGTGATAACACGTTTTAATTATATTTGTTTTGGTATCCAAAAATCAAGGAAATGGGAGACAATATCAGGAGTAATATTTTCTATAGTTTTTTTTATTAAAAACATCTCCCTTGATCTGGGAAGATGGCAGCTTCCAAACCTTTATCATTTCCTAAATCATATGTGAAAGTAGTCATTGATGAATATATTTATATTCAGATTACACCAAATTGCAAAGTTTATATCAGGATTCTAGAAAAAAAGAGACCTTTAGTGAAAATGAGAACACCAAATCAGAATATTGTCTTTTATTAAGAAACAAATATGTCATTCTATGTAACAAACATTCACAATGATATGATATGTCATAAACACTAGCTAAAAATAACAATAATGCTAGGAATGAAAATGGGGAAAGGAGATTTAGAGAAAGAGGAGTGAAGTGTTGTAGGAAAAGGAATGGGGTTTTAAACAATCAAGCTGTATTATGCACACATGCCTACACCCTAAGATAAATGTAACTTCATGTACTTCAAACACATACTAAGAAAATGAAAACTAAGATAAAGAAATTACCAAAGTTAGAGAAAAGAGTATACTAAAACATACATTCTATAAACCTATTTTGTTTCCCCCAGTTTTCACTGCACCTAGAGAACATTCTGGGTTCGATTTATCCCATTTGAAAACAACTGGAAGAGATGAAGACGGTTAAGTACAACTGTCCATTTGTCTAGATCTAATATCTTGACTTTGATTTTGGATGGTTAACATTCACCAACCCCTCTCTTTTTGCATAGGATGAATCTTTGATCAAGGAATGTTCTTTAAGTCTTGTTGTCTTCAATATATAATAAACTGTTAAAAGTAAAACTAAATAGTTTTTACATGCTAATTTCTGGTTAGGTTTTGTCACTTTAATAAGCAGAAAATTTTGTCCCCCAAACAGATTGAAGTTCAGAAGACTCACACAGCCACATAACAACTGTCAGAAGCTATTTTCCACCTGACTGCACTTCTGAAGCCTCCTTATTCCCTGTCTGAGAGACTGGTGCATGGCTTTTTCTGTGTGTCATGCTTTGGCTTTACTCTCCCAGTTTTTCAGTGACCTTTGGACTTGATTATTAACTTGACTTGGATTTGGGGAGCAACATCCCTCTTGACTCTTGCACGGTCCTCGTCACATAAACTACTCTTCTAATGTTGACCACAGCTGGCCCCTGCAAAAGGTCCTGCTTTAAGGACTTTCCAGAGGATTACGTTTTGCTCAACCGGCGAGCTGCTCGGTTACCCTTTGCTTCCCTCCTCTGGTAACAGCACGTCACTGCAGTCGTCTGCTCACGTTCTGTTTGAGTCCTTACCTATCAGTCTTAGATCCTGACTCAGCTTATTCATTTACTTGGCCATCCGTTTCTTCAGGAAATATTTAGAGATTACCAAGCAATTATTAGGTTAACAGATTTGAGAATTAATTTTTATGCTGACTTTTATTGATCTGACAGTATGTTAAGAATCATTTTTATGTTTTTAAGAATCATTTTTATGCTGACTTTTATTGATCTGACAGTATGTTAAAGAAAATAGAATTAATCAATGACCCTTTTATCTTGACATTGCCCTCTTTAATCCTTCTTATTTGTATTTCCTTAACTGCCAAGGTATAGCTATAGAGGGTATCTTTTGGATCTCACTAAGTTATAATGATTGTTTTTAATAAGTTATTTACCTATTTATTTATCTCTTGTTCTGTCAATGTTAATATATTAAAATGCTGTATCTCAGGCCCAAAACACTGGTGACAGAATATGAATGCAAGAAGGTCCTAGTATTAAATGTATCATATAATTTAACAGAAAGACAGTTATTAAGAAAAATAATTCAAGTAAATCAGTTTGAGAATAAATATAGTCATAATAGAGGGAAAGCACTCAAAATACATAAAATGTTTGTTTATAATATATATTTCCCATATAATGGAAAGATTATGCCAATTTTTTTTAAGTATTTACACATGCTAATGTTGTTAATCTTTGTGTGTATGTTATTTTATGTGTATGTTTTTTATGGAAGGTGTCTATATATAACCTAATGCAGATACGGTTTTTGGAAATAACTATATAATTGAATTTATATGTTTAAAAATTCCTATTATGCACCTTTTAACATATTGAGTTGAAAATATTGGCAATTTTCTTCAAGAATTATTAAGTAATTAGCACTATTGTAAGTTCAGATTTAGATACTTTCAGTTAACTTCGGAAGTACCCAGTATATTTAAAAAAGCTATGGAAATATAATTCTTTACATTTATAGAAAAGAGAAAATATTCATGGGCAAGTTTAAAAGATTTGCTTCTAAAGAATGATGAAGATGACCTTTAAATTTGGAGATCCTGCTCTAAAGGCTTTTCTTTTTCACTATATGAGACAATAATGATGATTTTATTATTACATAGTTTTGTTTTTTTTTTTCCTGGTGCCAGGGAGCGAACTCAGGACCTCGCACTTGTGAGGCAGGTGGCAGAACCACTGAGCTAAATCCCCAGCCGCAATCTTATTATTATTTTAATGTATCATCAGGCTTATATCTACGAAGAATTTTTAAGTCACTTTTTAGGTTATGTAACACTGTAATGATCTAACACTCTTCTGTCTCTTCTGTCCTGGCTGTGCTTTAATTTTACCGAAGTTAAACACTTAGCCTACCCTTAACCTGTGGTGGATGCTGTGATGCATCACCCAGTTCATTGGCAGCAGAGAATTGGTTGCTTTTGCTCAGAGTGCTGCTGGCCGACACCTGCAGTACCACTTGAGGTTGTCTCTGAGGAGAGGAGCTGGTAGCAGTGGAGAGCCACCTGATTCATTCCCGAGAAAACCCACATTCAACCCTCATCAGTTCCTGATCATTCAGCTGAAATTGGACCAATTCTAAAGGACTAGTCTAATTATGTCCATAACACCCCACTGGTTTGGCAGTTTCACCACTGAGCCCACACTTCAGCTTGACCTCCTCCTCTGCCCAGTCTGTTTCCTACCTCTCTATTCCAAGACATTGATTCAAAGGAAGCATATTTCTTTATTAAATAGTTAGTGTGCTTAACTCCATCTCAAATTAGTCTGCCGTGCTGCTTAGTACCAAACATGGTCTCAAAGTAGACACGAAGTCAAGAAGTTGAAGCTGTCCTGTCATTACCCAAATGAGAAGTAAGACCTAATTCTGGTTTTTGATCTGTTTAGCAATTTTTTTTTTTACCAGTAGTAAATTGAAATAGTTTATCGGTTGAAAGGATTACATTAGTGGTTATGGCATGTGACATGTTTCAGAACTCTGAAGGACATAAAAACTATAAGAATAATGGAATTGAATTTCTATAATTAATTTGACTGATATTCTAGAACAATATAATTAAAAGTTGAGGGAGATTATTTACAAATTGAAAGATAAGCATGAGAAAAGGGGATCTCCCTTTCAATGTAAAAAAACATGTTGTCTCCCATTGTGGTCAAATAGAAAAAAAAAGAAACCATAAAGAATAAATTTAGAACATAGTTGGCAGAGTACCAATAGTGGTCCATTAATGCCAGATCCAAGAAGTAGAAAACTCTTCCTTGTTAAGCACTGGCATCTTTCATTTGCATTATGTAGAGTCTTTTTATTCCCAAGACCACATATTTCATCCTTCCATATCTGTCCTGACTTGCTTTCTGGCTGCTGTTTATAACGGTGTTTAAATCTCAAACTAAATAAGCTGAGCATGTTCTGCCCTGGAATTCCAGTTTCATTGTGATTTGAAAAGGAAAGAGACTATACAAAAGTCACCTACAAGTGACAGTTAGTACCCTAGTCAAGCTGGGAAAAGGAGAACACCTGTACTCAAATTCTGAAGATGTTTACTCACAAGTGATATAAAATTGACAAGGGATTAAATAGTGACTGTTAGCCCTGTCTTAGAATCCTGAATTTATCATATTGCCAATTGCTCCAGAAAATGATGTGCACACACTACTAGAATGGCTTCTAAAAATATGGAAATATTTTCATGAGTAAGTTTTAAGTGCCAGGATTGCCAGTCATGAAACAGAGCAGAAATTAATATCCCAAAGAAGTGAGAATATTTATATTTAGTTATTATTTAAATTTCCTGTTTGACTGGAAATCTAGCTGTATTATTAAGGTTTATGGGAACACTTGGAAAATACATCATTTGACAAAGATATAAGAATGTTCAAATAAATGGATAAATTGTATTACTAAGGAGGTCATGGGAGACTCTCGATTATGGTAGGATTAACTGGATAATAGACCATAACAGAAGTAGGGTCTCTGCTAGCAACTGAGGTAATAATGCCCCCAAAATACAAAGTTGCACTGTTAAACCACTAGCAAAATGGATGTGGGAAGCTGTTACCATAATGGGAGAGTGATGCTGAGTTGTGGAGATGGTTTTACAACATGTCTTATGAGAAGCAAAATAATTAAGAAGTAAAATGGGTAATACTCAATGTGGACTTTCAAAAGAAGAGATACATGCTTAGAACACAGAAGCATTATGCATCACCATGATAAATGTACATAATTTTCTCAGTTCTTTTCAAAAAATATATAACTATATACTTGTTTGGTGAAAAATGAAAATGCCAAAATATTTCAAGGGGAGTTAGTTACAGAGTTCAAGTTCCCACTGATAAAAAGAGAAACAAAGCATTTTCATTTACTACCAATTAAGATTAGGAAATGTTGGACCAACCTCATGATAAATGAGGTTCTGTCTAAGGTCCAGGTCAAAGGTGGACCAGTGGTCTCATCGACTATTTCCATGCTCCCTAAATGGGAAATAAGAGACATGTGTTACTAGATATTTTATACAACCACCATATTATGATATAGTATTTTAGGATAAGATATTTTGGGGTAGAGTAAGTGAAGCCCATAAAATTATCTAATCCAGGCCAGTTCCAAAATTCAAAACAGTATTATCCTGGTGGTAGACACTCGGTGGAAAATCGGTTCATCATTAAAGAGCTAACAAGGGTAAAATTGATAGTGCCTCTCATATCTCCATTTAACTTACTAAGCTGACCTTGGTAGAAGAAGCAGTCCTTACTGCAGCAGCTTGCCAGATGTGCTATCATTGGTATAGTAGATTGACACTGTACATAGAATGTGGCTAGTGATTTTGCAATTACTACATTTTTCTTTGTTAACAAAAAAGTAACTCAGAAATAGTAATATACATGGAGGAGACAACAGAGAAGCTTTGCCTCAGAATTATATAAACTGCCCAGCATTCTGTCATTCTGTATTGTAAAGACTTCTAGGTCTTTGCAACATATCAGGAAATATAATGTTTGTCCACTATATTAATTATATCATAAAACAAGAAGTGATTAATGCTTTGGAGACTTTAGTTAACTCATACACCTCAGAGATTAGGAGATAAACTATAAATTTTCAGAAACCTGCCACATAAGTATAATTTTTGGGAGTCTAATGATCAAAGACATATGGTAAAACTATAATTAAGCAAAAATTCATTTAAATGAAATTTAACATAATAAAATAAATTTTAAAATATATTAACTTGTATGTTCCATCATGAAAAGCAATTGAAACACAAGGGAATATGTTTCAGCCTCACACTACAGCTTTGAAATGTACACCACTGGACAGTTCTGTGGGTGGCCATGGACTGAAGAGCTCTCTCCCCTTTTCACATGTAGCACCCAAAAGTAACTCAAATGTGCTAGAAAGGAAACATCCAGAAACAAGAAGGAGCCAGCCACAAACCACCTGGTCTCTGTTCCTGTGCCTCCTAGAATACGATGTCTTACTGTGCTTCAGTCAACTTGTCATGTTTCCTGCCAGGTACAAAAGCAAGAGTGAACTCCTTTCCAGTGTCCCCAGGCATTGCATGGCAGGTAGTCACTGATGTGACTCCATCTTTCCTAGACAGCTTTCCTAAGACTTGGGAAACTGCTTCACTATGAATTGTAAGATTTACTGTCCTTTGCTGCCTATCTGTGAGCAATAAAGTTATTTCTCTTAACTCATTGTGCTAGTGTTCGGTCTTACTTGACTTGTGCAGAATAAAATTTGAAGCTAAAGATGTACTGGGTTGAAATGGTAACCAGTAAATAGTGAAACTGCTTTGCATGTACCAAACAACATGAAATGTTGCCAGATGTGATTGTAATACAGGGCAAGAAAGGAGCATGAATCTTATCTGTACTATGGTTATAGCAAATTTTTCACTTGATCTTTATGACTTAGCATGCTCTTTAGTACTAAAAGTATCAGTAATTGGGAAAAAATGCTTGTCTTAGTTAGCTTAGGCAACTGTAATAAGAAAATCCCATAGAACAGGTGGCCTAAACAATGAGTATGCACAGCTCATTTTCTGAGACCTAAGCAGTCCAAGACCAGGGTGGCTGCATGTAGTGAGTATCCACCTCTGGGGTAGAGAAAACCACTTCTTGATGTACCTTATCATATTGCAAAGAGTAAATGAGGAGAGAAAGCAACCTCTTTGATATCTCTTCTTAGAAGGTCACTAATCCCATCTTTGCTTCTTCACCATCATGTCCTAATTACCTCCTGAAGGCCACATATCCAAATAATATAACATTGAGGATTAGAAATTCAGCATTTGATTTGAAACGACACAGATATCCAGATGTTAAGTGACATTTTTTAAAACTCTGACAAGCCCCAATGGTACAACCACAGACTAGATCCCTAGAATTCTAGAATAAGGGTATGAAATTTGCAGAAGAAAAATCACATACCATAAGAATAATCCCTGCAGCTTTACAGGCCAATGGTAGAGAACAAGCGCTTAATGATGGGCACTCGTTGACCATGTGGCAACAGCAACTCATCATGAACTGAGTTATCAGGTGTATAAGGACAGATGCTTAAAACCATCAGTATGATTCATGCAAACAATATCATTAGAAAGATCATACATCATGAACAAGTCATCTTCATTTCAGGGATGCAAGGATGACTCAACATATGTAAATCCTTAAATGTAATATAACAATCTGCTAGAATAAGAATGCTAATCACATGCTAGAGTAAGAATATCAACAGACATAAGAAAGCCTTTGACAAAATTCAACATCATTCATGATAAAAAAAAAACAAACCACTGACAGAAGTAGAGATTGTACCTTAAACTGATAAAAGTTATTTAAAACAAATCTGCTGTCAGCATCATACTGAATGGGGAAAATGAAAACATTTCCCCTAAAAACAGCAACAAGGGTGCCTACTCTCACCATTTCCATTCAATATAATATATAAAAATTTAGCCGGAAGAAGCAGGCAAAAGAAAGAAATAAAAAATGATGCAAATATGAATTAAATAAGTCAAACTATTCTTATTTTCAGATGAAATGATCCTTTACATAAATGACACAAATACTCTACCAGAAGATTCTTAGAATTAATAAACAGATCCAGCAAAGTGATAAGATAGAAAGTAAACATATGAAGATCAATGAGATACTTGTATAATAATGACTCAACTGAGAAAGAAATAAGGAAAACATTTCCATTCACAGTAACTTCAAAAGTGAAACACCATTTTTTCCTTTTCACATATTAATTCCATTTCTTTCTTTCCTTTCCAAAACTCTTCCCAATCCCCCTTCCCCTTTGGACATTTTCTTCCTATTTTACATTATCTATTATTCCTTTAGATCCTTATTTACACTTTCAGTTTCTCACACCAGAGAAACTATTCAGTATTTACACATGTGTGTCCTATTTATTTCACTTAAGAGTATCACCTCAATGTGTAAATAGGGAGGGGTGGAGGGGTTGAAGGGAGGGAAGGGGAATGGGGAAAAAATAAGAACCAAGATAGATTATGTAAAGGTATAAATTTCCAATGTCATTATATTGTATACCTAAAGTTTACCAATAAAATTAATAATAAAAAAATGAAACATGAAAGGATTAACTGAAATAAGGGAGTGAAAAACTTAAACAACGACTATAGTATTCTGAAGAAAAGAGACTAAAGAAGAGGGCAAAAATCGAAAGACATCCCCCATTCTAGGATAGGGAAAACCATTGTTTACAAAACGGTCATATTACCAAAGATAATATATAGATTTATTACAATTGAAATAAAAAACTAATAACTTTCTTCACCAAATTAGAAAAAAATCATGAATTTTGTGTAGAACCAGAAGAAGCCAGGATAATCAAAGCAATCCTAAGCAAAAGAGCAAAGCAGTTGGAATTAGAATCTCAGGTTTCAAGTCATACTACAAAGCTCTGGTAATAAAAACCTCATAGTACTGGCAAAATAAAAATGTGTACTAATGGAACAGAATTCAGGATTCAGAAACCAGTTTATGCACCTTTAGCCATCAGATTTTTGACAAAAGGGTCAAAAATATACAGAGGAGAAGAGATAGTTTCTTCAACAAATCATCCTGGGAAAAGTGCTTATCTGCATGCAGAAGAATGAAATTAGAATCATATCTCAGTCAAAATGGATCAAAGACATAATTATAAAAACAGAAACAATGAATCTGCTGAAATATAAAAACGTTAAGACATAAACATAGGCAAGGAATTTCTGAACAGAATCCCAATTTCACAGAAGTTAACATCACTTATGAACAAATAGGAATATAGCAAAATAGAAAGCTTCTTGGCAGCAAAGGAATCAACCAACACAGTGAAGATAGACGCTAAAGAATGGGAAGAATTTTTGTCAGGTACTTGGTTAGAGTACTGATATCTATAACATATTAAAAACTACTTAAAATTAGACAAGCAAAAATAAAAGACCCAATCAAAAGTGGTCACTTGAAATAAATAGACACTTCTCAAAGAGTACATGAAAAATTGGCCATTAGAGAAGTACAAATAAAAACAATCCTGAGATTCTGTCTCTCTCCAGTAAGATTGGCTCTCTCCAAGGACTCAGTGAACAACAAATACTGGTGAGGTAATGGGAACACTTTTGCATTGTTGGTGGGAATGTGAACTAGTATAACCACTATAAATATCAGTATGGAGATTCCTCATAAAACTAAAAATGAGAATTCTGCTTCAGTCAGCTATACATTTTCCAGATATCTTCCCAAAAGAGTTAAAGGTATGACAGTGATACATGAATACTTACCTTTATGGAGGCACAATTTGCAATAGGTAAATTATGGAAGAACCCTATATGCCATCAGCAGATAAGTGAATGAAGAAAGATAGGGGAAGAAGGGAAAGAAGAGGATGGGTACATAAAAAGATTTAAGATATTTTATGTATGCGTACCAATTCCCTGTGATATATATGGTTATTATATACTGCAAACATGTACAAAAAAATTAAAAGAAAAAGAAAAGCAAATATACAATAGAGTACTATTCAGTCATAAAGAAGGATACATTTGAGTCAAATGTAGGAAAATTGATGATATTGAGACCATAATGCTTAGTGAAATAAGACTCAGATAAATATCACATGGTTTCTCTTATATAAAATAACTGAAAATACAAAGAGTAAAATAAAGGAAACATAAAGGTAGACTCTGTAGCTATAGGAAGAGGATCTGAGTAGTGGGAGAGGAGGGGGAAAGGGAAGTAAGATTGATCAGAATGGGATATGTATATGGACCAATTTCCCAAAACAAATGTAATTGTTATGCATCACAAACACATCCACTAATAACAAGTAAAAGATGGAAATGAGATGTCCCGCCTTGAGGGCCCAGAGAATCACAACAAAATGTAGCCCTCACATAGGCTGCTGTACACTATGTTCCATCTCAGACTCGACAGGCCAGTGACCTTAACTTGAAAGAAAAGTTCTTTGATTTCATTTCAGTTTTACACTTTTTTCTCTAATTTTTCTCGGCATTTCTGTATTTAATTAGACTAAGTTGAAATTCAGCTTCAATGATTGATATTCTCTAACATACAATTATCACTTCTCTCACAACATGACATATTTATTTCTATAAAATCATTTATGACCACTTTATAATCAAAACAATTCACTATTTTCAGGAACTTTTTTATATTCTGAGTTTCTACTTCAATATAAAAAGCCTATAATATGATTCAGATACAAATATGTGTATCTTTTTAAATATAAATAAGGAATTATAAATACAAAATCATGTTTAAGATAATTTCATAGATATTAATAGCTATATGATTTATATAATTTTACATTTGATTTCATGATGAAAGGATCAAGATATTACAACTCTAAATGACAGTAACAATTTCAAACTGACTAATAGCTATTTACAACTCGCACATAGTTGGTTCTTTTCTAGAAAGTTTGATTTTTACACAATTGTAATTTATTTAAATTATTTAGTCATTAATATATACTATTATTACAACAAATTTCTAAAATTACAGATAAATTTCCATTATGTCTGAAATAATAATTATTCCAAAATCTGTTAAAGTTTTGTCTTCTTACATATGATTTGTTTATATGTGTGTATATGCCACAGGGATAATTTGTCACATTTTGACTGGATATAGATAAGTTTAAGGAATAACTTTTTATATTTAATTTGAAATACAAAAATGGAAAGAATAAAAAATAAGTACATGTATTCCCACCAACTAATTTACTCTTAATGTTTTGCTACTATTTGGCCAAGAGATTTGCATATTCACATGTTAACTGGAATGTGATTTCAATTACTACTGAATCATAGAAAACATGGATGCTTCTGATATGAATATTTCAGTTAATTTCACACTATGCAGAACAGCCATGGCTCATGTAAATGCACTCACATACACCATAAAAGTTATAGATGTTGTGCTTTTTCATCTCTAAATACTTAATGCATACCTCCTCATACTGTATCCTCTAAGATAATTATAATTCCCCCACAATATAACTCAATGATTTCCTGTAATATTGAAACATTGCATTTTGAGTTCCTACATAGTTGTTCCTCATCTTTGTCCAATTAAAATTAGTTCAGCATTTTTGATTATAAGTCTGCCTTTTTCAAAGTATATAGTTCATTTTTTTTATTGACATGTTTCATGACATTTCTTGGAAAGATTCAAACACCTAATTATTATGTTCTAAATTCCAAGTTGTTTCAAATGACTTTTGCTCTTCACATACTTTTAACGAAAACAAACATGCATTCAAACTTCTCCTGCTACTAATATTAAATTGTTTTTCATTCAATTACCTCACAGAAGACATTTATGGTATCCCTTCCACTTGCCTTAATGCATATGGTGCATTTTCTCACAACACCATTCTATTTTATGTACTATATATAAGTCCTTATATTAAGAATTTAAATTAATTATTGGCCACTCCCTTAGCAAATAGAATTTCAAGTACTGAAAACTTTTTTGTTCCAAACAGTATAGATCACCACAGGCATTTAAAACCTATTGTAAATATTGTTTTCTTTGCTTCTAAAGTGCAATCTCAAAGAAAGAAAATTTAGTACAATATTAATATTTCAGTCAGGCACTAAATTCTATTCTGGATTATACTATATTATGTCCAAGTGGATATTTTTCTTTTCAAATATATCTTATGTGTTCTAATATACCTTAATATTTCTGATTTAAATACACACACGTGTGCACACACACACACACATACACACACATACACATACCTCTAGATATATAGGACAAGTGTAGGAGAGCTAGTACTTTTATAATGCCTCCCACGTTATGGAAATACGCATGACAATGTTCATACAGGTGACTTTTAATATATATTTACTGGCTATTATTTATCATGGAAAGAATACAAAATGTAATATTTGTAGAGATATTTTCTTTTTAAAAATGTCAAATGTACACAGATGTACAATTAATATATGCATAACTTTTTACATACCCTGGATCCCTTTGATAGAAATCTGTATTTTTATATGCAACTTTTGTACTTTCTGCTAGGCTAAATTTGTGTTTAATATATTTCAAATATCTGGATTCAACGTTTGTTTATTTGTAGCGGGAAACTTGGAAGTATTTTGAGGCATAAATCAAAGCATATTAGAATGATCTGGATTTTTAAAGTTAATATTTATGGTGGTTTCTGTGAATTGGTTAATAGCCAATTAAAATTCCTCTATTTTATTGTGTGCATTTATGCTTGGTTTGTATCCTTTTTGGTTTTTGCTTACTGAGGCTTGAAATTTCAATTCTATGTTAGCTGTGCTTTCCATGAAGTTATGGAAAAATTTTATTTTTCTATAAGCTTTTCAATTTGATTCTACTGCTTAGCCATGTAAAAACTGTTGTGGCAAAAGAAATGATCACAGGCAAATTCAATAAAAGCATAAATGCAAATATAAAAACATATACTTAAAAGTATGGACTATATATAAACATTTGTCTAAATGAAATTGTGCCTCATCTTTTTCAAGGAGTAATTTTTAACTTTTATTATATCATCTAGCTAAAGAGAAAATTTATATTACACAAAAAGAATTTTAATTCCTGTTTTCATGTTATTGGACACTTAAAGGAGACATTTGGAATCAAATGGCATTCTTTGCTTGTAAAGAATGTAAAGAAAAACAGCACTTTTAATAAAGATATTTTCTGTCTTCTTTGAATATGATAACACGTCAAGATGAAGTAGAATAGAAGAAAGTTGTAATAGCTTTTACTGGACTCAGTAACTTGCTATAGGGTCAAAGGGAGGTTTATTAAAATCTAGTTCAAGTATAAGAAATGAAGAAAGGAAAACATGCTGTATTTTATAGTGACAGGAAAGTGTTTAGGGCTGAGAATAATTAATTGTTTCTCTTTATAAAACAGCAGGAGTTCATTTAGACAAATAACCAGAATTTAAAAGTACTTGTAGAGAAAAAAAAGTGAAGTAAAGTTACCAACAACTACTAATCTGAGCACAAAGACTATAATAATAGCTGTAAACAGTCTTTATTTTCCAACCTGCTATCACTAAAATGTTTACTTCTCTATAAATAGAAGTAAAGCAGCTTTTGGTTAAATGCTAACTTTTGTGAAAATGGTTGCAAAATACTTTCCAAGAATGGTGCTTTACTATACTTTCAGACATAAAGTATTGAAAATTTCAAAACACATTTTTCAGAAGAGAATACTCTTACAATAAACATGTAAAATCCAAATCTACATTTGAATAAACCTTTCTGAAAGTAGAAGCAGTTCCACTTCTGTGTTAAATTTGCAAATAGTGCCCTAATATCATAAGATTTGGTTTGATTACCTCTCAACCAAAACATTCTAGTATAATTTTAACATATTTATATAGTATGCCAGGATTAAAATAGAACATTAGTTGAAAATGAATTCAGGAAATGTATTCATATTCTGGCTTGTTCCAATTGAGAAATGTATATAAACTTTCAGAAATGCCTCAGATCAGCTAACATTTATCCAAAGGAAGTGCAATCAAAAAATATTTGGGTTTAATTTGGTTTCAATTTTTTTCCAGTTAATGTTCATTGTGTACTATTTTACGCTATTGATAATAACCCACAGATATGTAACTCTTTAATAATATCTGAATCAGTTAGTGACATACTTTGGGTCTTTATATGAAATTATATTGTCTTCTTATCTCAATTTATAAGAATATTGTTTACCGGATGTTTACACAAATAAGATTTACATACCAAATTAAGAAAAAATCCAAACACATTTCATCATTCAAATTTTCTACCTTTACTGGCCAAATTCATTTGGTTCACAGTATAAGAATTCTAAAATTATTAACAGTGAAATAAAATACAGAAAAGCAAGACTTTGCTCAACTATATTGAATATATCACACAAATATATTATATTTTGAAGAAATAATACCGGATATTTTTTCAGAAAGTGAGATGCTTAAAAATAAAAATTTTGTTTTCTATTTAAACATAGGTCACATTATAATAAATGACAAGTTTCTGTTGTGTTAGGCATCTGCATTCTTAATGTGTGGTGATACTCTTCTTTGGCACACTATCGTGTATTTTACCTGTTGTTTAATGAAAATTATTATAGCATGCAAATATGTTTCTGTTAAAATTTGTGGGGTCAATTAATTATAGCAATTATTAATAAAAGCATCAATTCCAATTCATAATCCTGAGTAAATATACCTGATTTAAAATAAAGTGAAGGATGAATTAAAACCCTCATTTTCCAGGGTGTATTTTAAATAATAGGTGAATACATCTAGCTGTCTGCCTCCTGGCTGGAAGTTTTCATGATGGTCTAGATTCACATTATCAGTTCCCTTTGCTCATTATTCCCTCTTGGCTAATTGCCTCTTTTCCTTCATTTGTACTAATTAGGCTACATTTTGTTTGGCACATTAGCCTGAACTGTGTCACCAAGTTAAAACAGCTTTAATAAAGCCTAGTTATGCAACATTGCCAGTAAGATCATTATCGATTAGCAATGTACCTTCAAAAATGAATTTAAATAGGGGTAATTAAATTGCATACAAAAGCATATATTTCAATGCTGTTTTCAAAATAAGTCCCATTATCATATCGTTTATCTTTTTAATAATTTTTAATAAAATTTGTGATGATATAAGCAATTTGCACTTCTTACATTAATAAATGTTTTTATGTTCTTCAAAGCTTGCTTTTTCCTATTATATTCTCTTATCCTTACAAGGTACTGTGGGTTCCATGGTCATTAAAATTATAATAGAGTTGGATAAAACTGCTGCCATTTGGTGTCCAGATTGCTTCAAAAATTATAGGAAACTTCCATCCAGTAAGTTGACTTGTACAATTTTGCAAGCTGATCACTCTGATGGATTTGTGACCATACGTGGACGTTCTACTGGATGAATAAATAGAAACTTTTGCTTGCAAAAAAGAAGTTAAAATTTACTAAACATATTTTCTTTGAAGTAATACTTTTAGTAGTTCTGGAAGGTAAGAAAAAAGATTTCAATTCCATAACATGTTGCTATCAAGATGCTATCCATGTTCTGCGAAACTGGTATCAAACTATCTCTGGGATGCAGCCATTTAGTCAGAACAGATGGTAACAACAGGCACAAGAGAATATGGACAACGTCCAGGTCTCAGATAAATAGAAGCATGAGATTAGCTTTGAAAAGAACTTAGAAGAGCAACTTTCTGGTACACAAACTGGATACACAAACAATGAAACCTGGATACACAAACAATGAAAAAACAAACAATATCACACAGTCCAGTTACAATTTCATTGCCCTCTTCCAATAGAAAAGCTCTGAGCTGGGGGGCTGCTATAAAAAAATCTTAATGACTGTTAGGGTAGACTGAGGCACTACCTAGACTGCTGAGTCTGGCGAAGTTAAATCAATACAGGAGTTTACTTCATCCTAGGTGTAGGGGGGCCAAGGGTGAAAAGACCATTGGTCGGGAGGGTGGAGTGAAAGGAGACCTTTATAGGATGGTTTGAGTAGGGGAGCAGAGGTCGTCAGGAGAGAGTGGAAATTTTTGAGACTTGAGGAGGGGGAACTTGAGACTTGGGGACAAGGAGGTTTGTAGGAGCACAGGGTGTTTGTTGTGTTCGCTGGGCACCCAGGCCTGCAGGCTTGCTGGGTGCTGTGGGCACATGCTCCTCTGGAATTTGTGTTTTGGCTTCTTGTTCATGTACATTTCTTGTAGGTGTGAAGAGCTCAGTACACAGCTGCTGTGAGATGCTTTTTCTGTTCTGCTTGGTGTGGGGACCTGACAATGACTAGTTTCTAATCTAAGAGCAAATAAAGTGATTTTGTGGATAAAACATCTATCAGTAAATTCAGAGGATCATGGCAGCATCAAAGAAGAACTGTTATCAAAGAACTACTAGAGAGAAAGAATTATAAAAGTTCATAGGTTAGTAACTCTAAAGAGTAAAACATTATTAAATGAAAATAAATAGATGCATGTCATATTTACAAATTTGTAATTAGAACTCCTTCTCAAAGAAGTCACAAAAAGAAATAAATAAGTTAAATGTGCCTATAAAAGCACATATACAGAACTTAGATAATCTTTTCTCCAATAATTCATAAATCATTTCAGATGCTATGATTAAAATTAGAGTTTCAGGGCCGGGGATTTAGCTCAGTGGTTCTGCCACCTGCCTCGCAAGCGCAAGGACCCAAGTTCGATCCCCAGTACCAAAAAAAAAAAAAAAAATAGAGTTTCAAGCTTAGATACTCTAAATATCAGCAATCAGCAAGAAGCAAATGACTGGTCTATGTTTTATATTATACCCAATATATTAAGTCAGAATGTAGAGGTAAGTGACATAAACCAGATTATTCCCAGATGTCAGACTGGAGGCCAGGCTCTGGGTTCCCAGGAAACCAAACTGGCTGCTTGCTACAATTCCAAATAGCAGAAATGAGTCATAGTGAGAGGAAAAGAATTTATTTCAGTATGGCTACACTAGGAAGAAGAGTGTGACCTGTGGTGTGTTTCCCAAATATTGGCAATAGCGGGAAGATAATACAGGGGAAGAAGAATTGCTCAGTCATGTGCCTTTGTTTGAATTGATCTAGTTGAGCATTATGTCCATCTGGTCCTGTGGATTCTTAACAGTGCCAGGAAACTGTTATCACTTGAAGGGAAGTTTTGCTTCCTGCCATGAGATGAGAGCCTACAGAGCTCACAGTTCCTGGAATATGCGATTACCTAGAAAGGAGAAATATCTCAAAGGAAGGACATGACAGAGAAGTAAAATGGAGGCAGTCTGGACAATGACGGGGTCCTCCTTCAAAATCCCAACTTTAAAGAAGCCTCTGCTAAAACAATCTGTGATCTTTTTTTAACAAAGGATTGAAGGATGTATTGAAGCAGTGTTTTGTTAAAATTCTCATGGTGGATAGAACAAATAATTCTACAAATTTGAGAAGATATAAATTATATTTCACTATGGTCTTCTGGATACATTATGCAATGCCATGTATATCAATATTTTGCTTATGTTTTCTAATGGTATTGTATGGACTTTACAATTCTTGACTCTATCTCCAACTGCCCTATAATATCAATTCTACACCACTTAACAAATCCAATTAAATTATATTATTTTCTTCCTTTATTTTAACTACTGTTGTAGTGTGGTCATAGAAGAGTTTGTTTCTGTTAATTATTCTATAGATAGACAGTCACGAATCCTACATTATTTTTCATATAGTTCTTCTCTTCTTCATTCACATGCAGACCTCAGAAATCCTTTTCATTTCTGCTCTTTGAATATAGTCCTGCTTCATCATATTCTAGCTTTATTTATTCCACTGCATTTCCATTACTATCACAATCTAAAACACTTTCTTTTCCCAGGCTACTGATTTTTTATTTGACCGTTTTGGTCCCATTTAGTCCATGCAACAAAAATAAAAGTAATCTTTCTAACTTATAAATTAATGCATAGCATAATTAAAATTGTCTAATGACTTTCCGATCCACTCTGAAATGAAAAATTAAATTCCTGATTTAGCTTACAAGATGCTATATGATTGGATTCTTCTGGCACATCCATATAACAAACTTATCCACTAACTACCATTCAGAAAACTTAGGGATGTTCCTTAAATACACTAAACCAGCTTTCATATTAGGAATATACTTCATTTGTTCTTTGTATTCATAATTTTGACATAATGTCATTTCCCTGGCATCTCTGCCCTTGAAATTTTATCTTTTCCATGAAACATTCCCTGAAAATTCTATTTAAATTAGATCATCATACATAATATTACATAATATTAGAGTAAGTACCTGGATTTACTAGTTTATGTATACTTTTCTTTATTGTGTTAATCAATATATAAAAATGTTTTTATGTAAATATTTTAATTTTTTCTCTACTAGAATGCTAGCCTAAAAGAGCAGATACCTTACAACTCTTTTATTTACTGATTTATCTACCAGGATTGGAAAAGACTATACCCAAAATCAGTGAACAATAAAAACTAGAAAGAGTATAAATGAATCAATGAGTGAAAATAAAATGTATGTTCACAAAGATCATGTATATAATGAGTTAGGTAGTGAATAAATCCTAACTTCTTTATCTACTATTCTTACACATTCCACAGTTCAATTAGTCTAAAGCAAAGAAGATGCCATGGTTGGATGTAGTTTGTCCCCTAGGGTGCATGGGTTGAATGCATGTTCTTTAGTATGGGGGAGTGGGAGCTGATGAGAATTCTGTGAAGTGGGACCAAAGGCCTGAGACTAGGACCATTAATACTGAACCCTCTTAGAAGGGATTTAGTTTACATGGGACCCCTTGGTAGTTGTACTGTAAGGACTACTATAATAAGCTAAAGGGCCAGGGATTTAGCTCAGTGGTTTAGCCACCGCTATGCAAGTGCAAGGACCCAAGTTTGATCCCCAGTACA
>NW_004624777.1:13255149-13281906 GCF_000247695.1 Heterocephalus glaber
ACTTTTTAAAGTCTGAAGGAAGAGAAAACAGTTCTATAAAAAGTTATTCAACTCTAAAAAAAAAAGTTATTCACCTTAGCTCTGGGAAAGTATTATTTTATAGGATGTGCATTAGGATTCAGTAAAGGAGGCCCAGGGTATAGCTCAGCAGCACCAGGCCTGCCTGGCAAGTATAAGGTCCTGAGTTTCCTCCGGGGGCAGATTAAGAATAAAACCAATAGTTGATATGTGGATGTATGTATGGTTATAACAGAGGAGATTCATTATGGAAATTAGCTCATATTAGTGTAATAGCTGAGCAGTCCTAGAATCTCCTGTCTGCAAGCTGGAGAACCCCCATCCACTGACTAAAGGGTTAATCTCTTCCAGAAACAACTTCACAGACTTGTGCAGAAATATTTTACCAGCTATTTGGGCACCTTTTAGCCCAGTAAGGTTAACACATAAAGTTAAACCATTGTAAAATGTAAACACCATATTTTAAGAGAAAAAACAAGAAAATAAGAGAAAAAGAAAGAAATGATTCTCTCATTGGCAATGTATTAGTTTAAATTTATTACATTTGTTATACTGTCATAAAAGCATTAATAATTTCTTTTTTTCTGGCAGCAGTCTCTAAATAACAATTATTTTTGTGATTATAAATATCATAGGTTATTATATAATTTCTAGAGAACTAATAAACCATATTCATCAATTTTTTTAAGTTTATTGGTACTTTTTAGGTATGCAATATGATGACATTTGTCATTGGGAATTTGTACTTTAAGTAATATACCTTGGTTCTTATTTTTTCCCTCATTCCCCTACCCTGCCTTCAACTACTCCACCCCTCCCTATTTACAAAGATTTTGTTTCCACTTTTTCCTTTTCTCATATTTTTCCTTTCTCTTCTTTCCTTTACCCTTTCCCCCATGTTCTTCTATTTAATTTTAATAGAAAAACCATTAAATTCAGCTAATGAAGCTGTTTTGCATAAGTTCCATTTACATTGCTTCATTTTTTCTAATTGATGATAATTTTAGTTTCTCTGATACCAAACAGTAACATAAACTGACAAATATGTTCTGAATGGATTGTGATTCTCAGATGTGGTTTTGGATCAATTTCTCTATGTTTTCTAAAAGCTAAAATATTGACTTAATGGAGAAAAGTTTGGAATGCATAGATTTCACTTTATAAGGAAATTTTGACTTCTAGATAATTTGCAGAGTTGAAGTAAATATAATACATTGAGTGTTATGAAGTACATATTATAATCATATATATTGAAGTCTAAATAGTATACACTATATTCAGAGTCTATGTGATATCTTTGTTTTTGAAGTAAATGGTGGCATTTTATTTTATCACTCTTTTCTCATTTAGCAAAATGCTTTCCCTTTAATAATAATCTGTGATTAACATTTACTGTCATCTTATCATAAACACAATATAGTTATTATTTATAATTAAGAAAAATACTGGAAATAATAAATTTCTTATGCTTGCAAAATCTATAGTCTATTGTAAGAGACAAACCAGTAAGGGGGTGATGTGAGCAATGTGCCAGGGCACAGAAGTTCAAAGTGGGAAGGGAGGGGAAGCAAGAAAGATCCACCTTTCTAAAACTTTGAGGTAATTATGATGATGAATGAGTAGTGGCCCAATCCTCCCCTTTTTTCTTGTTGATATACTGAGATTTTATCTGAAAAACTACTAATTAATCAATACTTAGCATTTATGAATTTCCCGTGCCATTGATCTTACACTCATGTCCAGCAGTAGTGGATGCTTATTGCCAAATTTTACTAAGATTTCATATATTCTGCCAATGTGGCTGTTGTAAAATTTTCCAATAGAACAGTTATCTAATCACTTGAGATAAGATTTACCTTACAGTACAAGATTTGAATAAATGTATGCCTATATGATGTTTCAATTAGTATAACAAATGAATCTAATGTGTTTTCTCCTCTCTGATATTTCTTGTTTTTTCTTGATTAACCTCATTTATCACTCAGTGAAAGCTGCCCTCTTGTCCTAAGGCAATCATGCAGGGTTTTATAGAATCTTTGACCTTTGGAGTTTGCCTGTCATACATGGAATCTTACATTAAATAATGTGCTTATCTTATGAAAGTTGCACACCACATAAGGTCACCATTTTTCAGTACAGTTACTATTTCTTTTTTGCTCAATAAACAAACCTAAAGTATATATAACTTAAAGACAAACTTGAAACTTGAAAACTCAGTTGAGTGATTAAAAAAGTTAAGGAAACATTGAAAATATCAGTCTTTTTTTTTTTTTTTTGTACCAGGGATCGGACTCGGGTCTTTGCGCTTGTGCAGCAGGCAGTGAAAACCACTGAGCTAAATCCCCTGCCCTGAAAAGTCAGTCTTTTTAAGAAATGGTCTGAAGTGACTGATGATTTCTATCCCAATAAATCTGATCTTTTTAAGCTTCTTTTTTATGAGTATGTATTTGTGATACATAATAACTGAATTCACCTTGGGAATTGGGACACAATTGTGCCACATCTTAATCATTTTTATTTCCCTTCTCTTTCTCATCCTCCTCTCTTCCCTAGTCTTTTGAAGACTTTGTAGGGACAGATTAGAGGGATGTGGGCGGAGAAACACAGATCTGGGTGGCTGGCTGATGGTTGTAACATTACTACATGCCTATTGTGCACCATGGTCTTGAGCAAGCTACTCCTTGTAAAGGAGTATTTATGTATTTATTGTGCACTTGAGGAACCCCTAGCCCACTGACCATTTTCTCACCCCAGAAACAAATGAGGAGACCCTAATTGGCTTAGATTACACCAATCAGTGAAACTGTTGTTTTTAGAAACCAACTTACCCCAGTAAGTATGAAAACCCACCAGGAAACTCTCTGGAATCCTCCTCCCTTGCAGACTCTGCTGTTAAGGTAGCTTTCTTCCTGCATTGCCACACTGTAAATAAAATTGTGCTTTGCATCACTTTAGTCCTGAATTCTTCATTTTCTGCTGGAAGTGTCTGCCCTGAGCTACTCGTTCCTCTCTTCAGCATTCTTTGCCTGAGTGAGGGTGAGTGACCCAGAGATAAGCAGAGGGTCATTGTGGGGACCACTAACCCGCCCCAGCATTGCCACCTGATGCAACAAATTTGGGGGGGGGGTGTTCGTCTCTGTAACCCAACTATATGTTAGTCTGTAGATAGATACATACTTTATGAAATGATAGTGAAAGGCTAAGTAAATGAATAGACATTTATTATATCTTATTTCCTATAAGAAGTGCATGAGACAGGGTGTGTTGTCACATGCCTGTAATCGCAGCACTCTGGAGGCTGAGGCAGGAGGATTGCTGAGAGTTTGAGGGCAACCTGGGCTGGCCAGCCTGAACTACATATCAAGACTGTCTCAATTTCCCCTCTGAAGAAAAGCAGTACGTGAAAGCTTTTCTGTCCCAGGTACACTGTTATTCCCCAGTCAGGTAGACATATCTTCTTGGCCTCCAGATTCAGTTCAGGACATAGCATTATTAAGTCACTTTATTTTTACTCTATTGTCTTGTTAAAATTACAGTTTACTGGGCTGGAAGTGTAGCCCAGTGATAGAACACTTGCTTCGCATCCAATGGACCCTGGTTTCTATCCCCAGTATTGGGGAGAAATTATGGTTTATTGTCCAAAGGACAGGTACAATTATTTCTTAAGAAATATTTAAGGGCATAACCCATTATCACTGACTAATATAGTAGCAAATTGTGCAGGAAACCTGCAGAGTTTGTTCATCTTTCTTAACTGAAAAAGGTGCTCTGATTTGCATCCCATTTCCTTGCCCTCAGTCCCTGAACATCACCATTCCACTCACTCATTCCATGAATTTTCTATTCAAGATACCTCATATATATAGAATAATAAAATATAATTTTTCTGAGCATGATTTATTTTATTTAACATAATATTGCCAAGGTTCCTACACATTGCTGCAAATTCCAGAATGTCATTATTTTTTTTTAAGTTGAATACATTTAGTTGTCTACTCGTCTGTTGAAGAATATTTCCATTGTTTTCACTTCTTTCCTGAAATGAACAACACTGCAATAAACTTGGTATTAGTGTCTCTTGAGATTGAAGAATCATATAGTACTTGTACTTTTAGTTATGTTGGAATTCCCTTCTGTTTTCCATCACAGCAATGTTTCCTCTTAGTTTGCAAAGTTTGAGTTTTGCTTTTCAACTAAAACTATCAGAACATGTTATTCCAAATACTTCACATTTTCTAGTTGAGAGGTTAACTTCAATTCTCCCTGGGAAACATTTTAATTATGTAAGACTGTATCCATAAAAGGAATTGACTTTAATATTTGTACATTTTGTTAATATAGTTTCTCATTTAAAAATTTAAATGTGTCCATTGAAAACATTTTTCCACTATTGCCCCTCCAGGAGAGAATGAATGTGAGAGAAATATGGAACCACAGATTACAAATATCAGCTGTGTTAAATTAGTCTCTTTCATTATCTAAATGACCAGATTATTTGTATCTGAAGAACTCTGGACATTTACAAGGAAGTCCTGAAGGGACTTCCTGAAATGTATTCTAAAATGTTTCTACAATTTGATAGCACTAGAGAACAGAAAGAAGTTTTTCCTTCCATTTTAAAAAATATAACAAATATCTGGAAGTGGTGGAATGTTCAGGTTTTAGAGATTATCTCATATTCACTCTTAAATAATGTGTATTTCACTGTTATTCAAATTAAGGATGGACATGTTCTCTATCTGCAGTCATGTTTCATGCATAGCGTGGGGGACCATTGGAAAAACCATCTCAGAGACAATGACAGAAGGCTTCTGCCCACATACCCTGTACCTGAATCCTCCAGACTCTTTTATAATTGACAATAACTTTTCTCTGTTTAGTCATTGTCTTCTGGTATCTTACTTTTTTATTTATTTATTTTTTTTTTGGTACCGGGGATTGAACTTGGGTCCTTGCGCTTGCGCAGCAGGCGGCAAAACCACTGAGCTAAATCCCCGGCCCTCTGGTATCTTATTTTTAAAATAATACTGCTTAATATTCTGGTTTAAAAATTAAAATATGCAAATTATTTTAAATTTATATAAAGCTGATAAAAACATTGTAACTGTTTTCATAACCATGTGAAAAATTTTTTAAATTTCAATATAGGGATCTTGGATTATGTTTGCTTTCATTTTATATCAAGGAACATTATTTTCATCTTCACAATGGAGATCTAAAATGTTTACATTTAAATTTCTTGAGAGTAAAATTAAACCTAAATAACACTATTTGGCAATATACAGATAGTTGACCTATAAAAGTCAGGATGGTAGAATGCAGGTTATAGTTCAATAAGTACATGTCAAATGTTAACAATTCCTAAAAAAAATACCTTAAAAGATTAAGATCTATGTTCTCTGATTTATTGTGTGGAATTGAGCAATTAAATCTCTTTCAGATTATTTTTCTGTGAATAAGGGCTATAATATCCCAATCCAATAAAACTATCATATGGATAAAGTTAGATACAGCTTTGAGATTGCAAAAATATTTCAGATACATAGTTAGCATTTGATCAAATATGTAGAATGATGTATTTTGTTAACTGAGTTCCTAATAAATGAAATACTATTATATTAATGTAATGGGGACACATATAACAAGGACAAGATAAGTGTTCTAAAACTATAAAACTATCTTTCATTTTCAAAACAATTATAAGTAAGTCATTTAATTAGTAGCCAATTACTACTATGTTTAGTAAGGAACTCAAGTCCAACTTCAGAAAACATTTTGGAAAAAATTTTATCAAATCACAAAATCAACTTTCTACTTACTACTAAAAAAGATATAGTATAGAAAAATGTAAGTATAATTAAAATTTCATTAGCATGTAAAAGCACATAACAAAAATTAATTTTTGTTGGATAATCAATATCATTCTAAACTTGAATGCTGGCATTCAAAAAAAGAGAGGTTTTAAAACTATGAGAAACAAATCATGAGAGCAAATTTTACTAATTTTGGAGTAGGCACTTGTTAAATGAAAGACAATTAGTTTAATTTTTAGTATAGGTGATCTATGTTGTTTCCTCTCATTTTATGTTCTTCCCTTTGATCTTGGTGAATTACAGTAAGAATTTCATAAGCATTATATCTTTTGCATTTGTATTTAAGGAAAAAGTCAAGAAACTTCTGAATTGAGGACCTCCTATGCAGTTCACAGCCTTTTCATTTCTACTGGAGACATCTAGTTTTATGGCAACCCCAATTTTTTGCTCTTCACTTGGCCAGGTAGGTATTGGTTAAGTCAGGCATCCCTGCATATCATAACGCAATTTCACCTTCAATAAAAAGTTAATATTTTTTACATTTCTGAATTTCTTTATTTCATTAACTGAGGTTCCCAATTCTGCCTACTGTTTTATTTAACAACTTAATAAAATGTGTGAGGTTTTTCTTTTGGATAGGCTTTAGGGAATAATTTCTTTGTTCTATTTCCTAAGGAAATGCTTTATGATCCAATAAGAGTTATTTCTAACCTGCATTCATTCTTCAGAGAAAACGCATAGAGCTTAGTTTAATATGGAATTTAATTATTGGTAGCATTAATATGTGATGACCACTAAGAGAATAAATCATTGAAAAAATAAAGCACAGTAATAGTTCATTCACCTTAAAATAAAGTATACTGCAAGTGGCTGCTTTAAAGTTACTGTGCCTGTGTTGTTTTTCTTTCCTTTCTTTAATTCCCCTCTTCTCACTTCTCTAGCTTTATTTTGTTATTTCCTAGACCACTTTCTCTATTCCTTTCCTTCCACCTTGAAAATATGCCTTTGAAAATTTAAACTTTAGTTTGATATAGCATTTAGGTCACTGTTCTAAGTTATATTGAATTTAATCATGGGGTCACTCGAACCAAGTGGCTTTACTGTTTCTAATCTACTAACTGCACATTTTCTCTAAGATTGGATAGGACCAGTCCTATTAGGATTTTTGACACAGAAGGTCAATAATTCTTTATTTCATCCATAATTTTATATTTTATTGTCCTACTCCTCTCAAAAGTTTCACAGATTTTGTGGAGAAAATGAAATCTGCTATCACTAAACTAGATTGTTATTTTCTTGTCTTCTTTATGTTATCATGGGACTTATTATTCTTTTCTCTTCAATTTCAAGTTTTCCACTTGGTTACTGGTCTTTTATCATTTACCTTACACATTTAGATACAAGATTATAATATAATACATATTTATTTCTATGCAGTAATATTTTAAATGATCTGATTAATAATTTTAAATTGGGTTTTCATATAATTTTAAAGATTTGAAATAATTTGCCTAAGATGCTTTTATCACATATTTTTAGTAGTTCAATAGTTATAAGCTATGTCATTCTAATATAATAATATGATTAATTTTTATGAAAATGTAAATAAACTTCAGTAAACTCAACCAATAAGATTTTTTTTACAGTTACTCAATTACTAAATGTATCTTTAAACAAAAGCATAGATGTTTCATAGTTTTAATTGGAAAATATTTTTATAGTAAAAGCTAGAAAGTCAAAGAGAGCAACATGTTATAAACCACACTGAGTTGGTATTTTTTCTTACCTCTGGAAAGTTGTAGGTTTAATGGTAACTGATGATATATGGAGACGGCTTTATAGTTCATACGCTCTTTTCAGCACTACATTGAATTTTCTCACAATAAACTAGATAGGAAAGAACAAATTGAGATTTAGGATGCTTATGCAATACATATTTATATATTAATAGTAATTAACATAAATTAATAACAATGTATTAAGAAAACCATGTAGCGCAGGTCAGTTAAGTTTTCTCAATCTCTGCATATTTCTTTTTTTAAATTAATTTTATTGGTACATCTCAGGTTTATGATATAATGACATTCATCATTGGAAATTTGTATCTTTATGTAATCTATTTAAGTTCTTATTTTTACCCCATTCCCTGGCCCTCCCTAAAAACCCTCCACCCCTCCCTATCTACAAAGACTTTCTTTCCATTTTTTCTTTTTCTCATGTTAATTTCATTTCCTTTTTTCTTTTTCCCTACCCCTCCCACTTCCCCTTTGTACCTTTTCTTCCTATTTCACTTTATCTATTATACCTTTTAGTCCTTATTTACACTTTCAGTTTTTCATAGCAGATACACACTATTTGGTATTCACACGTGTGTCCTATTTATTTCACTTAAGCGTAGAGCCCCAGTGTGCATCCATTTAGCTATAAATATCTCTAATTTCTTACTCTTTATGGCTGAGTAGTACTCCATTCTATTTTCTTAAAAAAAACATTTTCTTTATCAAGTCACCAGTTGATGGGCAATTGGGTTGTTTCCAAGTTTTAGCTATTACAAACTGTGATTCTATGAACATGGGTACACATGTATCACTGTGGTATGATCCTTTAATTCTTTTGGGAAGATACCCAGCAGGAGAATGGCTGGGTCAAATGGGACTTCCAGTCCTAGTTCTTTGAGGTTTCTCCATACTGATTTCTACAGTGTTGGGAACAGTTTACACTCCCACAAGCAGTGGAGCAGGGTTCCTCTTTCCCTATAGTTGCTCCAGAATTTGTTATTGGTTGATTTCCATGACAGCAGCCATTCTTTCTGGAGGGAGGTGGAATCTCAGTGTTGTTTTCATTTGCATCTCTCCAATGACCAGTGATGTTGAATATTTTTTCATATTTTTATTTGCTAGTTCTACTTCTTTGTCTGAGAAATGTCTGTTCCTTTCGGATGCCCATTTTTGGATTGGGTCTTTAAATTTGAGAGGTCTGATTTTTTTACGTTTTTTATAGATTCTAGACAGTAGACCTTTGTCTGAGGAACAGCTGGCAAAAATTTTTTCCCACATTATGGGTTGTTTCTTCACACTGTTGGTGGCTTCTCTTGCTGTGCAGAAGCTTTGCAATAAAAAGAGATCCCAGTTGTTGATTTTGCTAGTTCATGTGCAACTGATGTTTTGTTCATAAAATATTTTCCTTCAGCAATGTCTTCCAGACTTCTACTTGACCTCTCTTCCAGCTGGTTTAGTGTTTCTGTTTTAGTATTTAGATCTTTGATCCATTTAGATTTTAATTGAGTGCATGGTGAGAGATAGTGGCTAATTTTAATCTTTAGCAAGTTGAAACCCAATTTTCCAGCACCATTTATTAAAGAGGCTATCTTTCCTCCAGTGAGGGTGTTTGACTCCTTTGTCGAAGATGAGGTGGCTGAGTGTGTCTGGAGTTATTGCTCCATCTTCTAATCTACTCCACTGATCCTCTGGTCTGTTTTTTTGCCAGTACCATGTTGTTTTTATCACAGTAGCTTTGTAGTATAATTTCAAGTTGGGGGATTGTGATACCCCCTGCCTTATCCTTGTTGCCTAGAATTGCTTTTCTATTCTAGGTCTCTTCTTGTCCCAAATGAATTTTTGGATTGTTTTCTCAAGGTCCGTGAAGTATGATGCTAGAATTTCAATTGGGATTACATTGAATCTATATAGCAGTTTTGGAAGTATGGCCATTTTCACTATGTTGGTTCTTCCTATCCATGAGCAAGGGATGTCTTGCCATTGTCTTATATAATCTTCAATCTCTTCTTTCCAAGACCTATACTTTTCAGAGTAGAGGTCTTTGATTTCTTTCATTAGGTTGATTCCTAGGTATTTCTTTTTTTGTTGTTGTTGCTATTGTGAAAGGGATTGTTTGCCCCATTTCTCTCTCACTGAGTCCATTGTTTGGGTACAAGAAAGCTATTGATTTTTATGTGTTGACCTTGTAAGCAGCTACTCTACTGAATTTGGTTATTAAATCTAGAAGACTTTTGGTGGAGTTCTTGCGGTCTTCTGTATAGAGAATCATGTCATCTGCAAATAATGACACTTTGACTTCTTC
Organism: Heterocephalus glaber; assembly: GCF_000247695.1. The sequence continues at coordinate 13,265,061 of NW_004624777.1, forward strand.
ATTTCCTATCTTTATTCCTTTTATTTCTTTCTCTTGTCTAATTTCTGTGGCTAATGTTTCCAAAACTATGTTGAACAGGAGTGGTGATAGTGGACATCCTTGTCTTGTTCCTGATTTTAGTGTGAAGGATTTCAGTTTTTGACCATTTAGTATGATATTGGCTGTTGGTTTTTCCTAGATGGCTTTTATCAGATTGAGGTAGAGACCATCTGTTCTAATTTTTGTAGGGTTTTGATCTGAAATGCATGTTGGATTTTGTGAAATGGTTTTTCTGCATCTATTTAGATGATCATATGGCTTTTGTCTTTGGCTCTATTGATATAGTGTATTACATTGATTGATTTGCATGTGTTAAAGCATCCCTGCATTCCTGGGAAGAATACCACTTGATCAGGGTGTATGATCTTCTTGATGATCTTCTGTATTCTATTTTCCAGTATCTTATTAAGAATTTTTGCATCTATGTTCATTAGTGAGATTGTCTTATAGTTCTCTTTTTTGGTTGGGTCTTTGTTTGCTTTTGGGATCAAGCTGATGCTTGCTTCCAGGAATGAATTTGAGAGTATTGCTTCCCTTTCATTTTCATTGAAGAGTTTAAACAGTAGTGACAATAGTTCCTCTCTAAATGTCTTGTCGATTTTGGCAGTGAAGCCATCAGGACCCAGACTTTTCTTAGTTGGTTAGTTTTCAATTATGTTTTCAATTTCATTGATTGATATTGGGTTGTTGTCTGCTTATTTCATTAGACAATGTTTTATTTCACCATTTCTTTCCAAAAAACATCTTTGTACTGATAGAGTTTTGTAACTACAAACAATACTGCAATAAATATGCTTGGACATTGATCATTTTCTAGGATTATTTTTTCTTTGAATAGCATAAATTTCTAGTTAATAGATAACTGAGTTAAAACTTATAAGTATTTGCTTTTGACTACTTTTATGTTTAACTAACTTTACATTAGTGAAACTCAAAGATCGTAGATTTGAGATAAGTTTTGGCAAATGTTTCCCCAGGTAATCTCCGTCATAATCACTATACAGAATATATCCATCACCTAAAGATTCCCCATGCCTTCTTGTCAATTTCCATCCATTTAGGCTATCACTGACCTACTTTCTATGAATAGAGATTAATTTTGCATGTTCCTAAATTAATTTTTTCATCAGTTTTTCTTATATTCCATAGAAATTATGTCCTCAGTAAGTACCCATTTCTGCCCAGCTTCCATAAGTGAACATGCTATTTCTAAGCTTAATACTGTGGTTGTGTATATCAATATATCATTTCTTGGTTATTACTAATCATACCCGACTGTATTTAATGTGCAACCACTGGTGCTAGTTTGGGTTGATTGTAAGTTAACTGTTATGAACATGTTTTTGTAGGCTTTTTAAGGACATACTCTTTCATTTCTCTTAAATACCTGGCAGTAGACTTCCTGTATTATACACTACTTCTGAATTTAAATTTGTGTGTGTGTGTGTGTGTGTGTGTGTGTGTGATACTAGAAAGGGAATCAGGGACTTTCACACTGAACTACATCTCCCATTCATTTTATTTTATTTATTTATTTAGTATTGGGGATTGAACTCAGGACCTTGTGCTTGTGAAGCAGGCTCCACCACCACTGAGCTAAATCCCATCCAGCTCTCCCATTCATTTAAAAAACTTTATGTTGAGACAAATTTTCACTAAAACACTCATTTTCTTAGGCTGCACTGAGTTCTCCTGCTTTAGTCTCCCATCTCAGCCTCCTAGGTGATGGAATTACAGATGGTAGTCACTGTGACCAGCACTGAGTTTAAAGTTTAAAACCAAGATGGACACCACTACATTAAAAGTATTGATTTGTTTTAAGAATGAGGGTTTGAAGTGATCCAGGTCCTTAACAACAACATTTAATATTCTAGGTTTTTTAATTTTAGTTATTCTCGAAGGTATGAGATAGAAGACTTTGTGGTATAAATTAATATAATTATGATTACTGATGTTCAACACCTTTGTGAACTTATTGACTCCTGTACAATTTTATTTGTGAAATGTTGACCTCTTTTGACTTTTTCTTTTTGCTATTAATTTGTACATATCCATCATATATTTTAGACATAGTGCCTTTGCCAGATGTACATTACTATCATTTTTTCTGTAGTTTGCATCTGTATTTTCTTAACATATTTTAAAAGATGTTTCTTGTTTGTTTTTTTATGTATTTGTTCCTATAAAATCCATATAATATTACTTTTATAAGTAAATTTTATATTACTTTTATATATTTATGTTTTCTCTAAAACAATAATACCCATAGTTTGCAGAGATATTTTTCTTATATCTTATCTTGCTTTTATTTAATTCTATAATCATTTAAGTTTTCAACTTTGTGGGATCTATTTTTATGTCCTATTTACCTGACTTATTTTATTCCATATCTTCAGTTATGTTTCATTTCCTATTCTTAAGTGGACAGATTTGTATTTAAATTTGCATCTATATTTAATTTATATTTCATAATATTTAATATTAAATATTTGAAGATATGTCTCTTTTTCTATTTTTTTCTCTTTTTTTCTCTCTATTGGTCATAAGTAGTTGCAAGTTTGGATTGAGGAGAGAGGAAGTTTGAGTTTATTCTATCATTACTCATTTTTATCTTGGTTTTTTTTTAATGTATTCATTAGCTGGTTCCATTCCTCTCTTTGTCATTCTTTTTAAAATTTTTCAAAAGAGAATCATTTCAAATGAACAAAATATTAATAAATATGCAGCCAAGTTAAATTCACTGCAACTAATTTAAATGAAAAAAAAACCTTTATACTAAATGACAATGATACTGGAAGGAAACCTAGACATATAAAAATAAAAGAACAATATTAGAAATTTAAATATTGACTTTTTTCTTTTCTCCTTTACAATAAATGTTAGTTATATTATCTTTTTCTCTCTCTGAATGTGAGAGACAAGAAAAATGCCAATAATTTTCTCTGTCTTAGGGTGACTTTTTTAAGGTTTTCAACTTTTACATATTTCTAACTTCCCAAAGAAAAGGAGTGTTGATTTAAATATTATTTCCAGAACATGTTATGTATGAAGAGAAACCAACTTGCACATTTTTGGAGATTACATGTTGTTTTGCTAAAACATTGTAACATGAAATCTAGTTTATCTTACAAGATTCCCTTGTTAGAAATGAAATTTGCAAGGATGGCTTTATGACGAAAACATAATTGTGCTTGTGCTTCTGCAGATACAGAGAAAGAGGCAGTATTTTATCTTTTGAAAGTTGCTGTTACTTTCCTTTTAATTGGAATCATATTTTAATTGAATGCCCTTGTAGTATTTTTTATACTTTGATCATATATATATCCCCTATTACATTCCTTTGTCTCCCTTCCCCCTCCCTGATCTCTTGCCTCTTCTTTTTTCCTTTGAATTTTAGTAAAAATCACCAGATTACTTAAAGCAAAACCCATAACATTATATTGCAGGATAAAGAAGGTATTTTAGAAGTGAATTATGTGACTAAAAATACATACAAAACTGGGAAACAGAATTACACTGTTGTAATATTATAAGAAAAAATGCATTATTAATTCTAAGGACACGGTGATAAATACACATAAAAATCCTAAAGAACATCAATGTATAATAAGAAAAGGTAAAACCAATGAGGAAATAGAATGATAATTTCTAAATTTGATTAACCTAAAGAAGGTAGGAAAAGGGAACAAAAGAACAATCAACCAGTAAAACTTATGACAAACAGAATTTCAATAATGAGATGATATACATAGTCAATAATGCCAAATAAATAACTAATGGACACAAATTTTGTTCTAGCCTTCTCAAGCTGCTATAAAAAATCATTGACTAGATTGTTTAAACAATAACATCTCATTCTTTTGGAGGCTTGAATGTCCAGGATGAAGGTGCTGATCAGTCAGTTCCTGGGGATGCCCTTTTCCCGGTTTTCTTCATGTCTCAAAGACAATAAAATGATTCTCTCCTGGTACAGCTATTAATCTCATTGTAAGGCCTTCACCTTAAGCTCATCTGACATTAACTCTTAAATGCTCTATATCCAAATATCATCATATCAGTAGTTGTGACTTAAAAGTATGAATTTTGAGGAATATGATTGAATCTATAGCACTTTGTTATGCCTTTTATCTAAATGCATGCCCCCCCCCAATTTGGAAAGTGGCTGGATAATGAGTGTGTGATATGGGGATTAAGGGTCTGTGGTACTGAACTCATACCTGAATTAGTTTAGCACAGTTCTGGGCGTGGATAATGGGAAGGCCCACCCTGGTTGTGGGTGGCACCATTCAGTAGGCTTGTACTCTGGATGGGATAAAAGTGCAGAAGCCAATTGCTTACTGCTGTTTGCTGCCTCTTTCCTACCTCCACAAACTTGAGCCAAAATAAACTCTTCCTCCTTAAACTTGTGAATGTTGGGAATAATGTTTCAGCAACAAGAAAGTAACTAAGGCACCGTTCAATTAATAGGCAGAAATCATCAGGTTGGATGGATGTAAGATCTACTTCTATGTTTTCTGCATTGGTGACAATTTAAATAAGAGAAAAAAATACTGGTCAGAATTGTATGGGTTGTATTTAGATGTCCCCTCAAAGCCTCATGCAGATAAGGTGGGACTTTCTTTTTCAGAGGTCATTGAATCTGGTGTGATGTGGGAGTAAAGGGTGTGCAATTTCTAAATCACTACATGTGAGTGATTAGTTTGATACTGCCCTAATCCCAGTAGTCTGAATAAGGTAAAAGAGACAGAAAGGTGCTGTTAAACTCCATTGTTACCTTTGCTACATTGTGTGACCCATATTGTTTCTCCTCTGTGATGCTTGTTTGCCATCCCTGTCTTGGAACCTGCTGATTATGTACTGAAACCTCTATGAACTGTAAGCCAAATAAACCCCTTCCCTTTTAACTTTGGGTGTTGAGTATTGGGTATTTTGTCTCAGCAATGAGAAAAAAGCAACTAACACTGAAATTTGGTACTAGAGAAGTGGCGTTGTTGCTATGACATTACCTGGCCAGGTGGCTCAAAAGCCTTTGAAACTGGCTTGGGGGAAGGAGGAGAGTTAGGAAAGATTCAGAGATGTTGGCTACAGAAATAGCACTGGAATGCCTTAGGCTGTCTGTACTCAAGGTTCTTGTCAGAGTTCAGAAGACCAAAAAGCTTGCGAAGACCAGGATAGGGGGTTTCTGCTAGGAAGAAGGACTTCATTGACTATTGAGACTCCAGATGATATGTATTATGGCTTGGCAGAAAATTTGTCTGCATTTTGTTCATGTCCAGAGACTGTGCCTGAGATTGAGATTAGGGGTGGTAGACTAATTAATCTTGAAGAAGAAATTTCAAGGCAGTGGAATATTGAGACAGTGGCATGGCTACTACTGGGGGCTTTTAGCCAGATCTGTGTTGAGAATCAAGAGCAAAAAGCCCAGCAGAATGATTTAAAGTGTTTTGAAGTTGGTCCAAAAGGAAGCACCAATAAATCTGTGAACTGCAAAGATAAAGAAGAAGAAATAGTGATTGCTAAGAAGAAACAAGAGAACAGAAAAGATGGCCTGAGGGCATCACAAGAAGCAGCAGGATTTCACCCTTTGCAAAATTGCAAAAGTGAAGGACTTTGCTTTGAGAAGAAAGCCGCAGAGCACCATGTTCCAAAATGGTGGGGATCCAGGGAAGTTGTTCCAAAATGGCACCTTAGGGAAGTTGTTCCTAGGAATTGGTTCATAGGCACTGGACACATACCTCCAAGAGAGATGGAAGCCTGACTACAGTTCCAGCTGGCAGCAGAATTTAGAATTATCCACATGGTCCTGGTTTTAGGTGCATGCAGAATGCAAGAGTTTTGGGGTCAGGCAGGCTTCCACCCATATTTCAGAAGAAAACCTAGAATGCCAGGAAGGGTGCCCCTGAGAGAGTAGTGTGTGAAGCTGTGAGTGTGAAGCCAAAGGTGCAGTGGAGAGCCCAGAAGTTTGGAGAAACTAGGAGGGTGGATCATCTGAGGAAAGCTAGAAGGAGGGAACAGAGCTAGCCCAAGAGAGAAGCAATGGGAGCTACAAGCACTGGAAGTCCCATAGGGGTGGAGCCACTCAAGCCTTTTGGAGTTCACCACTTGCCACAGATTGCTGGCCAAGCTGGAAGTGGGACTGTGGGATTTAATGTTTCCCCTGATGTATTTTAGACTTGCTTTGGTCCCATTCTTTTGTACCACCTTGCTTGTAACTTTTGGGTTGGAAATGTCTATCTTGTGCCACTGAATGTTGGAAGTGTTTGACATTCTTTTCATTTATATAAGGGCTGGCAGATAAGAGTTTGCTTTAAATCTCAGAGGAGACTTTGGACTTAGACTTCAGCAGTGCTGAAACTATTGGGACTTTGGCCACTCTTAGAGATGGACTAAATGCTTTTTTGCCTAAAGGGATATGCATGAGTCTTTGGGAGGCCAGGGGCAGAATGCTATGGTTTGTGTTTAGATGTCCCGCAAAGCCTGATGAGGAGGCCTGTTTGTCATCCCTGTCTTGGGGCTGGCCAACTATGGACTGAAACCTCTATAAACTGCAAGCCAAATAAACCCTTTCCCCTTTAACTGTTGGTGTTGGATAGTTTGTCTCAGCAACAAAAGAAAAGTAAGTAACACAGGAATTAAAATTAAGAAAGTAAATAACTTGTGCAGGATCAGACATTGAAACATTTTTTGACTATATTAATTAGACAGCATTGATGTCAAGACAACAAGGATCACCTGAAATAAAGACCATTATTTTTTTTCAAGTAGTTTTTTTTATTCATTAAATTTATTGGTACATTTTTAGGTAAACAATATGATGACATTCATCATTGGGAATTTGTACCTTTACATGATATATCTTGGTTCTTATTTTTTCCCCATTCTCATGCCTTCCCTTCAACTGCTCCATCCCTCCCTATTTACAAGGACTGATGGTTTTGAAGAACTAAGTTGAGGGAGAGTTAAAAGTAATAGTAGTAATAGAATCCAAGTGATGGTATATGACTTTACAGAGATTGTAAGAATTTGAGGGAATTTTCTGTGATAATATCTATATATAGAGAAAATATATATATATATCTTTGATGATACTTGGATTATGTGAAAGTATATATTTTTTGTTAAAATCTAACAAAGTATAAATTAATAATCTTTACATTTAATTGTGTACAAAATTTACCTTGACTTGAAACAAAACCTGAAGCAAAAATCAGAAATAACATGGCAGATTACAGGCAAACAAAAAAAATACATGGATGGCAAACGTGGGATTGTGTCAACAGACTAGAGAGAAGATTCCAAAAAACATAGTAGACAGTGAGGCCAAAAATACATCCAAGTTATTGAGTTTTTATGCTTCAGAACAAAAAAAAATACAGTAAAAGAAAGCATAGTCAGTGATTTTAAAATGCAATAAACATTTCCTTCTGAAATTAAATATTTAAAAGTATCCATTGAAGCTTATGTTTTAGAAAAAATAATTTAAAAATCACTAAACCAAAGAAAAAATTATCTACTTCCTCAGACAGAAAAGGTGTATTATCTGAAAAAACAGGAGGGAAATAAATTAATGTTTGTCTTTTATGTATAAAAATTGAACCCTGTAAAAAATAGTAACTACAAATTAGTGATGCAGCAAATAATGATTTTTTAGGAAAAGATAAAGTTTGTTTATGAGAAAGCAAAAACGAAACAAACAACAGCACAACAATCACAACAAGAAAACCAAAAGGACATTCCCATGTATATAAAAACCTGAAAGATCACATCATCAGGCAGATAGCCTACTACATTTCTATTTGAGATATAATCCATGAAACAAATTAATAAAATAAATTTTCTGATAGGAAAAATGACAGTTGATGGTGACAGAACCAGTTTAACAGATAATTAAAAGTGTAGGACTAAATATTTTAGATACAAAATATCAGAGTGTTAAAATATTGCAAAACAAAATCAATTTGTTAAGAGTAATACTTTTGTTAAATGTATTTAAATTTTAAATGTGACTATTTTATATAAGATGAATGTGCAGAAAGTGAAAACTGGGTGGACATTTTCAGGAAAAAATATTCCCAATTTAACTCAATCTGTTGCTTTCCATTATATTTTTTAATTCTTTTCTTAATATTTTATCCATATATATATATATATATGTAAATAACTTCAGATTTATATTATTTCCAGGTTTATGTAGAAAGTTTACTCATATATACCTTGGGCTCATGTTCTGCCTTTCAAATGCTATTTTTGTTTTAGTGAGTATAGCTATATATTGTTAAAAAATGTGGAATATAACCATTACATTACATAAATGTATATTTTCACATACAAATATGAATAAATACTCAGGAATATAATTACATATGCAAGACCTGATTGAAAAATACCATGAATGTTTGAATTTTAGAAATGTATTATAGGGCCCAGGATTTAGCTCAGTGGTGCCACCGCCTACCTCACAAATGCAAGGACCTGAGTTCAATCCCAAGTACAAAAAAAAAAAAAAAGATATTACAGTAAGACACATTGCCATTAATCTTCCTCAAAATACCTTCTCTCTTAACACAGTTGTCCCACCATTCACTTCCTAAACAATTTGCATTAATTTATCTAAGAAAAAAGACATATATACTTTTTTCCAATGGGCTCTTAGCCATAAAAAAGCAAAACAAAACAAAAAATCTGGTAAAAATTTGAGGAATTCTAATTTAGAAATACAGGTAGATGATGATAACAATATGAACTGCATTGGAATATTGTTGAATTTATTCAGACTGAAGAAAATTTGGCTCTCCTCCTCAAATGTAGACCCTGAGACATTTCTGTAGACAGACAGGTCCTAGGAAAAATGCTTACTGATCTAACTACATAAAACATAGTGGGTCCCCTTACTCCCCTGCTAGTGTGGATAGTGTCTCACTATTTTTCACCATACTGAGCTCCCAATACTCAACAGCTATTTCTTACAGTGAGAACCATATATTTATAGCATATACATCCATGTCCCAGAGAGGAACTGAGATAATTAGCCTCACTTTGGTAACAAAATAAAGAAGAATATACATATATATAATATATGTATATATAATATATACATATAACATATAATACAATATATAATACACACAATATATAATTATAAATACACATTATATAATACTATATATAATACATGCAATATATAATTATAAATAATAATATATCATATAATACATAATAATATGTAATTATAATAGAAATATAACTATGTATATACACCAGAAAAAAATGAATTTATCCTGAGTTCTAGTAGCAACTTAAACTGATATTTTTAAAGTATTTTTAGAACAATTTAACAGCAAAATTGAGAAGTAGGTACAGATCTTTTCTATTTATTTCATGTACCAATTTCAGAACAACTTCTCATAGTCCCAACATCCTACACCAGAATGGACATTTATGGCAAATGATGCACCCAAATCAATACAGGATTATCATCCAAAATCCACAGATTACAGTAGGATTTGCTCGTGGTGGTGTTCCCTCTGTGAGGTTTTATAAATGTATAATAGTCTACATCCATCATTATAGTATCAAGCAGTTTTACTTAAAATATAAATGTGACCTTTAAAAGTCATCACTTCTTTAGAGCAATTTTTAAAGAGCTGTCTTTATCACCCAAAGATCCTCTTGCTTTGCCTATTTATCCCATGTTCCCTTACTATCTGGAAACCACTGGATCTGGATACTATCTGGATACTATCTGGATCTTTTCATGGAAAATTTTTCAAGGAATACAAAGTTTGAATGAAGAATGTAATATTTTCAAATTAACTTCTTTTGCTTAGTAATGCCAATTTAAGTTTCTTCTGTTTATTTTCTGATTCATTTTATTTTTTGACATTCCATTTTCTGTATATGCTATAGTATATTTGTCCATTCACATATTGAAAGGCATCTTGAATGCATTCATGTTTGTGCGATTCTGAGTAAATTTGCTGTAAACATCCACATGTGAATTTTTTCATGGACATAAATTTTCAACTCCCATAAATATCAAGATGAGTGATTGTTGGAACATATGTTAGGAATATGTTTAGATTTGTAAGAAAGAGCAGAATTGTCTTTCAAGGTGGCTATACCAGTGTGCATCCGCCACCCCGAAAAGAAATAATAAATGAGTGTTTCTGCTGCTCCGTATCATTTTCAGCCTTTGGTGCTGTCAGGGGTAGGTATTTCTGCTATTCCTACAGGCATATAGCCATACATCATTATGATGTACAAAATGGAGCATTACTATCTGTAGCTCTTATTTGATGAGGTGCATGTCACAGTTCTTGACCATTTTTAAAGGGATCATTTTTATATGAGGTTTTAAGAGTTCTTTGTATGTTTTAGAGAATGTTCTTTTATTGGATATGTCTTTTGACAATAATTCCTCTAAGTTTGTAGATTAGCTTCTCACTGTCTTTCACAGAGCAATTTTTTTATCTTCAGGAAGTACAATTTAACAATTTCTTTCACAATCTGTGCCTTCAATGTTGTAGCTAAATCATTGTAATATACAGTGTCAGCAAGTTTTAATTTTGGATGAAATCTTCCAGGATTGTCTTATTGTTGGTTGCAGCCCTCATGGCCTTTCCTTGGGCCAGCTTGATTCACTACATGTTGAAGAGAAATAGCTGGCATCCTAATACCCCTGTAAAGGGTACTACCAATGCCTAACTCCATTCCACTGTACTTCACTTCCCAAAGTTTTGACCATTCCCAAGAGGATGAGAACTAGTCTTTCAGCACATGGGCCTTTAGAGAACACTTATCCAAACCACAGTAATTCCCATGCAATATTCTCAGGTGAACTGATTTCATCTAGAACATCTAACAACTCCCAACAAAACCACATTTTCACTGGGGAAGATTAAGAGAATATAATAATTTTTATATAACTCAAAAATCATCTTATACACCACTCTATGAAAAACCATTTGCACTAGAAAAACAATAATGATTTCAGTACACACAAACAATTTCATTCATTTTTCTATACAAATTTGAATAATTTTATGAGAAAATCTTTACTAGATTGATTTGAGCTATCAGATACCTATAACTATGAGACAATGCTTACAAGTATGATATTTCACTTATTGAAATGAATCTTCCTACTATTCTTTGTTCTGCTATATCTCCATCAGATCATTTATTTTACTGTTTATATTAAGTTCATCAGAAACAATTGAACTGATGCTGAAATTACTTAAGGGACAGGAAGGCATTTCAAGTGGCATTAAAACTTCATTATATTGCAAAAGAACTTAAAAGTATGCTTTATGAATGATTTAAATGTGATTTCAGTTATAAATTAGATGTTGTGATTGCTATAATATTATCATGAGTGACCAGGAAAATAACATCAAAATAAATTACAACCAGAGAAACATAAATTAAACTGCATAAATTAAAGAGAAACTATTGATGTTTCTGTTTTTTCTGTTACTGTAGTTGTTATTCTTTTGTTTTGTCTTTTTAGCTTTCTACTAAGCTTCTGTTTAGATAAAAACTCACATATTATCATGTCTACATCTATATATTTATCTTGTGTCATTCTTCTGGCTGCCATGATCTCAAATATGCCAATTTTCCATAATAATTTAAAATTGTCTCCAATACGTAAACTATGTATTATGATAATAGACTGTTCTTAAAGTTTTTTTTGATGTAATGAGTACATCATAGAATTTTTAACAACTCACTGGCTTTTATTTGTTCAAACATTTTAAAATTTTATTGTATATCTAATGATAGATAAATTATCTAAAATGGTATAACTAATGTTTGCAAATGTCATTTTAATTATTCCTATTTTAAATCTAAGCCATGAAGTGTATCCCTCTTTGCAGCTCTGTAAAAATGACTCTGTGTTTTTCTCTGATTTCACAAATCCAATGATTCATACGTTAACATGGGAGAATTTTCCAGAAAAACTTCTACAATTTTTATAAAGAATAATTTTTAATTCTATGCATCATCTGAATTCAAATATAAACTGTAGCTTATATTTTCACTTTAACTTATTTATTTTAAAAGGAAATTTTTCTCAGATCTAAAAAAAGGGAAATATTAAAATCTTACATACCTGTTTTAGCACATTTTCTTAATTACAGTCCATTTTTGAGTTACTAACAGCATCACCCTAGCTTACATTTAAGGGAATGAAAGAATAAAATTTCTAATAAATCAGCTGTATTTACTTGTATTTTCACACTCTAATTCTTGAAGTTGAATTATTTAGAGGCCATAATCATGCAAAATACTTCAAATTATGATTCTCACCAGGGAAAGAGGACATCTAATAAGTAGTTTACGGGCACAAAGAGTTTATAGGAATCATTTTTTAGTTCCTTCATGTCCACAGAGGTTTTCATAAAACTGACTTTCTTGGGCCACACTTACAAGCAAGATTCATTGCCTTCTCCCATTGGATGCCTTCTCCCATTGGATGCCTTCTCTAGAACTCTTTCCAGCTTTACTAAAGAACACCATACTTCTGAGTTAGAAATCTTTATAACAGGTATTTCTGTTACATAAAAGCAATAGAGTTTAAGATAGTTACAGTTGTAGAAATGTCTATAACCAGAAGTCTGTGAATTTCTGTTAAACAGTCAATGACACTAAGGGCAATGAAACAGTATAGTTTTCCCATGAACCAATATATTGTGAAGTGTGGTGGGAGGAACCACTGCTTTTATTAAAAGATCTTACTTCTTTTATCCCCTGATGATTATACCTGAAAACGTTACCCTGAAATAAATCAAAGAGAACAGACATAAGAAACATTGAGGTTAACGACACGTTATTGCATTCAGTTAACAAACTCATGGAAAAATCCTAATCTTGCCTCTTTTAGAATCAGACCTTCTCTTCCTATTTCACATTATCTATTTTACATTTTCAACCTCATTTACAAAAGGAGAAGGGAAAGTAGGGAGGGGGTGGGGGAAAGGAAAGAAGGGAAAGGAAAAATATGAGAAAAGAAGGAAAAAATGGGAACAAATTTTTGTAAATAGGGAGAGGTGGAGGGGTGGAAGGGAGTAAAGGGGAATGGGGAAAAAACAAGAACCAAGATACATCATGTACAGGTCCAAATTCCCAATGATGAATGTGACCATAACGTATACCTAAAATGCACCAATAAACTTAATGAATAAAAAGAAGATTCTTACAAAAATGAGAAATCAGAAACCAGAAAACTGTCACAGAAACATACATTAGTATGGTTTTCAGTTTGTTTTGTTTTTAATTGAAAGATGATGTCAGACATTTTGGATAGAAACAGTCTGTTTGGTTGATTTGTTTGACATTCAATTTTTGCTCTGACAATTATGTTAAATGTCTCACTTTTTTTGTAATTGTATTTGATATATCTCACTTCTAAGTAAGAAATCAGAAAAAACATATATATATATATGTTTGTAATGTTACAATGTATAAAACATATATATAAACATATATATATATATATATATATCCACACACACATAGATATTTACCTAGGTGTTTTAAGTAAGATTAACATACTTTAATTTTCTCATTCTTAGTACATCAAAATGCTTTAATATTACAATGAAGTTTTCTGTTATTTCTGTTTAACCCATGCAGATAGAAGTTGTGTAGAGGTATCATTGAGGTTCACCTGTCTGTTTTTGCCTGACTCCCATGAGATCAAATCATGCTGTTTCCTTTAATGTTTCCTGAGAAATGAGACTAGAGCTGGTTTTCTATAAAAGACAGGGAAGCTAAATGATAGCCTTTGGTTCTTATATTCTCTTGTAGATTTTGCAGGGCCCAGAGAAATCCTCTTATGCTGATGTTGCCTATGTCAAAAGTGACAGGTGGAACATTAAGAGTGAGATCATTTCTCCTACCCTTCTAATTTAGATTTCACTCAGACCTGGGTGCTATGAAGGTATCTCAAGCCAGTCTCCATATTAGGGTTTTCAAAAGGATGTTCTGCTCTACTCAGTGGATAGTTACTAGTTGAAATTCATGTGTGGAAAAGAGAGATTCAAGATTACTTGATCAACCTTCTGGCTGGCATTGCTTCTGTAGGACATAAGTTGGTATGAGTCCTACAGCCAAGTATCATAGTTAATCACGAAAGAGCTGAATATCAATATGTCATAGCTTTATTTCAATTTATGTATAAAATTAAAAGTATAAATGTTCTAACAACAAATAGTTATTTCTTTAGTTATTTACTTAGATCTCCACATTGAACATAGCTGCTGTTTATCAAGTTAGTTAACACACATTTTTGAACATTTTTTTTTTGGTACCAGGGATCGTAATAAGGACCTTCCGCATGCGAGGCAGGCTGAATATATTTTAGTTCTCATTTTGATACACTGATATTCTCTGCAAGTGCAGTCATCTCTCATTATTACAATTTTCAGTTAATGTTTTATGTCATTGAAGTCTTATATTATATGTCACTTGGCTTATTTGCCAAGAATTATATTGTATATTCATAACCTGGTGCTCTATACTATAAGTAAATTTATTTCTCAAGAAAAATATGTATACATGCAATATTTTGTTAAAATTTTAGAGTATATAACAGTAAATGAGTGCACACACATCTACCTAACATTGAATCAAAGATAGTATTGTTTTAATAAAAATAATTGGAAATATGGTATAAAGAGAAAAGTTTACTGATTGCTTTATTCTTATATACATATCAAAAAAAAATCCAAAACAAAATGAAAAAGCTCTACTTGTTACAAATATATTTTGAATTTAGAGGATAGTATTTTATTTCTTGTTTCAAAATATTTTAGTTCAGTAACTATACATACATATAATAAACCATGTTCATCTGCTAGGATTATAGACCCTTAAAGATTATATATTTAGGTTAAATCTGATATGACCTTGATAAATACAGTGTTTTCATGGAAAAAGGGTTACCTGAAAGAAAACTTACACAAATAAGAATAATTTAATTATTCCCTGATATTCTTATTCCATCTTTCATCCATAAAGTTAATTAAAATACCACGTATCTCATTTAAATCTTTTAATATGGTTTAAATGTATCTGAATGTTTTGTTTTTTTAATATAGTTTCACCTCTATGTCTTCAAATTAAACATGCATACACAAATATATGTATGCAAGAAATGAATATAGGGCCAGGGATTTAGCTCAGTGGTTTCGCTGCCTGCTGCGCAAGCTCAAGGACCCGAGTTCGATCGCTGATATCAAAAAAAAAAAAAAAAAGAAATGAATAAAATTCTCTCTGAAGAAAGTTATGTAAGTAATCCTGGCCTAGAAATTTCTTGCCTTGAAATCTCAGAATAGAGAGAAAATAGATGAAAGGAGTGAAGGTCTGACACCAGAAAAGAGGCTACAGTATAGAAGGTCATTAGTTCTAACTGATAATCTTTATTTTGGAGGCTGCTAAACTGTGTCAAATTATATGACTGCATAAATCCCTATTATCTTTTAAAAGGTAATTTTTAATAGTTAAAATGGTAGAACTACTAATTGGGCAATCTGATTTAAAACTATGTCTAACATATACTAAATGCTTGAGTCCACTCATATTTCATTAATAAATGATAGTAATTTTAAATGGATAGAACATTATACATTTGACACATAGATTATGAAAATGATAAACACAAAAGTCATTCATATGTGATCATTTGAATCTTTCATCTAGCTTCATTTTTCAAAAAAAGAAAAAAACTTACTCCTGGATTATGTGAGTCTGTGTGTAATGTCATATTTGTTGTGGTATTAGAAGTACAGACAACCAAGACATATTTTGCCAGTTTTTCCATTCATATCCTTAGCTCACCCTTCTCCCCTATATCTCTTGTAACATTTTTGGCTTACCATATAAAAAGTATTTCTTTAATTTTGTCAAATAATACTATGTATAGGCTTAGGATAAAACTAATTGTTCAAACAGGCATTTTGAAAGAGAAATGTAAAACTAAAAGTTATTTAAATTACACAATTTTTAGTGTTTACTTACTAAAAAATAGATGTCACTGTGTTAACAAAGTGTGGAATTGTTCTTGGAAAAATCCCTTTTATAAAAAAATACTTTCCAAAATATGTACATTTATACAAATCAAGAAAGAAATTTTAATTTCATTATTAAACATTCCACACAAAAAGTGACTATTCTTATTATGTATTAACATAGTATGCTTTCTCTGATACTGTGCCAGGATTAGCTATTTAAACAACATAGTTGATCCAGTCCTACTATATTTAATATTATGATAAATTAGCAAGAATACTATTAAAAATTGAAAATGTGTTCATTCAATGTCAAATTATTTTTTTAACTTAAATTCTTTTATTGGTACATTTTAGGTATACAACACATTTACATTTCTCATTGGGAACTTGTACCTTTACATGATGCATCTTGGTTCTTATTTTTTGCTCATTCCTAGGCCTCCTTCATCCCCTCCAGCCTTCCCAATTTACAAAGACTTAATTTCCATTTTTTCCATTTCTCAGCATTTTTCCTTTCCCTTCTTTCCTTTCCCCTGCTCCTCCCACTACCCTTACCCTTTTGGATCTTTTCTTAATATTTTGCAGTATCAATTATTCATTCTAATCATTGGTACATTTTAGGTATACAACATAATGCCATTCATCATTGGAAATTTGCATGTTTACATAATCTCTCTTGGATCTTATTTTTCACCCTTGCCCAGCCTTCCCTTCACCCCCTCAATCCCTCCCGATTTACAAAGATTTTATTCCTACTTTTCCATTTTCCCATATTAATTCCATTCCCTTCT
>NW_004624777.1:13286591-13303960 GCF_000247695.1 Heterocephalus glaber
CAGTTCAGTGGGTCCAGGTGGTTGAGTATAAGAGTGTTCCATCTCATTTCCCTTTGGGGTTGCTGTAGGTGATTTGGAAGTCTGGTTTTCAGACTTATTTACATGTCTTCTCATTTCGACCAGTTGTGGGGGCGTGGGGGGGTGCTGTTGCCACCCACGGCTGACCTCCTCTGAGCTGGGAGAGGTGGGACAGTGGCTGGGAGTGGGGGATGGATGGTGGCCTGGATGCCCCTTCCTCTGCTCCTGGAGTGGTGGGTCAGAGGCTCAGAATCCCCTTCCTCTGGGCCAGGAGTCCTGGGACAGATGGCAGCCCAAAAGCCCTTTCCTCTAGCCTGGGAGTGGCAGGATGGATGGTGGCTGGGAAGCCCCTTCCTCTGGACCAGGACTTGTAGGACAGTGGCTCAGAAGCCCCTACCTCTGGGCTGGGAGCGGAGGGACCAATGTCAAATTATTGAATCTTCCACTGACATTATCTTTTGATTATAACATTCTAATTTAAATAATGCTCTATGCACACATGCTAAAATAAAATGTAAATTCATAGTAATTCTGCTAAATGGATAATCTGGTCTATTGTTAAAATGTGAAAATATTTTATTTTGATGTTTAGCACTTATTGGTATCTTTTAAAAATATTTTAAAGGAAACAATCTCATCAAATAATTTGTTTCTATGATTTCAATGAATTTGTTTTACCAAATTGAAGTAATTCCAAATCGTATGCAAATTACAAAGTAAGGTAGTTATAAATTCAGCAAAATTTTCTTCCTATACCTTTAAAATACTTCAAAGTCTTGTTACATAATTTCCAATTTAAATATTCTGCATTTTTGAAGATTTTATTACTTAATTTGTTCAATTACTTCTTTAGAAATTTGTTCTAATGTAATTCAGTTTTGAATTTTTTTTTAACACAAGTTGCTAAAAACTTCAAATGTTTAAGTTTTAGAGCTCATTTGATCAATAATTTGATTAAGGATTTTCCAACTTCTTTTAGAAAATGAAAGATTCATTTAACTGTATATTTTAATACAATATTAGGATACATATGCTGACATCATTTTTATGATTTTTATCTAGTGTATCTCCTGAAAGTCTCATGTGTTCAGAAGTGAGGCTCTGAATGGTGATTGGATTATAGCTGGAATAGAGCTGGCTTGCATTTAGAAGGTGGGTCCTGATTATGAGCAGGTCACTGGGGCTGTGACTTGGAATAATTTCCCCTCCACCCCCTTTTCTGTCTGCTTCCCGGCCGCCAGGTTGAGAGGAGATTTCCTCTGCCCAACTCTCCCACTGTGCCATTTTTCCTTTGGAACAGTCTAACTATATGTGGTGTGAGACTTCTGAGAAGTGAGCCAAAATAAACCTCTCCTCCCTGACATCGTGGGTATAATGTATTGTGTACCTGCAATGAGAAACTAAGATACTAGCTTATTTTTTTCTCAGCTGAGCATGTAACAAATTGGTAGAGTATCTCCGTAGTGTGTGCAAGGCCCTCTGTTCATCTCCAGAATTGCAATACATACATATATACTTACATACATACATCATACACACACACATAGTAATCCAGTTCTTCAGTATCTCAGATAATGCACATTATGCAATTGACAAAAAGACAATGAGAAAGAAAGCCCATGGTGAAATGCTGGAATTTCTTTTTATATGTAATATTCCACCTTGCTACAAATCTAAATGTTCAAATTAATCTGTGTAATACAAATATACCTATATTTTTGATAACAGACATTCTTTAATGCTTCAATAAAAATTGCAGTTTTGGGGTTGTACAGTGGAATTTTGAGTTCAGAACACTTGAGTGCTTCTTTATTCTGCAATTAAGAAGATTTTTTAAATTATTTAATGTACTTTACCATATTTTACATTATGAAGGAAAAAAATCATACCCATTTATTTTTACTGTCACAATTTTTAACTACATTTGAAACAACGACGTCATCTGATTCTTGCAAAGAAAATGTGTTCCAAGTGGTTTTGCTGAATACTTGAAATGGATGAAACTGTAAAACAATTATTGTAATTAACTAATTAAATATTAGAAACATTTGGCAAAATTTGTGTGATTTACCGATTTGCCAAGGTTTTCTGTTGAAAGATCAAACTCTTACAGTTGGACTATAGATTGCTGTAAATAGCTGCCCTGCCACTTAGCAAAACCTAAAGCAAGATAAATGAAATCATGGCTGGTGCTGGTGCCAACAGAGCGCTGAGGTTTCAAGCAGAATGTTATTCTAAAACTTAAAAACATAAGCTCTTAAAACCAAAAATCTGTTGCAATCCCTGATTCCCATTTGCCACAAACTCTGTGCAAATGATTAAGAAACAGTAAGCAAAATTTGTAGCAAAACTTGAGCATGGTTTGGTCAGAGAGCTTAGACCTAGGAAACATGAATAAAAAAGTTGCAGCTACTAACAACTCTTCACAATCTTTATTGGGAGCTCAAGAACCTTAAGAACAAGGTCGAAGGCAGCGTGAATGTTCCTGGGTAAAAGAGTCCCAATGATGAGTATGGTTGATGCCGAATTTAAGGCAGGAAGCTTGATGTTGGGTCTTCTCTCTGCAAAAGGAACATGTTGAGCTGATGGGGAAGAACATCAATGCTACTGTGCCCAAGACACCAGGGAAGGACTGAATGCTCTGGGAGGGAAAGAAAAGGGGAAAAATTACTGCGCTGTAGAAGAAAGGGAGGTAGTAAAGTGTTCTGGGGCTGGATCATGCTGGCACACTACCAACTGGAAAAATAACTGACAAAATCCCAGGGGAAAGCCTAAAAGAACGGGGAGTACAAAAGACCGAGTTTGTCTAAAATAATCAAAACCAACTCTTGTGCCTACCAAAGGGCTGGCCAGTGAATAGGAACAAGCAGCAGCAGTTTGAAGGGGTGTGGCAAAAATGGGCCAATGCATTCCCTGAGCCACTGACTCCAAGGAACAAATTGAGGTAAAGATGGAAAATAAATATTTAAAAACATTTAGAAAGAGTAACTGATAAAAATAAAACCTCATACACAATATTAGCATTAATAATAATATGAATTTTCTACAAAAAATGCCTTCTTGAAGTAAATGGAAGAGAAAAATGTTATGCTGGTGAGTTAGGAAAATATTTAGTATGATACAAAAGGAAGAATCAATACTATAAGTCATCAATAATTAGCCTTCATTAAAAGCTTTGAATGCCCTTAACTTATTCTGAAAGAAACAAAATTATTTTAACTTTACATGTTAAATTTTGTTGTTTTCTTTTTTCTTCTACATTTATTATAGTAGTAGAGTGTACAATACATTGAATAACATATGAAAACTAAAATTGCTTCTTTTTGTGTCAGTAGTTAAATCCTCCAATAACCTGAAACATAATTATAACTCTAATTACCTGAAAAATTTTAGCAACAAAACATGTTTGTGATAGATCATTCTTAATAGTGCTCAATTTCTGTCTGTTTGATGCATAAATAGATTATTAATGGTTGTGGAAAACCACTAAAGCTGTGGCAAAATGAAAGGGAACTGGATTTTTTGAAAACCAAATGAGCATCTCAGTTTTGCTATGAAAAATACGAATTCTTAAGAAATACACTGGAGATTTCCTTTTATGTTAGTTAATAATATCAAAAGGCAGACTTACATGATTGTTAGGAGAACTAAATATGACAATGATGAAAAATATTTTTAGAGGGATCGAAAAATACAAAGATAATTTTCATAATTATCATATAGTTGATGGTGCATTATATAATTAATAATTATATATTGACTCTGAAGACAATGCTATGTATTCACTAATATTATTTCTATAGTAAAGCCAAAACAATGTAGAGTGATGATATATTCCAGTCTCAAACGGACAGCAAGAATTCACAGGAATTTTGCTAACTCCTATGAGCAAAAGGAAAAATAGTTATAGATTAGTCTAAACTTAATTATCTCCCCTTAGGATAATATTAGTTCTCAATACATCACATTATTTAGTTTAAATTTAAAAATCCTCATTTCTCCCTCTGTAATATATATAACATTTGTAATTTGTTAAATTCAAAATTTTCCCTTACTTTATAATTCTTTCACATGTAGCATTTATTTCATCTGCAGGCAGATTTAATTTATTCTAAATAGTGTTTACTTTCTGTTTTTTTTATATGGATAGATAAATTAGTAAGACCAATTTTAAAATATCTTACTTTTTCTATTTTCTTCCTATATTACATTTTTAAATTTTATTTTTGCCTTCTGCTTTTCTTGTTTTCATATTTTTTTCCATTTACTTTATCGGTACATTTTAGGTATACAGTACAATTACATTCATCATTGGGATCTTGTACCTTTTCATGATGTATCTTGGTTCTTATTTTTTCCCCATTCCCCTGCCCTCACTTCACCCCCTCCACCCTTCCCTATTTACAAGTACTTTGTTTCCATGTTTTTCCTTTTCTCATAGTTTTTTCTTTTCCCTTCTTTCCTTTCCCCTTCTCCTCCAATTTCCTCTATTTATAAGCTTCTGCACTGCAAGAGAAACCACCAACAGATTAAGAGACAACCTACAATGTGGGAAAAAAATTTTACTGGCTCTTCCTCAGACAAAAGTCTACTATCTAGAATATATGAAGAACTCAAGAAAGTCAGACCCCTCAAATATAAAGACCCATTTCAAAAATGGGCATCTGAAATGAACAGACATTTCTCAGACAAAGAAGTAAAAGCAGCAAATAAACATATGAAAAAATGTTTTACATCACTGGCCATTGTTTCATATTTCTAAAAGTTATTTCAATATCTGTTTTGGTTACTCTATAAATTGCATATATCTCTTTTATGACTCTTAGGTACCTTTGACTATTTTACCATCTTCTCCAACAAACTGAAACTATTTTTATTATATAAGCTTTTGCCAAAAGTTTCCTAAAGTTTATTGAGTATGATACTATTATCTATTATCACTTTTCATAATTCATAAAATAATTTAAATAATGTTCATAATATAATAAAATGTTTAAATATAAGACATTGAAATATTTGAAATTATTTTGCAGTATGACAAATTTTCCTCAATTATTTTTTTAAGTTACAAAT
This sequence comes from Heterocephalus glaber, assembly GCF_000247695.1. The sequence continues at coordinate 13,291,683 of NW_004624777.1, forward strand.
TAAATTAAGAATTAATGTGCTTTCTGATTTTTATTGGCTGTATGTTGTTTTATCTATTTTCCTTAAATATGTATCAAAGATCTATCCAAGAATATTCCTTATTAATTGCTATAGTGATAAATTACTCTTTACTCTTTATTCACAAGCTATATACTATTTCAAATGCTAAAAGATAAAAATTGTGCAAATAAATTACAAAACACACAAAAACATGCTGATTGGCAATCTTTTTGAAAGCTCAACAATTTTATGCTGAAAACATGGGTTGGTTTGCTCAGCACTCTAATCTCTTTCATGTGTACATGCTAGTACAAGTATGCAATACTAATACTACACTTCCTTGACCTTGGTTGGATTTAAGCCACTATAATTTGAAGAATTGAGTTCTGTGTTGAAATAGGAACCATTTTAAGGATACAGGTGGAAAAATAAGTGTTCTTTTGAGTCCAGTGGCTGTTGTACTACTTTCCTGATCATACAGACTGCTACATATCTGTTAGCTTCCTATTCTAGGCAGAGAAGTGGTTTTATACCAAGTACTTCATAGTTACATAGTTTCCTGATGCTGATCCAGTAGCTTACATGCTTGGTGATATGGTTCTGCAGTGTGGATTTATAATTATTTCTAGAGGATCCACTTGAAGTGATTGACTGGGATTAATTATAATTTCTCAGAAGTAAAGGGTTTCTTTTGCTAACATTTGCAATAAAAAAATAGAATTATATCACTATCTGATTTAGGCCACAAACCTCATATATAGGCCACATATCTCAGGATATGGGTTGTTGGAATTTGATAAGCTGACCTAGTTAAATTTTTAAAATTAATTTTATGGGTACATTTTACTTATACTTTATGATCTGTACGTAATATATCTTAGTTCTTGTTTTTTCCCACTCCCCTTCCCTCCCTTCCATCTCTTTACCCCTCCCTATTTACAAAAGCTTTGTTTCCCTTTTTTTCTTCTTTTCTCATATTTTTTTCTTTCACTTTTTTCCTTTCCCCAAGTTTTGAAGGCACTAAAGGCATGAAAAAATCCATGAAAATCTGTGTTTAGCTAACTGATTATCACCTATGAGCACCTGAAATTAAGTAAAGTAGAATGTTGAAGAAAAGTCTTGACAAGTAAATCTTTTGCAAAAACCATTAAGGTTTGTTCAAGGAAAGAAAATACTGTGAATAGCCTGGTTACTTTAATCAATCAGATAAATCTAAGTACACTGTCTTTTAACTTCTCATCTCATGACGATGTCAAAATATCTGGGCATTTCTAGGATTGATCTAAAATATATTTTCTCTCATAGCAACAAAGCTATTGTATGGTAAATTAAAATTTCAAGTGTAAAACTGTAGATTCTTTTAATGTAAATTCAGTTTGCCAGGTATCTTTAGGGAAAGTTAGAAAATTTAGAGAAATAGGTTGAGCCCCAAATTACAATGACACGATTTTGAATATGTGAATGATTTGGTGCACTTTGAAGAATTTAACCCTCTCTAAACTTCTCATGTAGGAGCGATCCATTCTGCATTCCTGATTTATGAATCAGAACCTCTGTAAAAGGAAACCATATATTTCAATTCCTTATTGCTACCACTCTTCAATTGTTCCCCAATTAAATTGGAGGCCAGAAATCAACCTGCTGCTAAAGTCAAATTACTAAATTGTACTTTAAACAGTTTATCTATATAAAAATTGCAATAATCTATCACTTATTGTGTTAATAAATAGAAGAATGCAAGTAGAATTACTTTCTGATGGTGCTAAATCAGGGAATATAAAACAATTTTAGAAAATGACTAAGTTCATTGACATAAGTGCATATACCAGAAATCTTGTATGAAATGCTACTTTGCTTTTCTGAGAGTGATTCAAATTATTAAAGCATTAGATGAAATATAAATTCAGTGATCAATCAGTAATGAGACTGATAGTGTAAATATCCCTTGATGTAAAATTACTACTCTAATCATTCATTCTTTCTAAAAATGTAGCCCTGCATGATAGTCAGAGAAGAGTTTAAAGGAAAGTGTCCACACTATCAGGAAAGACTACTTAAAGTTTAGCTCTACACCTATTTCTAGGCATTAGTTAAATATGTGCATGAGTGATCAGAGCTAGCTATAAATTATTAGTAGGAAAATTAGGTAGACATGTGCATAAATCTCACAAAATGCTTCCAAACTATGAACATAATTATTTCCACATGAATGTTTAATATCTTTATTCTATTTCTAGAAGGATATCTCAGTAATTATGTGAACAATGTGATTTCTGTCAGCACATTTTTCCATTGTTCCCAATATTTGATCAAATGACTCATGAAATTTTCAGTGACGAGAGGAATAAAGATTATGCACTATATCAGCAACATGAATTTTCCTCACTGGCATAGAATTCTCAAACTACCTCTAATTGCTTCACTTGTCATGTCTTCAATATAGATTAATGGAGAATAACAGCACGCTCCCAGGTACTGCAAGAAAAGACTTGCATCACTCCAAGAATTGAGGGAACAGCTTAAAGTGTTGGCTGAAGACAAAAAATGGTAATTTAGGAAGAACATGCAGACCGATGATATCCATGATGTCTTCTTTGCTTTTTTATGTATAAATGAATATTTTTCCAGTTTAATCTAACCTGTTACTTTAAAATTTTTTAAAAATTTTTATCAAGCATGTTAGTGCAGTTCAAATTAAAATTTATTAGAGAAATTATAGACTATCAAAATTGGACTTTCAAAACTGAAGCAGAAGAGAAATTCCTCAAAGTAGATAATTTAGGAAGAGTTTGGGAACTTTTTTTCATTTATAGGTCTTTTAACTGCATTGTATTGTGCATTTTTATTTTTGTTACTCTTTTTACAAAGAAATATAATAAGAAAGTAAGGGATATACCTATTGTACAGGTTCATTAATATGAATCACACAGTATTTCTAGAATATCATCCTGCAACTCTGAAGGTAAAATGTTGATAAACAACATTTTTCTTAGTCAATTACAGTTAGAATTTCAGATGTTATTAACTCTTTTCCAGTCAAACACCTTTACAGAATTTATTTTATATTTACTTACCTGGGCAAGAAGCAGGAGGAAACACCGTATTGATGATAGGAATACTTTTCTAGACTGATGTTCTCTAGCTTGTTGTAGCAACAGTTGGCTTTCTGAAATTGCAGCCTCCTGACTATGTAAAGAGATTTTATACCACTGCTCAGTTTTGTAGTGTGACTGGGAGAATTTATTGTTCTGTAATCCTAAAATTATAAATTTATTTGGACTAGTTACTAAGATCTGTTTGTCTCTGTAATTATGGACTTTTGCCATTTCAATTGCTTTCCAAATTCTGCACAATAATTCCTTGTTAAAGCTGAAAGAATCTAATATAACTATCACAGGTGTCAAAAACCAGAAATAATTGTATTTATCCTAGCCTAAAGGCAACTATACTGGAATGAGCAACAGCACTACACCAACTCTTGTGAGGATACATTCATGTTTCCTGATACGAGGCCTTCAATGGATTGCAGTTGCTCTAAATTTCAAGGATATTTAGAAATAAAAGTATTATGCAGCTTTTAGGGGAATAATAAAATAAATTACATTAACTTCAAATTCAAAAAGTACTTCAGAATTGAAAGCAACAAAGTAACAATAAATTCTAGGGCTATTTTGTCAAGATTTTGTGGGTTTTCCATGGTTATTTATTTACTCAGGCAATAATAAAATATCTATGATTTTAGAGCTTTATCTAATACACAAAGGTGCTTTATCAAAAAATATTAAAGGCCCTATGTGTTATTAGATTATATACTATTTATGAAAACACTCTCAGTTTCTTTGTTTTAACTGAGCCTGAGGGAATGCCGAGTAATTTCTGGAAGGCCAATGAATAGTCCAGATTTTCAATTTAATTTGCTGGAGAGGATCAGGAGAGTACACTTCTGGATGTCTCTGGGGGTATGACAGAGGTGTAACCTTGGGGACTATCTCTGGTGGTCCCTGAGTCTTTCTTCTCTTGCACTCTTTCCCAGGGCTCTGCTTCCTGGCCATAATGAACCAAGCAGCTGGGTTCCACTGTATCCATTGCCATGATGCTACCGCTTTGTTTAATTAATCATGGACTGAATCCTCTAAAACTGTGAGCCAAAATAAACTTCTTATTTGAAATGCAATTCACATATTTTGTCCAAGAAAGTTGATGAATAGACTTAGCCCTTGATGTCTCAGAGTTTTGAACTTGTTCCAACAATGCTTGCATGGACTATAATCTCCACCTCTTTCTTCACATAATCTCATGCAACTCATACTTTCTTTTCAAGCCTTGGCTCATTTAGCTATATCCCCAAAATCCCTTTACTTTCTAAGGAAAATTCTGGTTGTGTGTACCATTTTTGAACTCCTACAGTTTGTATTTATTATCAACCTTTATTATAATGTCCTATAATTGTTTGGTGTTTGGTGTTTCCCACTGAACTTTTATGTCTAATGAGCTCTTTACTTCATTATCTACTAGAGCCACTAGCGCAGAGCTGGTATTAGTGCTCACTGAATTAGTAAAGTGATAAATATTAACTAAATATCTCTTCATCAGTGATCCTGATTGAATGTATTTACATTGTTTTCTGTCAAGTGAGAACTGTCAGATCTTTATGTCACTGTCTTTTATTTATTCTGCTAAAGACTGTTTGTGTTTAAAGCTCTACATGGTGGAATGTGACTTCATATCATTGTTTAATTTGCTTCAATCAGTCCAATAACCTCACAAGGTAGACCTCAGTGGAATGAAGATTTGGTTAGAAAAGTTAGAAGAAATGAAAGGTAATAAGTAGCCTTGAAATAATTGAAGGAGAGTGGAATTTTGGAATAGATGCAAGTTGAGATGTGTAAAAATGATTTAGTCACCTAGTGTTCAGGGACTGCTAAGATATAAAGAGTCTAAGCATTCATATTATATAATTTTGCATCTACAGTAGGTATACCTCCTCTTCTAAACTTTTGATAAGCAGTAAGAGTAAAATTACATTATAATAATGTGGGTGTCATAAGTCTATTAGTATGCCCCATGTCCCAAGATAATTTCATTTTTTTGAGTACCAGGGATTGAACTCAGGACCTTGTGCTTGTGAGACAGGTATGGTGCCACTGAGCTAAATCCCTGGCCCAAGATATTTTTTTTGGAAATAAAAGTAGCTGTAATAATATAAATAGATATGATCAAGGTATAAGATAAAATAGAACAATTTTGTTTGTTTTTAAACAGGCAAAGGGAGACATAAGATCATATAGTGTTCTTATCAAAACTTTACAGTGGTGATTTCTCTTGCTGTGCAGAAACATTTTAAAAAGATGAGATCCCAGTTGTTGATTCTTTGTGCTAGTTCATGTATGACTGAGGTTTTGTTCATAAAGCCTTTTCCTATACCAATGTCTTCAAGAGTTCTACCTAACCTATCTTTGAGCAGGTTTAGTGTTTCTGTTTTAATATCTAAATCTTTGATCTATTTCAATTTGACTTTAGTGTATGGTGAGAGATATAGGTCTAGTTTTAATCTGTGACAGGTTGAAATCCAGTTCTTCCAGCACCATTTATTAAAGAGGCTATCTTTCCTCCAGTGAGGGTCTTTGGCTCCTTTGTCAAAGATGAGGTGGCTCAGTGTGTCTGGAGTTGTTTCTGCATCTTCTAATCTGTTCCACTATCCTCTGGCCTGGTTTTTTGCCAGTACCATACTATTTTTTATCACACTGGTGTTGTAGTATAGTTTCAAGTTGGGGATTGTGATACCCCCAGCCATGTTTCTGTTGCTTAGAGTCGCTTTTGCTATTCTAGGTCTCTTCTGGTTCCAAATGAATTTTTAAATTATTTTCTGTAGTTCAGTTAAATATCCTGTTGAAATTTCAATTGGGATTACATTGAATCTATATAGCAGTTTTGGAAGTAAGGCCATTTTCACTCTATTGGCTCTTTCTAGCCAACAACAAGGTCTCATTTGACCCAGCTATTCCCCTGCTAGATATCTTCCCAAAAGAATTAAAAGCATCATACCACAGTAATATGGGCACTCATGTTTATGTCAGCACAGTTTTTAATAGCTAAATCTTGGAAAAAACCCAAATGCCTGTCCACTGGTGATGGGATAAAGAAGATACTGTTTCTTTATAAAATGGAGTACTACTCAGCCATAAAAAAATGATAAACTAGAAACATTTATAGCTAAATGGATGCACATTGAGGCCATACTCAAGTGAAATAAATAGGGGACATACATGTAAATATTGAATTATTTCTCTGGTTTGAGTAGCTGAAAGTGTAAATGAGGACCAAAATGTATAATAGATATGTAAAATTGCAATCAAAGTTTCAAAGGGGAAGGGGAAGTAGGATGAGTGGAGGAAAGGAAAGAAGGGAAAGAAAAAATGAGAAAAGAAGGAAAAAACAGGAAAAAAAAGCTTTTGTAAATAAGAAGGGTTGGAGGGGTGGAATGGAGGGAAGGGAAATGTGAAAAAAACAAGAACAGAGATATATTATGTACAGGTCCAAATTCCCAATGATGAATGTGATCATAATGTATACCTAAAATGTACTAATAAAGTTAATTTTAAAAAACACTATGCAGTGTTTACACTATACCTCTGTTTACAAATTTAATTTGTTCCACGACTCTGGTCACAAGCAGAATAGGTCATAAACCAGATTAAATTTCTCCATAAGGCTCAGCATAAGTAAGGTTAATCCATTCTGAACCATATGTATTTTTAACCACAAAAATATGGGGGGAAAGTACAGTATAATACAGTCTGAAGAGGGAGAACACTAACCTTGCTTGAAGTGACTTCTGGCATGGAGGATAAGAAGATGGGTGGGAGGAGGTTATTGATTGGAGGGAGATGCCCCCTCCACAAGGACATCAGGGTGCAACTCCTTCAGGAAATATTCTTCATCTATTTTGACCAAGTTTGATGAAAAATTTGTCCAATGCCAATTATTTTTCCTGTGCTACATAACCCTCCATAAATGAGAGACTCTTTTTATCATTTAACAGGTTCAATACTCTGTGCATGACAGTTATATTTGGGTGGTGCTTCTCAAAGAAATCCTTGCAGTCATTCCATTTTCCATATTGGATTTCATCCCATCACCACTAACCATCCTTCCTCTGCCTCAGTGGAATGCTCATCAACAAGCACCTTCTGCTTCTCACTCTGGAGTTCAGCAAGTTCTTCTGTCCTTAGCTCCTTCTATGGTCCTCAACAAGCTCCTCTAGGTCTGCACCACCAGACCAATACTCTTGTCCATGGACCCATTCTCCTCCACTGGCCCTGCACTGAACCCTTCAAAGTCATATTCAGTGACACTTTCTGGCCACAGTTTCCTCCAGACTAAATTGAAGGTGCAGTAAACGACATCTTCCCAGGCTTTGTCAATGAGGATGATGTAGTGGAGAACATTGAAATGTTTCTTCCAGAACTCTTTCAGAGTTATGGACATCTCCTCAATGACATTAAAATAGCTGATGAAGAACACTTTTGTGTACAGCCTCTTGAAGGTGCAGATAACTTGCTGGTCCATGGGCCACAGAAAAGGTGTTGTGTTGCTCAGGAGGAACTTGATCTCTCTAAAGTCATATCAGCATCCATAGCATCCGCCAATCCTGAAGGATGTGTGGGCCACTTTCCATTAGAAGAAGGTACCTTTCAGGCATTTCGGTATCAGAAAGATATTTTTTAACAGTAGGTTGGAACACCTCATGGAGCCATTCCATGAACAATTGCCTTGTGAACCAGTTCACATTGGCCTTCCACATGACCGGTAGTCTGGTCTTTATCACATTCTGTTCCTTAACTGCATGAGAGGTCTGGGAATGAAACATCAGTAGCAGCTTAATCTTCAGACTGGCATTTGCATTTGTACACTTGCATTTGTCCCTCATGGGTATGTACCCTGGAAGTGCCCTTTCCTCCTGCTTTATATAGGTTCTGTTTAGCAGCTTCTTCCAGAAGAGACTTGTTTCATCTTAGCTGAATACATGTTGAGTGATGTATCCTTCTGCCTTCATGAATTCCACAAATAAATTCTTGCAGGATTCTGCAGCAGCCTTGTCAGAACTGGAAGACTTACCATGTCTTATCACATTGTGGATGCCACTTCTCTTGCAGAATTTATCAAACCATCCTCTAATGGCTTTAAATTCATCATTTGTTGTAATGAAGAGGGGTTTTCTTGCAATAAATCTCTGCAATTTTTTGGCTTTCCATAGATCATATCTCCACTAAAGCTATCACTTGGCAGCTATCTCTCATTCAACAACACTAACAAAAGATTTTCCACCTCTTCCAGCACTTGTATCCTCTGCTAGGTTAACATCATTACTCCTTTTGCCACATCAGCTCCTTTGTTGGCAACTTTAGTCTTCAAAACACTAGAGATCGTCAACTTTGCCGTCTTGTACTCCAAGGCCAGGTCAATCACAAGAATATCATGCTCATGCTTTCCTACAATTTCTTTCTTCAACTCAATGTTTATTTACTTCAAAACCTTCTTCTTTTCATTCTTGCTCTGCACTTTCTTGTTACCTTCATTATTGCTCTGCACATTCTCATTGCCTTCATTACTGTTCTGCACTTTATTTTTACCACCACACTTGGTCCACAGTTTCTTTGGAGCCTTGTTGGATTGAATAATACTGTATCGTACTGTATGCCTAAAATGCACAAATAAGGCCACAGCAAGTGTGCAAAAGCCTATTGGTGACCAAGGACTAGAGGAAGCTACAACCACATGTCACAGCAGGGATGCGTGTTAGTGCAAGGAAGATGGCCATGGTCACATTCATCACCTGAAGTGGAGTTTGGACAAAAGCAAAATTTTGGTGAACATTTTTTTTCACAAATTGAATTGTTCATAAATGGGAGAGTTTGTGAACTGAGGTATTACTATATGTTGCAATTAACAATTTTAATCTATCGTGATTGAGTAGTCATTCAAAATAATTAAATATGTCATTTGTGATAAGAATATTGTGTTCAGATATACAATAACAGTTTTAGTAATCTTCAAAATAATATTTTTATTTGTAACTTTAATCACACAAATAAAACTCAGATAAACTCAACCAAACCAAAAATAATTGACAATTCAAGAATTATTATTGTATATCAGTTTATAGTCTTCATTTGTACATGCAAAGATTCAAATAATAAAAAAATGGCTGAGTGAAAAGAGATTAATAAAACTAATGTAGTCTGAATAAAATAATAGGATAAAAATTATGAGCATTTTCCTTATATTCCAAAATTTCTTTTTTGGCAAATTATGCTCATAAAATTTAAAGATTAAAGAGTAAAATGAATTTTATCTTTTGAAGGTTTTTTGTTTTTGTGCTTTAATTAAAGTAATTGATTCCCAAAGAAACAATCCTACTTTTTTTGGCCAAGGAATTCTTTACCAATAGTAGTTCTTTTAAGACATAATACGTGAATGTATAGAACAGACTAAAAAAGTAGGAGTGTTTAGTTCTAGTTAAAATTTGTCTCTAAATAAATATTCAGGCATAACATGAATCATATTTTATTTCACCATTGCAAAACAAGGGAGGTAAATTATAAATTTTTGCTGTTTCTAACATTTTATAATTACATGATAATTATATTAATTACATTACTTTATGTGCTTTTAAATTTTACTGATTAAAATATAACAAAATGTTACTGAGGTATTTGCTGCACCACTATCCTTAGATCATCATTATAATGGATCCTGGCAACTCTAAGTTTCTCATTTTCTGCTTTTCATAGAATGGAATTCAACAACTTTAATCCTTGTAGAATGAAGAATATGATTGTAAACCTTTGTTATTTAAAAATCTTCATTATTCACATTCTAAAAAATGACTAACAATGTTGCTATTATATTTTAAGGCAGAATTTCAAATATGGTTTCAATTTGTAAACAACATAAAAATAATTAATTATATATTACCCTTTAAATCATTAAAATCTGGAATATTGTTTATACTTAAAGCATATATTTCAGATATGCATTTAGGCTAGTAATATTTCAAAAGCTTAACAGATTAATAGGTCCAGTGGCTTCCAGTGTCAAATGCAGGTGTAAATATACCAATTAAAAGACATGCATTATGTTAACTTTTAAAAGAGTAAACTATTTTATTTAAAAGAGAGTTGAAATACATAGGGAAATACTAAAAAAGAAAAAAATATATGCTAGGCAAAGACAAATCCAAGAATGTTAGAGTGGATTTATTAATATAAGACAAACCAGCCTTCACAATATGACATATTACCAGGGAAAAAGTGGGTCACTTCATAATGATAAAGGGCTCATTTGTCAAGAATGCCTAATGAACTAATTTGTCTAAGTATCTAAAAACAGAGCCTCAAATAGATGATAAAACAAAATCCATAGATATTTCTGAAGATAGATTGAAATTATAAGATATTTAGAATTATAAATAGAAAGAGTTTTATTTTTTAAATGTTAATGTATCAATGCAACTATGGGGCTAACATGGCAAGAATATTTATTTTACATGTAAGGTAATGGTACCATTCATCTGGAATTCTGTTCATGGAAGAAAACAGTTCCACATGTTAAAAAATTCATAACACCCTTTCGCATAGTTCTGATGTATAAACTCTCTTGGCCCTTTATACCAAGATGGTGTAATATACCATACTCTTTGCATTCCTGTCCCTGAGGTTTTATATTTTATTTTTTCATTATCTATTTCATGGATACTATAACAATAATTATTAAATATGGGATTTAATGATAAGATTCATATATTATCAAGTTATCTATTATATTTCAATTTTCCCAATGGAGGTTGTTTCCATCAGTATAGTTTTGTTGGGAATAGATGAGAGAGTAAAAGAAAGTATAATTTAAAATACATTATCTTTTTTTTTTTTTTCTTGGTACAGGGGATTGAACTTGGGACCTTGCGCTTCCAAGGCAGGTGCCAGAACCATTGAGCTAAATCCCCAGCCCTAAAATATATTATCTTAAAATATCAGTTAATGACAGAAAAATAAATGAGATCCTTAGTAATTTATAAAATTTAATTTTATAAATAATCATTAAGTAATACAAGTACAGAAAAGAATTAATGTAATGAGAATGATAAAAATGAAATTGTTACAGATTAATTGAAGATACTAATATTATGACATAATTTACACAGTCAATGAATGCAGACATCAGTAAACATGGCTTGCATGGTATGTGGGAACTGAACACCTTTTTATCATCTTATACTGTAAAGAATTCATTCTGACAGTGGAAATGAACCTTTCTCAAATGGGTTTCTCAGTTAGAGATATATAAGTTGGGCCACAACCTTGCCATGATAACAAATGAAAATAACACTTGATTATTTACAAAAACTACAGCATAAATAAATAAGTACAGCTCTACAGCACTTCATTTTCTTCTTAAAGTATATTTATAACCTGTAATTCATAATTTGTTTTTAATTTATTAGCATTTTTACTCATTTGTATTGTATAGAAGAAAAGTAACAAGCTTTACTGACATCTCACCTTACATAAATTGATTACTTTTAAATATTTAATATTTTTATAACTATAAATGCATTTTGAAGACTACAATGTAAAATAGATATAAAATATCTATTATAATTATGCACCATTGAAATATTTAATATCTGATTTGAAAACCTATAAGAGCCATTATAGGTTAATAAAATCCACAGATAAATTTGTTGGTAGGAATTATATTAGACAGGACAGAAATATTCTGTGCCAACCCTTAGGCTTGGTGCTGTAATAAATTATCTCATTAAAGTCTCATGATGAAATCTTGAAGGATGCAGCAATGCTCATTTCACATATGAAGTAACATACTGAAAAGAATGAGGCAATTTGCACAAAATCACACTCATTCCAAGAATAATTTTCATATATTTTAACTACACTTTTGTCTTTTGTAAGAGACAATGGAAGAAAGATTACATAGTGCCAGTCTCTCTGAAACTGCAGGTATAATTAATAGCAAATAGAAGTGCTAAGACAAGGCAGACTTGAGCATCAAGCAGAACTATGAATCCCAGCACCTGGGAAGAGGCTCCCACATTGCCATTCCACACTTCTAGGGCAGAGAAGGTGAGCCAGTCCCAATGCCCAGGAAGAAGCTCCCCTACCACCATTCCATGCTCCTAGGGCAGAGGAGGTGAGCCACGTGGGTGCCAGAAGCAACCCCCCCCCACACCGGGAGAAATTAGAAGATGCATAAACAAG
>NW_004624777.1:13314625-13326049 GCF_000247695.1 Heterocephalus glaber
CAGTTTCCAGTTGATAGGCACTTGGGCTGCTTCCAAGCTTTAGCTATTACAAACTGTGCCGCTATGAACATGGGTGCACATATATCACTGTGATATGATTCTTTTAATTCTTTTGGGAAGATACCCAGCTGGGGAATAGCTGGGTCAAATGGGACCTCTAGTCCCAGTTCTTTGAGGTATCTCCATACTGACTTCCACAGTATTTCACTAAATAAAGTAATATCATGATAAAATGTCTATATCAAAAACTTATGGTGACATTTTGCAGTTTTATAGTGTTTTGCTTAAATGTAATTCCTAGCACATAAGTAATTTAAATTTTATACGTACATTGATGTAAAATGCATATAATTTCTAAGTAAAATTGAATACAAAAATCACTGTTAGCCTAAATTTAAGCACATATATTGATTTTTATTTTCATAGCTATTGTATTGTTATATCATTGAATCAGTTTATATATTTATATCAATATATCACTTTTGTCAATTTAAAATTTCAATCATATTTGTAGAGGTATAAGGGTGTACTAGATGTATTCTTGACCTTGCTAGTGTGGTAAACTCTGTAATGTGAGAGTGTATTCTTAGTTTCCTACCTCTCAGTTTTTCTAAAAGTTAATTTTTGTTAAGAAATATGAATGTGACTTTAATTAATTATTAATAATAGCCAAGACTTTACTTAGAAAAAGTTATGGATAAATACAAATATTTGGGATTTTTCAAGTAAGAGAATAATTTCATCCAAAAACAAATGAAAATTTGTTACAGAATAAAAATGAGCATAGTGAAAATATTAAGGTAATACAGCAAATTGTAGAAAGTTTAAGGAAAGTAAATTTTATTGCTTTTGTATTTTATATCTGAATGTTGGAAGGATATATGTATATATTTAAAACTTTAGATAAGTTTCTCTCTCAGACAATATTTATTTTAATGAAATTGGCTCATCAAAGTTTTACTGCCAAATATTACATTAATGGAAAAGTTGGATTTAGCTTTTTGTCTATTAAAATGATAAATTGTCTTACAGTTATCTTTTTCACAAAAAATAATAAAAGGGTTGTTCTTTCTCATCCATATAGCCTCTAGCGATTCTGTATTATATTAAGATAATTAAGTTTATTTTGTTGACTTGTCAGCTAACTAATTTTAAGTGTCAATATAACAAGGGCCTTAAAAAACCCAAATATTGAACCTAACATTATCCTACATGTATCTTTTTCTGACTCAGATTAACATTGTGTTAATGATCTAATTGCCCACTGTAGATTTTTATCTTCAAGAGAAACGTCAATCAAATTCTTATGACATTGTTAGATACTATATTCCAAGAGAGAATTATACTCTCTTGCATTCTGATATTACTGGATATTATAATAATTTAAATACAAATTTAGTCTATCAATCTAAAGATAATTCCTTTACTCTTTAAAGGTTTTATCATAAGCTGAAGGCCATCCTATGTCTTCAAACAGCATAAATTTAACATTATCATTTTCATATCTTGTAACAATGATCTTCCAAGTTGACATTTCTTAAACATATTTTAATGTTACCAATGACAGAGTCAAGTTTTCCAGATTATTTCATGTTCAGAAATAGATACCTAGGCAAAGATCAAGCCATTTAACAAAAATTTAGTAGAATAAGTACTAATTACATAGGACAAGAAATTGGAAAAATATAGCCATAAATACCTTTTAAAATACTATTTTGTTATTTAATACTCTATTTTTACGAGTATATGAAGAAACATTTTCATTTACTTCTCTCTAAATCTCAAATTGGTAAACATAGTTTCTGTAAATCTGATTCGCATTTGCCAATCAAATTTTTGAAACAAATACTGTCCTTTAGACTTATTTTTCATGTTTTGTATAAAAATATCTTCTTTTTAGCCAAAATTATTAAACAAAACTTTTATGAAATGAAAGTCATATTTGAGAATGATTCATATTTAATTTGTTATGATTATCTATAATTAAAAAACTATGATTTGTTTATATAATTACTCAATATCTGCAAGGTACTCCCAGAAAAGTGGCCTGATACTTAAATTATAGGCTCCCAAGCTTCAAAACTCTGAAGAAAAGTCATGTTTTGGAAGACCAGGAACCCTTAAAAATTTGAGATGTTGAAAGGATATTCCCTGAATTATATAATACCCATAGATAAAAGCTAATGGAAAATTTCAGCTTGATTTTCTAGCCAATTAATAGAAGAATAGAAGAAGCTATTAAAAGTAAAATTCAATTTTCTGTTTGTTTTAATATCTCAAATTAGATATAATTCAGGTAACATAAATTCATGTACATAGGTGTAAAGTACACTCGTTTTAGAACAGTTAAGCAAACATCAGTATAGTCTTAGTTTGTAACATTTTCATGACACCTCCCAAGCAACCCCATATCCAATAACATCCACTCTTCATCTTCTCTTCCTCCCCAGCACTAAACAACTATTCATCTACTTTCTGTCTGTATAAATGGGTCACTTTTGAAAATCTCATTTAAAGTGGTATCATAAACATTGTGGGCTTTTGTAACTGAATTATTTCAGTTACTATAATGTTTTCAAGGTTAATTTATGTTCTGCTATGTACTAATGCTTCATTCTTTTTATTGTGAAATAATATTCCATTTTATGACTATTATACATTGTGTTTATCTTGTCATCAGTTGCAAGACAATGAGGTTAAGTCCACTTTGGGCCACAGTAAATTATACTGCTATCAACATTCATGTGTGTGGCTTTACTTAAACAATTTGTAAATTACTGGGTATATAGAAATAAGTGGAATTTCTAGGGCATCTCTTAAATATATTCCTAAAGGTTTGATAAATTCCCAACTTGATTTGGAAAGTAGATGTGCCCTTCTATATTCCCACTATCACTGAAAAACTATGCCAATTTATTAACATCCTTACCCATACTTACTGAAGCCTTTTTTAAAATTTGTAGTTATTATTATGGATATGAAGCAGTATATCATTGTGGTTTTGATTTGTATTTCTCAAATAATTAATGATATTGAACATAATGTCATGTATTTATTGACTATTTGTATATCTTCTTTTAATAAATGTTTGTTTAAAATCACCATCTATTTTAAAAATCATGTTGTCTTTTTATTACTGAATTGCAAGAGTACATTATGTATTCTGTATGTAAGTTCCTATGAGATATATGATTTGTAAATGTTTCCCACTCTTTGTTGTACATTTACTTTCTTGATGGTTCCATTTACAACAAAATGTTATTGATTTTCTAAAGTCTAATTTACTTACTTATTATTTTTTATTTGTGCTTTAAATGTCACATTTTAGAAAACAATAAATAAGCCAAGGTCATAAAGATTTACTGCTATGATTTTTTTCAAAGAGCTTTACAGGTTTTATTATCTCAAAAATCAGATTTATGATTAATTTTGAATTAACTTTTATGAGTGTTTTGAGGTGGGTTTTAAACTTTATTCATTAACATTTGGTTATCCAATTGTGTCAACATAATTTTTTTTAATTAATGTTTTCCTATTTAGTTGTATCAATGTTTTTGTTGAAAATTAATTAATCATAAATATATGAATTTATTTCTGACTTACTGATTCTGTTGCATTGATATATTTACCAATCCATAATACTGTAAACACTCACATGAATACTGTAGTAATTGTAGTATTATATGAAATTGAAAATGTTTTCTTTAGTCTGTTATTCTATATCAGTCTCACAATCAACTTGTCTATTTCCATTTTTTAAGACAGCTGGCATTTTGATAGTGATTTCATTGAATCTATGAGTCAATTGGAGATTTTTGCTACTTTGAGAATTATTTAACAATATTAGTATTCTGATGTATAGAAATGTGGTAACTTCACATTTATTTGTCTTTGAAGTTTTGGTTGGCTAAGTCTAACATGTAGTTCACTTCATTATTGTTTTCATTTTATTTCCTGTGTGTGGGTCATACCTTCCTGTTTTTCTATGTTTCTCATTTTTTCTTGCAAAACTTAAATTTTGGATTACATATTTAGCTGTGATGCATCTCCATTTCTTACATCCTCACTTCTCCATTGTTGTATGTTGTTGTTTTTGTTGTTGTCTGCTTGGTTATTTTTATTTGTTTAATGATTTGGCTGAAGTAAGAACCAAAACTCTGTTCCTCTCAGATTGTGAAACGTTTTATAATTTTTCACAAATTTATTTTTGTTTTTGTATTTTAACTGTCACATCATAAAACATTTTTGATCAAAGATCGTTTTGCTACATTTTGACCCTTTAACATTAGATGTATAATAACATGGAGGGCACTAATAGAGTTCAAGGCATTTATTATTTTTCCTCCTTTTCAGTAAGAAATGTATTAGTTAGAGTTCTCCTGAGGAACAGAACCAAAAGAATCAATAGATGACAGATAGATAGATAGATAGATGATAGATAGATATGAATAGATACATGAATGTATCGATAAAATGGGGACTTTTTTGGACAATGGACTCACAAAGTTATGGAGGTTGAGAAGTCCTACAACAAGCCATCTGCAACCTGAAGAACTTTGGAATGAACCTGGCAGGGTTCATTCCAAATCCAAAAGGCTTAGAAACAGGGAAGTTTCAACTTCCCTTTCCATATACAGCTGAAGGCCTGGATATACCACAGCCCAAGTACAGAATTCACAACTAGAGGTCACAAAATTTTGACAGCTAAGAGCAGAGGAAGAGAGGATTACCATAAACATATTTATTTTAAATCTATAATAATACATATTTTCCTGGAAAGTTTATTACCACAACAAGAAATTGCAATGTCTTTCTAAATTCACATTAATGGGGGTTAAGTAGATGTTGAATATAGGCAGGAAAGTCAGATAAAACAAGTTAAAGAAATGTTAAAATATATAAATTTTATCATGTTTTACATCATCTATCTCTTTCCTTAATATCTATATCTAGAGAAAGAAAGAGATAAAAAAATCTTACATTTATATATACTGGCATTTTATAAGTGCTCATAGAATTTGTTAGAGTTAGGTTCCAGTGCATATATATATTATACCTGTTTTAAGTCTTTTTATGTTTTGTACTTATTTTTAGCACTCTCACTCATTTGGCCAGAAGATATTAAAATCATGTGTTTTAATGATTTTGTAATTTAACAAATTACTTAATTTCATGATGATACCCTATTGCATGTTGCTATATAAATGAATGAATTCATGTATGAATATATTATCTATGGCTCTTAAAGTGTTGGTATTTTTATTAAAAATACTTTATCTATGATGAGTTTATGGAAACGCATTAGTATCTTGAGACCATTATCAAAAGCCAGATTATGGAATATGTAGGCTGTTTTGTCTTAGTCTGGGTTTTGAGGAGTTTCTGTTTATTTATTTAATGGTTCAGTACTAATAAATTGCAAACCTACTGCTCAGATGAGGATCCCAGACTCTTCACTGTTAATCAGAATGTAAATTACAAATACCTTCAACAACTATTTCCCCACCAAAATTAGCTTGAGACTTTAATTATAATTTAGCATCATATACTTCAGAAAAATAATAGTTTCTGAAATATGCAATTAGATTTATTATTTTTTAATTTTTAATTTAATGTAATACAATAAGATATTAATAAAGAAAATATAAAAGCCATTCTATGAAAAAATAATTTTTCATAACAAAAATTAGAGAATGTCAATGGTAAATATACTGTGTATCATAATATTAAAGAATATATTTTCATTTGTTAATCTATCTCTCAACTCATTTCTTAATAATTCCACACCTTTTTTGGATAAAGCATTTTAATTATTAAGAAAGTATCTCACAATTTTTTTCTATTTCACAATATCTATTATATTTTTTGGTTTTTATTGACACTTTGTTTCTCACACCAGAGACAATGCAGTATTTATCCATTCACACCAGAGACAATGCAATATTTATCCATGTGTGTTCAATTTATTTCACTTCAGAATATGTTCTCAAGGTGCATCCATTTACGTAGAAATGTCTCAAGTTTATCTTTCCATTTGTCTGAATAGCAGTCTATTATATAAAAAACATCTTTTTTATCAATTCATCAGTTAGTTTTATTTTTTATTCTTTTCTCTAGATTCTTATATTTCCTTTCTAAATGTATTTTCCTAATTATTCTCTTTAGAGAATTAGCTTGTCATAAACCTAACTTTGAAAATAATTTAATACAATTCCATATTTTCAAGTATGTAAAATTTAAAAAACATTTTACAGAAGATGCATTTTACTTGTCATTTTATTGTTTAAACAGCGTGACAAAAAAACCTTTTACTTATAATATGCATAATAATAATAGTCATGGATATTGAAAAGTTTTGCTTGTGAAAAAATTTTGTATGAGTATAAAAATTGAGAAATGAGAGAGCAAAATTCTACCATGTGAACAATTATGACCACCTGAAGAAGTTATTATACATAATTTTCAACAAGGAATAACCACTGTATGTTATCACTTTGAATTCATTATTAACACACACTACCTTATGTCCTTAAAATTTAATAATTTTAATGACTCTTAAAATAATTTTCCCAATACAAGTTTTATTTGAAGAATGGAAAATTACTTTGCAGAATTTGCATCATTTTCCTATCATTGCTACATACTGTTGTAGAAATAATATGAGTGAGCTAAGTTGAACTAGTATGAGAAGCATTAAATTTATAGCAAAATGACAAAGTGATGTAGTCAAAGACATGGGATTAGAGATTTCCAAATGACCTATCTATGAACTTCATGAAGAAAAATCATAGACACACTCATCATCTATAGGCTATCAATGCTGAAATTTCTTAAACTATCTCAATATAGTGTCCAATAATTAGAATGAGTATAAATATATGACAGTAAAAAATTTAACAAATATAATTTCCACAATACTTTCATGCAATTGAAAGGATGTATGTTTTTATATTAATAAATTTTTGTTTTTCACTGTAAATTAACAGTGATTTCAACTTCAAAATTATTTCCCTATTATTCAGCTTAAATTCCTTCAGGTCTAGAGAAGACAAACTATAAATACTATGCACAAATTTGCATGAAAACTATAAAACAGTCATTAACATAATGGTAATTTTGACTTATTGATAATTTAAGAATAAATGGATCAAATTCTCTAATCAATGACAGATAAACAGAAAAGATTAAAAAAACAAGGTTCAAAATATAATATATAATATGAACAAGACATTCACTTAAGCTTTAAGGAAGTTTGGTGTTAATAAAATGAAGAGACAGAGAAAATTCCATGCAAATGATAAGCAAAAGTGACCAGGCATGTTTGCACTGATAGTAGGCAAACAATAGTAGATCCAAAAAGTATCTCTAAGGAAAAATAATTTTATAATAAAAGATTTAATTGTTCAAGAACATGTAATAATTACAGATGTCCAAGCATCTAACATCAAAATGCCTAAAGAAATTAAAAATAGAATAAAAAGGAGAAATAAATGGTAATTTTTTAATAGTAAAGGACTTCAGTTTCAACATTAGATAGATCACTCTGACAAAAAATTAGCAAACACTATACGTGAACACTATAAAATGTACTTAACAGAAATGTACACAAGATTTTGTCCAATATATATAGAATACTCATGCTTACTAAATATGCATGAGATATTAGCACAAATAGATCATATTTTAGGACACAAAATAGTCTGAAACAATTCATGAAGATTGAAATCATATGAAGTATCTTTTATGAACACAATGGTATGAAGTTACAATAGCAGAAAATGATAGAATTAACAAATTCAGTAAAATAGTAGGACAAAAACTAAACATAAAATGTCAATTTGGACCACACATGGTATACATGCCTTTAATCTCAGACTCAGGAAACAGGAGGACCGCTGTGAGTTTGAAGCCAGCCTGGGCTACATAGTGAGTTCAAGGCCAAGTTGAACTATATAGTGAAATTCTATTAAAAACAAATCTCAAAACACACAAAAAGGTATCAATTGTGTTTATAGGAACAAGTAACTAAATATTAGAACAAATGACAACAATCCTATTTCTATAAGTATTAAACCCATAAAATACTTGCTATAATTAACCATAGAGATGAAAGATTTGTGCATTGAAAACTATAGAATTTTGATACAAGAATTAAAAAAGACACAAATACAAAATATCTCATAGTTAATCATTAAAAAAATTAATATATTTTAAGTGATTCTTCTATCTCAAATGGTCTATACATTGAATGTATTTTTATTGATATCAAATACTTTTTTGCAGAAATAAAGCAAGAAATTCTAAAATGTCTATGGATTTTTTATAAAATGGAGTTCTACTCAGCCATAAAGAATGAGAAACTAGAGACATTAATAGCTGAGTGGATGCACATTGAGCCCATACTTGTAAGTGAAATAAATATGACACGTGTAAATATAGAATAGTTTCTAAACTAAAACTAAAATGTAAATAAGGATCAAAAAGTATAATTGATATTGTGAAATAGGAAGGAAAGGTCTAAAGGAGTAGGGGAAGTGGGAGGGGTAGGGGAAAGGAAAGAAGGGAAAAGAAAAAAAATGAAAAAAAATGGAAACAAAGTCTTTGTAAATAGGGAAGGGTGGAGAGGGTAAAGGGAGGGCAGGGGAATGGGGAATAAGTAAGAACCAAGATACATCATGTAAAGGTATAAGATCCCAATGATAAATGTAACTGTATTGTAAACCTAAAATGTACCAATAAACTTAATGGGAAAAACTTTCTATGGAACCACATTATGGACCTCAAAGAGCCAAAACAATTTTGAGAGAGAACAGAGCTGGATTCATCATACTTCCTGACTTTAAATCACACTGTAACACTTTGGTAATAGAAATACTATAGCAGTAACATAAAAGCATACATATGGGTCAATGAATATGAGTCTAGAGTACTTAAGTGAACAAGTAAATATATAGCAAACTAATATTTGGTAAGACTGCTAACAATAAGCAATGATGAAAGGATAGTCTCTTCAGTAAATAGGGCTGAGAAAACTGAACATTCACATACAATGAATTGGAACCCATCTCTTACACTACTCAGAAAAAAATCAAAACAGACTTTCCTTAACTGTGAAAGACACTCACTAAGGACTGTAGTGAATATTAGAAACTCCAGAGAGTACTGATCCTCCTATATGTACTGTGTTTTTCCTGGCAAATACTATCTGGAATAAATATTAATATGTTAATTAAGGACAATAAGAGATTAACAATAATAACTAAAAATAAAATAGAGCAATTATAAAAATATATTATCGTAAGAGTTATATGAATGTAGTCTCTCCCCGCCCCCGTCATTCCCCTTGTCTTTCTCTATATAGGTATGTATGTATCCCAAAATGTTGTACTGTACTCACCTTTCATCTTCTGACAATACAGTGCCTACACAGACAGTGGGTGAGGTGAGCATTATTAATGTAGAGACTATTAATACACAGATAGGGTAGTTCTTAAAGCAAGCATTATGATAACATGAAATTTAATCTTATAATCAAGAGGCTACTTGATTAAAGGTCAGTTAGTATGTACAAAGTAACTAAATAGACATTATTTCTAAAGAAAATAGACACAGAGAACTTAACTGAACACATAAAAAAAGTTTGTGAGCCTTTGCAATGCTGACAATTTTTTCCTTTAAACACATTTTAGTTATAACTTTATTGGGTTATAAGATTTTTAAATCAACTGTCAATACTTTATTGCACTGTCATGTAACTCCCAGTAAAGTAGTTAGGAATGATATGAATTCCTCTGTATTAGTTTTTTCATTGTTGAAACAAAGTACCTGATACCACAACTTAAAAAGAGGTTAAATTTGGCTCACAGTTTCAGTTCACTTATTCCATGGTAAACCAGCTGCAAGGCAAAATAGCACTGCGCAAGGGGCTGGCAGACCAAAGCTGCTCTTGTCCTAATTGCCAGGAAGCAGAGAGTAAAGGGAGGAGCCCAAGACAAGAGTACAAAAGTACACTCATCCCTTCCCGATCAGACCCCAGTTCCAAACAGCACATTCAGTGAAAAACTCAACATCCGACTAATCTTCTGATGACTATATTGACCCTGTGATCAAATCTCTATCTCTGAAACACAAGAGACTTTGAGGGGAGATTTGAAATCTAAATCATAACATTCTGACACTGGCCCCCAAAAGGATCGTGTCCATCTCATTACACAAAACACATTTAGTCCATCTCTAAAAGCTGTCAAAGTCTTAACATTTCCAACATTAGGCTGAAAAGTCCTCCTCTGAGACACAAGGCAAACTATTACCTGAGACAACCCCCCCCATAAAATAAAAAGTTAAACACGTGAACCTACAGTGGAACAGAGTAAGTGTTCCTATTCTAAAGGACAGGACTGGGAGATAGGAAGGAATTGGATCAGAAAAAGACCAAAAAAAAAAAAAAAAAGTTCAGCAACATTCAATTTTGTAGAAATATGTCCTTCACTCAAGGCTGGTTGTGATGAGATTCAAGATCAAAAAAAGGCATGGGGATACTCACCTGTATTGTCTTACAGGTTGCAGCCCACATGGCCTCTTACTTGGGCTGGGTCCATTCTCTGTCAGTGGTTTTCTCTAGCAGACATTCTACACTCCTGGAATCTCCAACTTTTGGGGGTCTGCTCTGAATCTTTGCCTTCAAACTCAAAGCTCCACATATTTCCTTGTCAGCGGTCCCCTGCATGGACTCCCAAGCATTTGTCTGAAGTCTGCGTGGAAGCATCTTTGAACTCATAATTATTTTATCCTGCATGCTGGAAAATACAATGACATGTGAATGACACCAGAGCTTGCCATCTGTTCAAGTAGTAGCTGGTCCCTCTTGGATCATGACTGTAGCAGCCTATGATTGCCTCAATGGCGGAACTCAGGGAAATACTTCCATACACCTATGTATTGAAGAAGTGTACATTGGGGCTATATTTCAAAAGGAAGTCTTTCAAAGGAGTATACATTTTTCTAACCCTGAGACTTCAGTGAGCAAAGTCTTTTTAATATCTCAGATGACTTCAAGCCATTTTTCTTACTAGCTTGATGCAAAGAACTTGGCTTCTTTTTAAGGCTAATCTTTACAGTATTCATATTATTCTTTGCCTTGTTATAGGAACAACTTTCTCATCAAGCTTCACATAATTAAACTCTGTTTTTTGTTCCTAATCCTCACTGTAAATCTGGCTGAAAGTATTCAGCAGTATCAGTCTCACTGTTTTTGTTTTTTTTTTAATTCTTTTATTGGTACATTGTAGATATACAACACAATTATATTTCTCATTGGGAATTGTACCTTTACATGATGCACCTTGGTTCTTATTTTTTCCCCATTCCTAGCTCTCCCTTCACCCCCTCCACCCTTCCCTATTTACAAAGACTTTATTTCCATTT
>NW_004624777.1:13331032-13383685 GCF_000247695.1 Heterocephalus glaber
AAGTCTGGTTTTGAGACTTATTTACATGATTTCTCATTTCAAGTGGGGTCGGGGCTGTTGGCGCCTGCCCAGATTACCTCCTCTGAGCTGGGAGAAGTGGGATAGGGGCTGGGAGCAGCAGAAGGGATGGTGGCCCGGAAGCCCCTTCCTCTGGGCCAGGAGTGGCGGTACAGAAGGTGGCCCAAAAGCCCTATCCTCTGGGCTGGGAGCAGCAGTAGGGATGGTGGCCAGGATGCCCCTTCCTCTGGACCAGGAGCAGTGGGACAGTGGCTCAGAAGCCCCTACCTCTGGGCCGGGAGCAGCAGGGCTCAGTACAGTGGTCTAGTGGTCCAGTGCCCTCTGCGTCTTTGTAGTGTGGAGCCAGGTGGTTGTACAGAGGAGCTGGGGTGGGGGTCCAGTGGATTGTTGCCAGGGCGCGGGCTGATTCTGCATGTTCTGCATGGCTCGGGACCTCGGTAGGACATACTCAGTCTCACTGTTTAACAAATGGGGTGCCTTGGAATTTCCTTCAATAGAGTATATAATCATTTTCCCTTAATCTGAATCTCCTGAAAATTATCTGGACATGGCCACAATGTAGAAAAATTCTTTGCCAAAATGAAACACATATGGCATCTAGTTCGCTTCTAGATTTCCTAACTGAAACCTCATGAGTCTTGCTGTTAATAGTCCACATTCCCACCAGCATTCTGGTCTTCTGAGCACCCACTGGAATCACCCATTAAACTCTGCTTATAGAATTCTAAGGTTTCTTTAGCTGGCATCTGTAAATCTTTTCAAACCTTTCCTACAAATTCAAACAACTTCTAAACCACATGGTCATGTCCAGAGATATTAACAACCTAAGTTTTGGTAATAATTTCTATATTAGTTTCACAATTGGAAAATATACCCTATGCCTTCACTTAAAGAAGAAGACATTTATTTTGACTCATATTTTCAGTGGATTTAGTCCATGGTTGGCTAGCTCTAAGGCAAAATTGGCATGGTGGAAGTTGCCGGCAGAAGAAAGCTACTCATATCATGGAGGCAAGAATCAGAGTGCAAAGCGAGTAGCCAAGGAAAAAGATATTCCCCCAATGACCTGTCTCTTCTAACCAACCTCCATATCTGAACTGCACATTTAGCTACTAATTCATTAGCCATCGATGAGTATAGCATTCCCATGACCTAATCAAATACTTGTGAAACACACGAAACTTTGCTTAACATTTCAGATCTAAACTATTGCATCTTCTTATTTTATGCAACATATTTACTGTAAAAACATAGTTTATTTCTGAAATTCAAGATTTTCAATACTATGTTCTTTAATAAATGTTTCTAAAATTTAATAAGCATATTTCATCTAAAAATGAACTATATATTTTATGATAAATATCACTAATCATCAGTGAAAAACAATCAAAATCCTAGTGATATACTTCTTCACTCCAGTTGGAATGGCCCTAAATAAAAAGACTAAAAATAGCAACTTCTAGGGAGCATGTAGAGAAAAGGAATCCATAGAACACTGTTGGCAGGATTGTAAATTAGTAGAGCCATTTTAAATAATACTGTGGAGGTTTCTCAAAAGAATTTTTTTAAATTAAATTAGTATATTTTCTGTCAAATCCACCCCTGTGTGTATATCAAAATGAAATAGAAATCAGTATATTAAAAAGAAATCTGCACTCCTTCATTTATTGCAGCACTATTTGTAATAACAAAGTAATGGAAATAATCTATGTGTCTATCAGCTGATTCATAATAAAGACTACATACTCATATAATAAATAGAATATTGTTCATCATAAAGAATACAATCTTTTTATTTCAAACAACATGGACACATTGTGACAACTTTCATCATAGGGAATTTGTACTTATAAATAATATATCTTAATTCTTCTTATTTCCCATTATGTATGACAAATATATACTAATAAAAAAAGTTTAAGCCCAGTTTGAGTATCTTAGAAACTTATAAAAAATATTTCATTCAGAGTTTCCAAGGTGAGCAACTAAATAAAACAGTTTCATAGGAACAAAAGTTTAAAAAAAAGAAAAAGAAAAACGTGGAATGCACTAAACATCATTATGTGTAAATGAAATGAGTAAAGCATAGAAAGAAAAATTCCAAGTGGTCTCACTCATGTGTAGAACTCCCAAAAAATTGATCTCATGGAGGTTGAGAGTAGAATGATGGGTACCACAAGCTAGGGAGTGTAGGGGTGAAAGAGGAGAGGCAGAGTTTGACCAGTGAATACTGATTATTAGTTACAAATGAGTAAAAAGTTCTTGAGAGTTGTTACACAGTAAGATAATTACAGCTGGTGATAATGTGCTATTTCAGAAATAAGGGAGAAAGATTTTTGAATATTTTCAGAAAAAAATAATAAATATCGAAAGAGATGAATATGTTTAATATTACTTCATGATCAATGTATATATGTAGGAAATATTATAAATTGTGCCACAAATATGTATAATTCATCTTTATTAATCAATTAAAATAATTTTAATATTATGGTGAAATATTCTTCAAGTATATGGCCTTTTTATTATTTCTTCAATTACAAATTCATTTCATATTTTTAAGATGATTTTCTTCAAAATCTATAATACTCTATTTCACATCTCCATGTTGTCTTTTATTGAACTTTTCTTGAGAATTTTTGAACTAAGAATATTTCATGTCTCTTACATGGTTGCTGATACTGGTTTCTCTTTTCTATTTTTTTTTCCTCTAAAGTGTGTAGTATTTTCTACATTGAACTTTAATTCACTAATATCAAATTTATATTTATTCCTTAAACTAATAATATATTTTTATTTTGAAAGTAGTGATTATATATTTTTTAATACCTCCTCCTGTCATTCTTACTAGATTGAGTCTATTTAAATGCATGTATTTGCTTTTTTCCTGGCAAGGCCAAGTTGATTTTTTTTTTCCTACATCCAGTGGTACTTTTCCTATGAAGGGAACTGATTTCTCAAAAGTTCCCTAAGCTGCACTTTTTCTAGCTTTAGCTAAATAAGAAAACTTCTACAACTATGCTAGAACTGTGTGGATGCTATGATGTGTTTTCTCCAAGAGCCAAAATATTCTTAAATGGTGCACACATTTTGGAATAACTCACACCAGCCCATGTATATTTTACCATACTTGCCACATTTCCACAGTTTCTCTGAAAAATAAAGCATGAAATATTCAGAGAATCTTCCATGACCCCATTAGTGCTTGTCTCATATCCTACTGACTAAATAAATAATCCCAAAAAGGTATCAGAAGTGAAGAATAACTAATAGTCCTTACACAATAATAAGAGTTTGGTTTAAGAATTTGTTTAACAGTTAGTCTTTCTTTATCCAGTAAAATTTTATTTTAAAAGTAGTTACATTTTTATTATGTGCTGAGAGAATTGGTGCACATTAGAATGAAATGGCGAACAAGATATAGGAGATCTTTCCTTGATTCATGGTTTAATGAGTGGGAAGGCAAACTTTTATAATCCACTACATGACTAATAATGATAAAAGACAGATTCTTGAAAGACAGAGGAAGACACCTACTCCATTCTGGAAGAATAAGCCAAATGAAATGAAAATGTGAGTAGGGTATTGCAGATAGGAGCAAAAACATGAATAAAGATACAACAGTAGGAACCTCAGGTTATTTGGAGGGAACTAGAAACAATTTGATGTTGCAAGAAAATGCAGTGCAAGGACAGAAGTAGTGAGATATAACCCTAAACAGTATGTAAGGGCCATTTCAAACTTGTGGGATCTGTTTGAAAGTTTTGATTATTTGAAGAACTTATTTTACTTTTGTCTAATAAATATTATTTGCATTTATTATTGGTATACTGTATGATATGACTTCACATGGATACAGTGTGTATTACGTAGGTCCTTGCAATTGACATTTGTTTGAGTTGAGGACTCAAAATTGAAACTGCCTTTATAGCTCTTCATTTTATGAATTTTTTTAGTACAGGAAAAATCTTATCTGAAAATGTGTTCCTAACTTTCCCAGACTCCATTGTTTCTACCACAAAAGAATACAACTTTTTTCTTTTGTTCCAATTATTAGTTTTTACTAGTACATGTTTACAATACATAATGATTACATTCATCAGAAGTATTTGGTACATAACATAACACATCTTAATTCTTTTTCATCCCCTTCCCCTGCCCTCCCTCCTTCTCCATTTTTTGGTTCCTATGCCATTTGCAAAAGAGCTATCTCCCCTTTGCCTATTAGCAATATTTTGGTCTTTATTTATATTTTGGGTTTCGCACATAAGAGAAACTATGTGATATTGAATTTCATGTGCCTGATTTACTTCATTTAATGTTATGGTTTCAAACTGTATCCATTTCTCTATAAAGGACTCAAGTTTCTTCTTTATGACAGATGAATGAGGAAAGAAATTGTGGCATATAGTGGAGTATTAATCTACAATTTTTTGGCAACCTAAAGTAACCCTCCTGAACTTAAATTCAAGACCCAAATGCTACTGAATCTACACACCACAGGAAACCTCTCTTTGGCAACAAAAATGACTAATCAATACTTATCAAAACAATTGTTAGATATGGTTGGCAGGATTTGTTTTTTATTTCTCAGTGTCAAGTTATAGTAACTTTTTATTTGGAAATAATTTTAGATTCACAGAAATTTTGCAAAGAAACATGTGATTCTTCTTTATACTCTTCATTTAATTTTTTCTAATAGTAACTTCTTAGATAATTATCATCAAAATTAAGAATTATCATTGTTATAATACTGTCAACTAAACAACACTTTATTAAAATTACCTTAGTTTTAGCCGCCTGCTGCGCAAGCTCAAGGACCCAAGTTCGATCCCCGGTACCAAAAGAAAAAAAAAAAAAATTACCTTAGTTTTTGTCTTTATTTTTCCTATTTTAAAATTTAAACTAGAATTCCACACTGCAGTTAGTTTTTGAGTCCTTATTATGCTTTTTTAAAACTTTATCTCAGTTTTTTCTGTTTTCCTTGTCTTTCACAACCTTAACAATGTTGATGGTATTGGCTATGTGTTTCAGAGATGTCTCTCATTCTGAATTTCTTTAAATTCTTTAAATTTATTTTCTCATAAGTAGACTCAGGCTACTGATTTTTTAGAAGAATCACATAGAAGTTAATTATTATCTCATCACATTATAATAGAGAATTCATGATCATAACCTGATTCATACTGGTGATGTAAATGCTGGTCACTTGGTTTCCGTGAGGTTCTTTCAAAGCAAAATAGCAATTGTAATTAATAAACACCTCAGGACCTAAATCTTGTGGCTCTGTAAATCTCCTGTTTCTCCTTAAACATCTACCGCTAATGTTATTTAGATTTAATTTTGTCAGTGGCTCTTGCCTGCAGCCATTATTACTACAATGTATCTGTGATATTTTTCCCTTCTTCTACATTTATTTAGTAGAATTTTTCAAAGAGAAGTTCATTATTTCCTATTTATTCCATGTTTAATGAGTTATTGATAGTAATATAGAATCATGAACATTCATCTTATTCTCTGAATTACAATAGAGTACCATTATTATAATGCTCAAATTATTTCCACTCTAGCCTTTGGGAGGTTTCGCAAGCTGACCCCTGTATCCTTGTTAGTATATGCTACAGCCCATTTTAAATGAACAGTTCCTTATTTGCTGGCATTACAAGATGGGTCTGGCTCATCAAATATTTGTACTGGCTCAAACTTTGAGTCAGATAGTTCTACAAGAGAACCTTTATTTACCTATTTTTTTTTTTTAAGAATAATGTTTCCATACCATATTCTGGGGGCTAAACATGCTAGTTTCTATTGGAGTATCTCAGATTCCAGGATCTCTCAGTAGAAATAACCAGGAAGATTTTATATACAAAGAAGTGTAGAATAGGCATACATATCTTTATATGTGCATCTGTATATAGGTACTGCATATACACAGGTATGGTGCAAAGATTGAGCCCGTTAACCCTCTGTCTCCACTCCAGAAGGAGGAGTTTTGTTTTAACATTCCACATTTGATGGATTTCACTCATTTTTCTGAAAGTGAAAAGTCTGGTTTTTACTATTTGTATTTATATTTTTATTATAGATATAATTTTAGAATAGCTAAATTTACTGCTGTGAGAGATACATTTGTCAATCTGACATATGTGATTTATAATTGATAGGTTTCCCTCCAAATTAGGGTGGCTGCTGTATATAATAGTTACCTTCTTTCCAACATGTCCCTACTCCCACCAAAAGAGTAACCTAATACTTGCTCTCCTCCTAGCAACTAGTGACATCACAGGTTCCTCCAGTCCCTAGCCACTACTCACTTAACCCCACCCCCGCTCCTATAAAAGCCACTTCCTGCCCCAGCCATATTGCTTTTGTCTCTCCTTTGTTCAGAGACAGCCAGGCAGAGCTGTTCCCCTAATAAAGGCTTGTTGTGACCTGGTCTGGTCTTGGTTTTCGGCCTTTTACCTGACAATAATCTCATGCATTAATATGTTGAATTTTGTTTTTATTATGTTTAATATAAATATTAATTTCCTTGAGGCTAATTTTTTGATTGTTTTCAAATGTTTTGAGTACTTCCAGATGACCTTTTGTTATTTCTAATTTTACATCATTGTGACTTGAATGTACTCTTAATACTATCTTCTTAATGCCACTCCTGAAAAGAACTGATGTTTCCTTCCTTCAGTTAAGTACCAGGTGGAACTTTTTTTTCAGAATCTCCACATAGTTTGCATAAGCACTCAATGAGATTTTGAATTAAAATTGTGCACTTCCCTTATATTTGCTTTCCTGATGGGGATTAAAATTAAATAATTATCATCAAATTTAAGGATGGGAAAAAATAAACTATTATATTCTAATGGAAATATGTATGTTATGCTATGAAAGAATGGATATTAAAGATAATGTAATCATTATTTTATGGATTGGAAAATATTTCAATAATCAATCAGTGGTTTATATGCAGTTGTTTTTGTTTTGTTTTGGGTTGCTTTTTTTTTACTTAGTTTACCCAGAGTCAACAAATTCAACCAAACCTTTTCTATCTCAGAATAATTGTGCTTCTAGAATGTTAATGCAGCCACAAAGTGGGAATCAATATTTACCACTATGAGTTGTGGCTTATAATAGCAATGATTATTATGAGTTGCAGTCTATTAATAATATAGGCTTTTCATATCAAGAATATTAAGCAAATAATTTGTTAAATTCAGAACGTACTGCGTAGAGAGAAAATCAATGCCAGAGATGATTGGGATCAAGTAGAAGACAGTTCCTTGAGGCAAAGCAACTTATTTGGAACTAACAGGCAGAGGCGAGAGGAGGATGTGCAGGTAGATAAGAAAGAAAACAATCAGTAATCTTTAGTCTGCTGCTGAGAACATGAATAAAATTGTAATATTAGAAGCAGAGGGAGAAAAAGATGTGATGGTTAAAATTTAAAGTGGCCAGGGATTTATCTCAGTGGTGCAGCACCTGCCTGGTAACCACAAGGTCCAGAGTTCAATCCCCACTACCCCCCCAAAAAAATTGAAAAGAAGCACCCTAGTAGGAATCTATAGATAGTGTATAAGTAGAATTTTGGCCACAAAGGTTTTTTTTGAGGGTTTGGGGTGTAATTTTGCCATTATAGGCAGTACTATGGATTTAAACAAATCCTAACTGTAATAATGGGTATATTAAGCAAATTCTATTTAAATTTTAGAGTTTAAATGGATTACTCTCAGTTAATCACTGAGGAAATATTCATGTCTGTAATTCGATCCAACAGCCTAGAAAAGAGATATTTTTCTGTTTCTGTTTCGAGAATGAGGTGGGGGAGGTGAGTTATGGAGAACTTGGTTTTTACCCTCTCTTCCAAGGCACAGCCCACTTTCTCTTTACCAGTTATTTTTCATTTGATGTATTTTCTGATCAGTAGAAGAAATTGGATGAAATTTAAGACATTGGATCTTTTACTTTTTGTTCTATGTCAAATCACTTTACAGGCTAGTGAAAACTCTTTTTGTTATTTGTGGAATGGTAATGATGCATTTTCAGGCATGATTTAGTTCTGATTATTATCAGTTCTCATGTTTTATCTGCTAACATTTACTGAATATATTCAGCCAATGATAGCTGGTATAAAGGTATATGTAGTGCGGTACAGTACAAAATAAATTATTTTTGTATCCTCTATTTTTGTGTTCATCATTTCAGAAAGCATTCATAACTGTAATTAAATGCTCACTTTGTGTTAAACTAAGTATTATATATTAGTGAGGATGACCGAGTTCTTAAGAATCAAATGTGATCTGACCCATATCATTATTTTCTCATATTTGGTGCATACATAATACACCAGTATTTTATCACCTGTTTAATTTAATCTTAGATAAAAGAATTTTTTTCATTAATTAACAGTTTTAAAAGCAACAAATTACAATAGCAACTTTAAGCAGTGAAAAACAATGATAGATGATATTTCAGTCATCTAACATTATAATATGACAGAATAAGATTTTATAAATAACTTAAAAATCCAAAATTAAAAAAAATTTTTTGGAGTGTAGCTCCTTTGGGATTTTTTAAAATCTAAATCATTCTGGATATACTGGATAAATAATTATCCTCTGTGCAAAAGCTTCTACTTTCATGAAAATTCATTATTCTAATCAAAAATATATTGAAAAATATAGTAATGATGCATTTCATTTTATCTGTTAAGAAAAACATCATATTCCTGAACCCTCTGCAGCTATTCCTTTTCTAGGTACGTTCCCCAAAGAATTAAAGACATCCTATTACAATAATACATACATATGCATGTTATAGCAGGATAATTCATAATCACTAAATTTTGAAATCAGTTTATATGCCCACCAACAGTTGAATGATTAAAGAAACATGGTATTTCCACATAATGGAGTACTATTGTGCCATTAAAAAAATCTTGAGTCATTTTCAGGAAAATGGATGAACCTTGAAATCATAAATTTAAGTGAAATAAATCATTTACACAAAATTAAATCTCGCCTGGTTTCTCTTATATGAAAAACCCAAATTATAAATAAAGACCAAAATAAAAACTAATAGTAAATAGTGAGATAGGTCTTTTGCAAAAAGGAATAGGATCAAGAGATGGGGAGAGGGACAGAGGAAAGAGGGGATTAAAAAAAAAAAGGAATTGAAATGTGTCATGTATATGCACCAAGTCCAGCAGGAATGTAAATATTATATATTGCAAACATGTGCTAATAAAACAAAAAGAATTTCACTAATACTTTTCTTACACTAAGCTGCATTTTCTAAAAAGTTTCTCTCAGAGTTTTGCTATCTCTTCACACAGAGATTATAAAAGATTATAGGCATACTATTCCTCTGTTTTAGATTTTATTTTTAAGTTGAAAATCTAGAAAATCTAGAAAACTAAATTCGTACTTTAAAGAAGAACAGAAACATTTCCTTTTTCTATTATTCTTGCTTCTCTCAAACCAATATTTTCTTTACTATGAATTTGTCTGTGTTGTTTATAACATGTTTTTGGAGGTACTTTGCTAGTCTTACATCAGATTTGCTCTGTCATTAAAAATAAGCAATGAGTAGATAGATTGGTGGCATTTGCATATTATATGTGTTTTCTTTCCATTAGATATCAACATTTACTTATGAGTGATTCCATTGAAACTACTTTAATAACAATGTGATGCATGACAAGAGAGTCTTTTATATTAGTAAACTAGAAGAGTCAACCTTTAGCAGGATGATATTTTATTTATAGTGCACTCTCCTATCTTCTCTAGGGAAAGTCTGTGTTTCTCTGATATAATTTCCAATTCTTCCATTGATTTTGGGATGACTAAAATATTCAGCCTAAAAATAAATTATGCTTATAACTCAATTTTTTAAGAAGCTTGCACTGATCGAGAATTGAGAACTCTCACTTATTGGACATAAAAACATGTAACGTTATAAAAGCATGGTATAGCACAATGATGTTTAAACTTTGTACATAAAAATCATCCATAGATTTTACTCAAATGGTCACCACTGTCATAATTTAGATCTAATACGTCTAGCCAGTCTCATGTTTCCAGAGGTGGGATTTTTAGAAAGGAATTGAATCATTGGTGTACTAATTCACCAAGTAGTTTATACCTAAATGTGTTCTTAGAATGTGAACCCTGGTTAGAAGTGGTGGATCACCAAGGGTACGACCTGAAAGGTTTTATTCAAGAATGAGGTTTTGCTATGACTATGCCTGATTATATTAGTTTATTTCATGAGAAGTAGCTTGACAGCCCAGTGCTGTTGGCAGTAAAAGAATTTAAGCTGAGAGCAAGATAAAAAAATGTTTAGTAAGTACTTTATGCATCAGCAAATAAAATGAGGAGGATCATCTACCTTAAGCCAACTTATATGGTTTGCTTTTACTACCTGCTTGGGCTTTCTTTGATGGTAATTCAGACATTAGCAATGGATTTAATTTAAAACATCTTATTATTGGGACTATTGTTATCAAAACTTCTTGTAATTCCCCAAGTCGTCATGGATACGCCCAAGGTATGCCTGTGAGCCAAGGCTGTTTTGTTTAAAAATAGGCTGTGACTCATTTACCTGAAAGTGGTATCCTTATTTCAGAATCTTTTATTTCTGATTTATGGAATGAGTTTGCAAGATGTGGAGATGTGGGCTAGAGAAACCTTACAATACTGTAAACCGAGCTTCACAGGTGGTTCTGTTCAGAGATCACAAAACTCAAATGCTGATAGGAATGCAGACAGTGAAGAACAGGCTCAGAGAGGGAATAAGTAAATGTAAATTCTATTAAAAAATGAATTGGAGGTTATGTTTTACATTGTGACAAAAAAAAATTGTCTACATTTTGCCCATGTACTAAGACTTTATATGAGACTAAATTTAAGGGTGGTGAATTACTTGATCTGGTAAAAAAAAAATGACATAGCCCAATATTCAGGCTGTAGTATTGGTACTAGTTGTTACCTTTACTCATGTATAGTAACAATCCAGAACAAAAAATAGTGTTGAAATGTATAAAAAGTTTAAATTTTTCCAAAAAGAATTATATAGAAAATTGGTGTTAAAAAACATGTGGTTTATAAACACCATTAAAAACAAAATGAAACAAAACCAAAAAAGTACTTTCCATTGACAGAACTAAAAAATACTTTGAGGTGTATAAAAAATTGGTCAAACTACATGCTTGACATATTCAAATTTGTAAAATTGTGAAATACTTTAAAAGACTTTGCTTTGAGAATAAAGCTCCAGGGTGCCTTGCTCACTCAGGGCTGCCTAGGTAATTTTTTCCTTAGGTTCAACCATCCAGGCACTCTCTGACAACCGTTACCATATCCAAAAAGGTTCAGCAACTCTTCATGTTACCAGGAAATCTTGGAGTCATCAACTTTGCCGTGACTTATCAGGCCCAGTAATCAAGCTTCATTCTGTATCCAATGAGATCGTATTTTAATCCCAATCTTAATTACTAATATCTGCAACATTCAAGCATTTGAGTCATTCTTCACCTTTAACAATTACATATCAATTACAAAGTGAATAAGATATAGTTAACAGTGGCTGCTGGACTGGAAAAAGCCAAGGCACAGAGTCTACAGGGATGTGATAATTTTCCACAGGTGATTAGATAAGATTACAGATGGCACAGTGCTTCTCTGAGGAAGTGTGTGACTTGTTTAGAGTGAAGAGTTGATTTAAAACAGGAATGTGACCAGCAGGC
The DNA here is from genome assembly GCF_000247695.1 of Heterocephalus glaber. Next base: position 13,342,791 of record NW_004624777.1, read on the forward strand.
AGTTAGAGTGGACCAAGTCAAGTAGGGTCATTTAAATAACCTGAAACTAAGACAGACCCAAAGTTCTTGGCCTGTAAACCTCATGATGAATTCACCAGGTGGTCTGAGAAGATGACATATCAATATGATACGACCTCACCACTTTTATGGTGTCCATGTGAAATAGTTACAAGATTTGTTTGCCTGATATGTCCAAAAAGATCATAGCCCTAGTTAGTTTTCTCTGATATAACTTAGATACCTCATGTGTCCTTGTATCCTTGATATAATTAGATAAGTTTATAGGTGGTAGTTTTTATTACAATATTAATTTATTAAGATGTTTGTGCCTTATGAATGTGTTATGTAGCTGGGGGTTCTTTTATGACAATTTTCATGTGTCCAATATCTGATAGTGATCTACAGGTACATAATTATTCTGTCTGAATTTGTACTCAAAATAGATCAACCTCCATTTTTATATAATGCATTCATTTAGGGCAAAGCACAACCTGAAAGATACTATTCTATGCAAATTGAGATAACTCACAGCCAGGTACAGCCTGATCTGCACACACATGGCACTAGTTTTACAGGCATACAAAACACAAGAGTTTTGAGAAAAGAGAGGCTTCTGTCCAGGTTTTAAGACAAGGTCTATGAGTCTAGACAAAAATGTGTAATATGTTCACAGTGCCTTCCAGAAGCCCCTGAATGGGTAACACATAAAGCTATGAAAATAAAGCCAAAGCAATAGTAGTGACCCCCAAAAGTTAGACATAACAAAAACATGAAACATTTGCTGAGAAAAGATGTAGGCAGAAAGCAGAGCCAGCCCAAGAGAGAAGCCCAGCTAATTGCTGCAACTGTCAAGGCAATAGACATAGGGATTCTGAAGCCTTCCCAGGATATTGGAGATAAAAGTATGATATTTAATGTTTGTCTTGCTGGTTTTTGGTTTAGCTTTGATATCCCATATTCCTCCCTTTTGAAATGGAGATGTTGAGCTGGGCACTTTGGTCCACAGCTGTGTTCCCAGAACTCAGAAGTCTCGGGAAGAGCAAGGAGGATCACTGTACGTTCAAGGCCAGACTGAGCTACAATGTAAGATCCTGTTTCAAAATAAAAATGTTTACCCTGTGCCATTATGTGTCAAAAGTATTGGATTTTTACAGGGGCTCACAATTTAGAGTTTCCCTTGAGTCTCAGAGGAAACTGGATTTGTAATTTTGAGCAATTCCAAAGCTATTAAGATTTTAATGAATCTCAGAATAAATACATTTTACAAAATGAGGCACACATGAGCTTTTTGGGGACCAGATATGGAATGTTAAGTTTTAGATTTAAAATATCTCCCCCAAAGTCTCATGTGCCCAAAAGTGGTAATTTTGAAAGGTGATTGAATCCTAGAAGCACTATACTCATTAATGATCCATTGATCCATTGATGAGTTCATAGCTGAATATGTTGTCTGGAGGTGCAGCCCGGTAGGAAGAGGTGGGTTCCTGAGGATGTGACATAAAAGAGTGTATATTTGTCTTTACTTTCTCCTTCTTCCTCTCCTTCTCCTCTTCCTCCTCCTTCCTTCTTCTCCCCCCGCCCCCACCTCTCTGTCACTCTCTCCCCTTTCTACCTGAAATGAGTTGAACAGCTTTTCTTCCATGCCCTTCCACCATTTCTGCGCTGGAAGCAGTGACTGTGGACTGCCTCTGAAATAGTGAATCAAATAAACTGCTTTAAATTGTGTCAAATATTCATTCATTTTTAAAAAATTCATTAAGTTTATTGGTACATTTTAGGTACATAATATGATGACATTCATCATTGGGAATTTGTACCTTTATGTGGTATATCTTGGTTCTTTTTTTTTTCCCCACTCCCCTGCCCTCCCTTCAACCCCTCCAACCCTCCCTATTTACAAAGACTTTGTTTCTTTTCTTTCCTTTTCACATATTTATTCTTTTCCCTTCTTTCCTTTCCCCTACCCCTCAGATATTCGTTATTAGTGATGGAAAAATAACTAATGTAATGACAAACTGAGATGATTGTGGTAAAGTTGAGGAGTTTGCATTTTAATGTGTGTTCCTGGGGGATATTGGTGATGGTTGCTGGAAGAGTATTTTATAGAAAATTAGGACACTGAAAACATTGTGTTCATCAAATCAAGATAAAATCTTAGTTTCAGAGTTTTCTAATGTCATAGGATTTCCATGAAAATTAAATGCCTGGAATAAATGTTATTTTCTTTCCAGTAACTAGTCTTTAGATTAACTTTCTAAGCATATTTTAAATAATGTAATAGATTGCTTAAAGTGGTTATTTTTATCGATTAATTAAATTCATGAAGTTTTAATTGAAAGAATCTATCCATAAAATTTAAATAACAGACTTTTTGAAGAAAATGCATTTTACTTAACATTAAATATGTTCATCAGTATGCTACATAATATTTTTATATTTCTATATTCAGTTTCTTCACTTGGGTCAAATTGCTGAATTTTTGTCTTTAAATATTTTATACTACAGATTTTATCTGCATAATATTTAAGCATTTCAATTTTCTTGCCATCTTTGAAGTACTCTATCAAACACTTTGCATAACTTAATATAATATGGAACAGAATCAACTCTGTATTTTATTCAGAATATATTTGATTGATGAAGAACCAAATAAACTTTTTAATAGCTCAGTTTATGAGGATACCATACTAAAAGGCTATGTCCTACCAATGTATGATAATGGTAGAGAAATGTAATGATAAATTGAGAGAGAATAGTATAACATCTATGCCTAAAGATTTCTGAAAAATCTTCACCAATCTGAAGTTTTTATAACTGGCTAATTGTATTGTGATGAATGCTTGTGTTCTTGTATGGAGAATTATTAACCTAACTACAGTATATAACAATTATACAAAGTTGAAATTTTTTTCAGGGAAAAATTTAAACTTTTTAATGATAAAAGTATTCACTCCTTCTACAAAGTTAAAATAAATTTAAAGATTAAAATAAGAAAAGTTTCAGAATAAAATTGTACATTTAATTATGAAATGACAACATTTTTTCCATTCTAAAAGGAATTTTTGACACTCCAAATTTAAGGTTAATGAATATATCTTAAAAGCACAAATCTTAGAAGACCAAAGAAGTGGTTCAAATAATAGGAAAAAAAGAAAGGACAAAAATGCATATGGGTAACATGATGCAGTACAGAGTAGTAAATAAGGATGAAAATGAATCAGAAGAATTTGTGTTATGGCTTCTATTAAGATGTCTACCCAAAACTTCATAGGCTCATAGGTGGGGCTTTTAGGAGATGACTTGACCATTGGGATTAAGGGTGTGTGATATCCAGATTAAGGGTATATGGTCATGGATCAGTCCACTAATTGGTTTAGCATAGCTCTGGGTGTGAATAATGGGAAGACCCATCCTGGATGTGGGTGGCACCAGAGAGTAGGCTTGTATCCTGAATGGGATAAAAGTCCAAAAGCTCCTTGCTCATAGACTTCTTGCTTGGTCTGCCCTGAACTGTTTCTCCTCTGTCATGCCCTGCTACCATGCTGCTCTACCTTGGAACTAGCCAAGAAAGGACTGAAATTTCTACAAAATGTGAGCTAAAATAAGCCTTTCCTCCTTTAATTTTCACTGTCAGATACATTGACTCAGCAATGAGAGAAGTAACTAAGATAATCAGGAATATTATTCACCCTAAAATTAAAATAACAGGGAAATCAACATCAAAATGAGCTGTCATAATGTGTAAATGCATGTATATGCCACTGATTTTCCTGTAATGTCCAAATAAATATTCAAAAATATTAATAAAATGAAGTGCTAAATTTTTCCCACATTAAAAATAGTAACTTCCTATTACATAAAATATTATGTCCTGGTTCCATAAGTGGAAACTTCTGGAATTTAGCACAAAATATAAAGGATAAAAAGAACTTGCTGCAAAAGGTGAATGAGCAGGCACAGTGGAATTGAGCATTTCTCACTTCTCATTCTTATTAATGAGTTATTCTCCACATTATGTCTGATAAGGAAATTGGCATGCTTAGACATTTTTTTTATTTGACAGCTTGACATCTTTATAATATATCTTATGATTAATCATAATCAAAATCACAATGAAGCATGGACTGTACTCTAAAGAGTAAAATTTTGTGAAGCAAAAATAGCATAATATTTTATCAATATTACTACTAGAGTGTTTGTGGGGTGATCCCACTTATTAATTTAAGGTCAAGGTCTCCCTATATACTTGAAGAATTATTTTCCAATAAGGACCAACGATAAATTTTAGTAAACAATGTAGTTAAAGAAGGATGGGAGAGAGAGAGAGAGAAAAGAGAGAGAAGATCACTCACAGTCCGACGGCAAGAGAGAGAGAAACCATTGGCTCAGATGCAACCATGTGATGTTCAGCATCATGTACTACTTGTATTGCAAGACATCATTTATCAAGTTAACATTCATTAGAAATATTTGTTCGTCTTATGGAACACTGGCAGAGTTACTCACAAACAAAGGTTTTAGTGTATCTGAAAATGAAATAGTGTTAGTTCTGTAACTGTTCTATTTTCAAGAGTTCAAAAGAAATCCATTCTAGGACCTTTCAGTTCCATAAACATTAATTGTCCATGTACATATATATTTGTGTGTAAGTATGTGTACATATGTGTGCTCATATATTTGCATACCTAAGTGTACATATATCTATCAAATATTGTGTATATATGTGTATGAGTGTATATACTTGTTTACATTTTGGGATATCCTAGGTCTTTGATATGAGTATATTTGAAATCTGGCTATCAAGCTTTGCTGTCAGTCATTAAGTTTTTGATACACACTAAAACCTCTTTTTTTTCTTTTTGGTATCAGGAATGAAACTCAGGACTTTGCGCCTTCCAGGCAAGTGCGGTGCCACTGAGCTACATCTTCGGCCCTTTTTTGGTATTTTCTTTTCAATATACACTAAAACCTTGAATTGCAAGTAACTTTCTTGTTCTGTGAGGGTTCTGCAAGATGAGCAAACATTTCTAATAAACTTTAACTTGATAAATGAGTGACGCCTTGCTTTATGAGTAATATGTGATGCTGAATGTCACATGAACACAACTGAGATAGTGGTTCTTTTCTCTCTCTCACTCCAGGATTGTGAGTGGTCAACTCCCAACAGGAAGAGGTTTGGAGGAATCTGCAGAAGAAGAAGAGAAAAAAACAGGAATCCTTCACTTCAAATGAGATTAGGGGAATGTGTAAAATGTGGGAAACAGTGCAAAATTTTGTAGAAAAGTACTGCCGAATAAGGGTGTAGCAGTGTGAGTGATTAAGCTGTTTAACGACAATGTAATCTCACATTTCTGCAAAATACTGAAAAGGAGACAAAAGCAAGAGTAACTGGATAGGTTCCTTGTTAAAGTTGCACAAAAAGAAAAAGATTCCATTGAACCAATTTGTAGCAGTGATTACAATGATAGTGAAAGTGGTCCTAGAAAATAACTTCTCTCTCTTGTTTCCCTCCCATCTGGCACAAAGGTTTTCAAAGGTAAGTGTAGGTTAATTTGTTTATTTTTGTTTTTATTTCGTATTTTTTATTATTTTGTATTATATTAGAGTATTGTGATCTTTTAGTATGAATATTTTTGAGTTGTGGAACAAATCATCTGAGTTTTCATTTTTTCTAATGGGAAAATTCTCTCTGATACACAAGTTTTTTGAATTACAAGTATGTTTCCAAAATGACTTATGTTCAAACCAATATATATATATGTGTGTGTGTGTGTGTGTGTGTGTGTGTGTGTCTTCAAACCAGTATATATATATGCATATAATAGTGTAGTATATATAATAGTATATTATATGTAATATATATAAACCTACATAATAGTAGTGTATATTATTGGTATCTATATTTAATCTACTGTGGAAATATAACATCAAAATATATTTCTAGTCAACTGCAAATTACTATTAACTGATCAATCTTTTTTCATCTTTCTCTCTTCCTCAATCTCTGGTAACTACTACCCACCTGTTGATTTCTATGTCATCAACTTTATTAGATTTCACATATGAATGAGCTAATGGAATATTTTCCTCTCTTAACCTGGCTTATTTCACTAATATAATGTCCTCCACTTCTAGACATTTTATAAGAAACAAGATTTCATCTTTTCATGACTATTATTTTATTTTGTACCTATGCAGCAAATAGGATTTCACCTTTTAAAAATGAATATTATTTCATTTTCTATATATGCAACATTTTTTACTATAATCAGTGGATACACATTTAGGTTGACTTGTGCCTTGCTGTCATATTACATTCCGTATGTAGACACAGACTATTGTAAACAGTGCTGCAGAAACGTTGGACAAGAAGTTGTCTCTGTAACATAGTGATTTCTTTTCTATTGGATATGCACTCAATAGTGATATCACTAGGTCATATACTAGTTCTATGTTTAGTCTTCTGAGGAAGCTCCATAATATTTTTTCATAACAACTATACCAATTTACATTCCACCAAGGTATAAATGTCCCCTCTTCTCCACATCCTCCCCACCATTTATTTCCTTGAATTATTTAAAAATAAAGATAACTCTCAATATCCCAGAAGTAAATGTGTACTGAAAGTGCACTCAATAAGTGATTTGTTTGCTCTTTTATAGTTTTTTTTTTTTTTAATGTTATCTAAACTAGACAGTCATTCCCTAGCTACACAAGCATTCCTTCTTTTTTTCCATCTTGGAAATAAATAGCTGAAGTTTCTCCTTTTCATTTGTCCTTGCCAAAAAAACATTGGAAAGATGAAGACAGACATGCAAAGCTGAGATAGACAGATATATTTACCTCAAGAAACCTCAGATAAGGGCAGATGAGAATTGGTTCCACAGAAGCAGAATTTACTATTCTGGAGTTTGGAGAGGCTTGATCTACAAGGTTGCATGGATTGGTGGGATAAGTAGAGATTAGCCTGGGAAGCAGATTTCGAAGACAAGAAAAAGGTTTCCTTAGGTTTTAAGGAATTCTAACAACTTGGATTATGATAATATTTGTTGTAACCAAACAGAATGGGAGTAGTCCCTGACTGTTTACCAAAATTAAACCTTCCCCCTTTATTTGAAAAGATTTCAGGATTTAATTTGATTTCAAACTAGTACAGGGCCTAGGATGTAGCTCAGTGGTAGGGCTTTTCACTAAAGTGTGTAAGGTCCTGGATTTAATTCCTAGCACCACAACAAAGAGACATACAAAATTTGAACAAAACAAAAAGATCAAGTAAAATGTTAGCAATTTTTTTGCATACTCTAATCTGTAGACTAAATTGAGTTGACTATTTTCATTCTCCAAAATAAACAAAAACATAAACACGATCTCCACACAAAAGCTGGAGACTGATTTAACAGTAAGTTTGCATACTATATTGGATGCCTATTTGTTAGGGAAGGAATATTTTCATGGGTAATTGTTTGTGTATCACACATTGAAGATTAATTTAAAATATAAAGGTCTTCTTGAAGTATGACATTTCAATAGCAAAAATATTGCTGAAATATCTGAATGCATCAGGGTTTTTTTGTATTTTACAAAGCCTTGATTTATCGTATAACTATGGACTTTCTCACGCATTTCTCCCTATTTTTTCTAATCTATATTTCGAGGACATCATCACTCCTTACAAAATTCTAAATTTATGTCGAGTTATTATTGTAAATAATCTCTTCTGTTTAAAATAACTTCTTCATAAATACAAAAATGAAAATGTGCCCTTTGTAACATTTACTTCATTTTATAAAATGTGGGACAAAAATTATTTCATATTCTAGACTATAAATATGAGGCTGAAGCATTAAGAAACTTTCCATTAACCTCTATTAATTCAGAAGTTCTCTCTGATAATGAATAAAAATGCAGTTCTTTGGAATTTTGCATTCTAAGAAGTGTATGACAAAGTACATATATATATATGTGAAATTATGCATACAAATAAGAGTTCTGAATAATAGTATCATTACTTTGAGACACCACTGAAGATATAAATGGAAACTATTTTCTACTTAAAATTTTATTTACTGTTTTCAAATGCTGAGTTTCAAGTTTACTAATACACACTCATTAATTTTAGAGTTAAATTGAACAATCTGGCAAGATTACCGTGAATTTGAAAATGCATAGAAGTTAATTCATTGTGATTTAATCAAGATAAAAGAGCTCAAGTTTTATGAGGATATAGCATTAGAAAATATGATTCAGTTTTTCACTATGGAAAACTATGTAACATCTTAATAGAAGTAATTCATTAAAACCTTTATGAATAATAATTTATGCAAATATCACATACACACAGACATAAAGGCAATACAAAGTGTAATTATTTTCCTATTAACTTCATTGCAGTTAAAATAATGCTAATTACCATCTTTACTATTCATAGCTGGAGCTACTTTTGAGTGAAAAGATCATGCAGTTCAAGACATAAGCCATTAAAATTTAAGATGTTTGCAAGTATACACAATAGGATTTAAGTTTTCATGTATATACATCAAAATAGTTTTAATTATGTAATCCTTGATATCTTGGAATACCATTTACCTTCTAATTGATACAAAAAATAAGAACAGTGGGTTTACATGATTTCTGTAATCGGTTTGTTTAAGCACTAATTGAATAAATTAAACTTCAATACCTATTTTGCATTAGAAAAGATAAATTTTACTATTCTTTGGTTTACAAATTTATTTCAAGTATTTTAATTAAAAAATGAAAGCTAAACCTTTTCTTCTTATTTACTGTTATCTATTATACCCTTTAGTCCTTATTTATACTTTCAGTTTCTTACACTAGAGAAACTATTTGGTATTTACACACGTGTGACCTATTTATTTCACTTAAGAGTATGGCCTCAATGTGCATCCATTTAGCTATAAATGTCTCTTGTTTCTCCTTCTTTATGGCTGAGTAGTACTCCATTTTATGAAAAAACCCCACATCATCTTTATCCAGTTTCCAGTTGATGGGCACTTGGGCTGCTGCCAAGTTTTAGCTATTACAAACTGTGCCGCTATGAACATGGGTGCACATATATCACTGTGATATGATTCTTTTGGAAAGATACCCAGCAGGAGAATAGCTGGAATTTTTACAGAACCTGTTATTCAGTGATTTTAGTAAATATTTCTGATGCTTACTTTTAATAACATTTAGAAAACATTTTAAAAAATGTATAATATTGTAAAAATACTCGTTTATGTATCAAAGGATTCAAGTGCTCAAATATTTCTAAAATCAAATTAATACCCAATAAGAGAGAAAGTGAATATGCACTACTATATATATTTTTAAAAAATAAATCATAACCAAATAATTCCAAAGGAATGTATTTGTTAAAATTTACTTACTGTTGTAATGGTGTTTCTACAGTGCTTACAGTATTTTAATAATAATTTGCCACCTGTTTACATTCACACCCAAATAACAGCATCAAAATGACTATTTCAACTTCAGCTTATGGAGCCCCCAAGTTGTATTTTGCCTAATATACTCTCAACAACTCTTAGTATTAGTAATGGAACACTCACCTGTACAATTATATCAAGTATTTATTTGGCTCTTCATATGAACATTCCTTTTGAGATTGTGAAGTGAATGATTGATACAAAAAATATGTGACTAAAGGAGGACATTCTTAAGGTTCTCTCATGTGCATTGCTCGGTCAGCTCTGAAATTCTTGGGACACAATAGCATGAGATCATTAATGGTATATGTTAAATGCATATGTATAATCATTTGAATCCACATAGTTGCCTTGGTTCTACTCCACTGAATTAAAAAATGTGTCTGTACCACCTCCCAGATCACTAAAGTACCACTGGGAGGCTAGTGCCACTGCTTTGGTCAATGGGTTTGAGAATTGGGCAATAGATTCTGGTCAGGCTTTCCATAGGTTTGTATTGCAAACTATACGAAAGAAAAGTAAATTGTATAACTGAAACATGGCAAAAATATCCACAGAATGGCAGAATGTAACTACAAACCTAGAGAGTAAAAGTAAAGCAGGATGTTTGGGGCTTCTTTTGGGGTAGGTTTTTCCCTTTGAAAGGGTTGTTAGGACCATAGTATTTTGAGCACAGTGGCACAAGGAATTAAGGATTTATCGGGACCTTGTGGTCAGTCATTTATATCTTTTATGTTATATGTTCTTTGCATTTCTTATTAGTTATTTTAAAGAGAAAATAAGTTGAAAGCAACCATCGTCAAATGAGAATGGTCACTTCTATTAAGCCTTAAGGAGGGCTCATTTGACTCTGACTTTAAAGTTTTAAATTCAGGAGAGGTATACATTGAGTTTGTCAGACCTGCCTGTAGTGGCAAAATTATTTATGTTTGCTGGGTGAACAATGGTTACATCTTTGCATTTTAGTGTCATCCCTTTCTAAATTGTAACTGTACATGTTTAGGGAATCTTTCCCCGACTACTGCAGAAAGGATTTAGTTACCTCCTTCTCAATCCTAACTACTCTTTTTGCCTCTTATAATATATTTTCAGTGATGTAGAAACAAATAAAGTACATGCATAAATCACAAGTGTATATATTGATGAACTTCCCACAGTGAACATATCTATGCAATAAGCATTGAGATTGTAAATGGAAATTTTATTCATCCAGAAAAGCCATTTTCTTTATCCTACAGATATTTCAATGCCAAACATTACCAGTTGTTTAAGATAAAGGTACTTTTATCTGATTCTAAAAATTATGCAAAACAATTCATACATTATCTTTGTTTATGGAGGTAATAAAGTGGGTTCTACCCAGGAATATATTTATTATATCCAATATCGAGGAGAATATTTGTGAGCCTAAAGCAATAAGTAACATGAGAGTATTCAAAATAACTAATCAATTAAATGTAACAATGATGTCCATGAGGTGAGAAGGCATTGTGTATGAGTTTCATTATCTCATTATGCAAATGGAAAAAGGAGAGATGGATATTCATAAGAGTTAAACTGTTAGATAAAAAGTATAAATAAGGCTTGTCAATTTTCACTATAGTTTTATGTTTTCCTTTTAAGTAAAGTACTTACAATTAAGATATTAATAGAGTATTAATATTTTCAAGTATTTTACAGAATTAAGAAACTCTACAATAGTACATTATGCATAGTTTTCCAAATATCCTCATACTTAAATCCAGTATTAAAAGGTAGTTTCAGAATGTGTTATTTTTGGAAATTCTAAGGCAACATTCACAGCATGACATTGTAAATGACTTTTAAAGGGTAGAAAACTTAATATCCCTCTTAGATGGAGTTTATAGTTCACATTGCAAAACATTTTCAAGAAAATGACCAAGTTAACCTTGGCTCTGAAGGTCTCTTTTGTTTGTTTATTTTTTATTTTCTTTTCTACTTTCACATCATAGTTGTAGTTCAAACAATGAGTTTTAGAGCAACATGATAGTGTACATATCCTCAATTTAATGCATTTAGAAGTCATTACTAATAGTTTTTCCTTTCTTGTCCTGAAATGTTTAAATAACCCTCAAAAGATATGAGGTTATAAAGATCACTTACTTTTCTATGTTCCAATTTATCTGGTTATAAGGTGAGCACAATGTCTCCCATCTACTTTGGTCTTTAGGACTTTAAGACTTAATGAGTGCAGAAAGTTTCTAAGGACTTTAAAAGAAAGTTGGCATATAACTAATATTAATAACATATCTGTCAGATAGTAACTGGAAATGTGTTAAACAGTATTTCCAAATATCAAAAAAATCAAAACATTCACTTTTATCACCTCTTAGCACTAGCTTTTAAGAAGATTAAAGACCCTTCTCTTTTATGTAATAATCCCTACAAGCTATTTAGCTCAAAAATTATAAAAGGATATGCCTAAATTATAGATTTGCAGCATTAAGAAAAAGAATGAAAATTTAATACTGACCTATAGAAATAATGATAACATGGTAAACAATGCTTTAAAAAGCTACCACACTCTTTTGAATCAAGATGAAAGTGGAATAGAGGTGGAGTCATTTTAGAAGCAATGACAATAGTAAAAGCATTTGAAAAGTCTTTCTTGCATTTTCTTCAAGAAGGGATATGACATTCAACATGGAAAAATTAAAACAAATATGAAGATTATATTTCAGGCAAAGAGCCACACTATGAATGAATTGAAACTTAGATGCTAAAGATCTTAGGGAAGGTATGAGAAATTATTCACAAAGTAGATTTCATAAATTTTGAGAGTGGGAAAATGAAGACTTTTCAAAAGGGTGAAAATGAGCAAAGGTTCAAATTATTTTTTAATGAATATTCTGACCTTGTTCTAGATAGAATATCAAGAGAATGATTTTTTTTATTTCTTTAAAGAGACCTAAATTCTTAAGATATTTGAAATCTCCTTGGAATTGGATTCTGTGCCAGATTCTGTCTGTCTCAACATAAAAATTTTGTAGATTATAACATCAAGGTGAATGTTAGTGTTTTTTTCCTAAAGCTTTTGCCAAACGAATTTGATTATTATATTTGAAAAGAGGGCTAACAAGATAAACTTCCTGTGCCTCTGTTTCTGCATACATTAAACTAAGGTGATGCTTAAAATATCCAACCCCAACTTCAAAATTTACTCAATCTGGTATGAAATTTTTTTGTATGTATATGTAAAAATAACTAAGACTGAGTATATAATTCATCATAAAACTCCTAATTATGTCATTTTTCACCATTTAAAATGCAGATCTAAAAAATCATAGTAATGTATATGGATTTTATTCTGTTGTCCAAGGGTTTTATCATGTTTTTGTGCATAGAAACATTAATCTTCATTTTCTTGTGCCTGCAGCAGTTATCACCCCACTGTCTTCCTGTCCTTTCGTCCCCCAAGCATTGTTCTCTCTAAATTCTGCCAATTCCCTTGCCACAATCCCTTTCTCAATTCTCTTTATTTGAGCTTTTCTCTCTTGTTTTATTCCTAAAAGTGTTTCTGACAGTTTTCTTTAAAATAACCTGCGAAAGAAGCTGCAAATAGCTGTCATCTACCAATATTTGATTAAATAAGGGATTTGGCAGCAATGCTAGCTCATTTTCTCCCTGGGTTCCAGAAAGCATGTGATATCTAACATCAAATAATTTGTAGCACATACAGAGCAGAGGATTTAGCAGTGATAAGGAATAGCAACACACGAGAGAAATAATTATTTTTAACATTTGAATTGCCTGGTGGTCTTTTGTAAAAATGACTGTGACCAAGCTATTCAACATACCAATTAAATCAGGATCCTGGGGCCATGTCATTCAGGAGTTTCCAGGAGATTTCAATATGCAGTGAAGGTTAAGAACCACTCTTCCTAGAGAAAATATTTCCTGAGATTTGCAGTTTTTTCCAGGCAACAAAGATTAGAAGTGGATCCTCCCTGAGGCCTGGCACAAGTGGTTATTTTATAAAAGAAGAAAAGGAAATGTAAAAAAAAAAAGTCATCCGATTAAAGTCCACCAATAGTATGATTTATGTCTACTCTGTCATTCAATAACACCTTAAAGGACCTGCAAATAGAATTAAAACCCAAATAGGTAAATTGATATTACACATTTTTATGTTGAAGAAATATAAAACTATCAAGTGAATTTAATTTCTCTTGGTTTCTCATTCTTCAACATGAATGAATACTTTCTGTTGTAGTACGTTTGTATCACTGTTTGCTAGTATATATATTAAAAGTGCTGAAAGATTTTATTAGTTTTAAAATACCATAAACATTATAATAGGTCTTTTATTCTTAAATTAAATAGAAGCTACAAAGTCTTTAAAATTTCCTTCTATAGGAAATTTTATTTTTATTTTAGTTTTTATTTTAGTTCAGAATATTTATTGTTTTAATAGCTAAGATTTCTCTTAATAGTTAAGATTTTTGATAAGCATAATGACAAACAAAATAAGAACCATCAATTATTTGAAAGATATATCACATGAGTATGCATTTTATCATATAGTCCAGGAAAGTGTTCTAAAATATCATTCCTGTACATGTAAGTATTTTAGATAAATTTTAAAGTTTTCAGAAATATTTATTCTGTATAATTTATCCTTGTGGAAAATAATATAAAAATGAAATTCTAAAATAAATACCATGTACATGTGTCCTATGTTTTCATAAATTAATTTTCCATGTGAAATACATATAATAATTGCATATAAGGTAACACTTAATTGAAAATACTAAATTACCAATTCTAACCTCAAGGATTATCTCTTATTCACTTCATCCCTAAAAATATGAGCATAAATATTAAGTTATAATAAAGAATTGTTTGAAAAAATGAGTGAAGAAATTTAGGACACTCTGAACGCATTGTATGAAATAGTATATCTTTAATTTTTCTTTTTCACAGATAACTATACCTCTTGCTAAACATTAAATATTCTAGCACAATATGTTGAAATATTATCATCTCTCTGATATGGGTAGGATTAATGTAATTGTACTGTGGAAAAAAATGTTTTTAATACAAGTTTGTGAAAGCTTTAAAGAGGAAAGTTCATTAGATAAACTTATTTACACTTTTTTCTAAATAATTATTTTAGAATTCATTTTGTTTTCTACCAATGAAATATAAAAGCTTCCAGTGGTATTAAGATTTGTTAGGAAGATAATATGTTTGGAAACATGTCCATACACATGAATTTTATACAATTCCATTAAGCATCTTTTGTATCTCAAAAGCTAAACTAGGTTATTCTGAAAGAAGAAATCTCTCTGAAAATACCTAGCATTTACATAGGTTCAAAAGTTGTCTTTAAAATAGTTTTTAATATTTATCCTTGAATAAGTATGTATAGAAAGATATGTTAAATTTCTTTTTTTCCCTCACTAGCACGGAACTAGCACAAAGAATTAACAATTGGTATCTTATCTTATTAAAAAGCTTCTTCACTGCAAGAGAAACCACCAACAGAGCTAAGCGACAACTCACAATGTGAGAAAAAATTTTTACCAGCTGTTCCTCAGACAGAGGTCTACTATCTAGAATATATAAAGAACTCAAAAAGCAGACCCCCAAATATAAAGTCCCACTTCAAAAATGGTCATCTGAAATGAACAGACATTTCTCAAAGAAGTAAAAGCAGCAAATATACATATGAAAAAATGTGCAACATCACTGGTCATTCGAGAGATGCAGATGAAAACAAAGACATTAAATTTCTGGTTTTCAAAAATCATTTTTATTATTTGATAATTAATATACACCTATACTTTAGACTTTTATAAAGCAGTAACAAGTAGATGCCAAAATGCATAACAATTCAGATATAATAAACCTTATTTCCTAGTCACCTGACTGTCCCTGACCTGCAGATCCTCTCTAATGTCAAATCTGGGCCACTGGACACTTAATCATTTTCAACACAAGCCTTCCTAAATATGTCATCTTCTTTCCAGGAATCAGTAAACAGAAGATAGCATGGAAAAGCACACCATACTTTAAATGAACAGAATTAGGTAACCTTTACTCAAGTTCTAAACACAGAAACCAGTCATATAGTGATAGCAGGGAAGACTAGGATGTATAGGAAGCCAGAGATGTTGTCAAAAACAGTTGGAAGATTCTGCAGAAATTGTGAAAGCCCTGAGTCAGGAGAATGACAAATGCAGTAAAAAGAACACAAGATAGACAACTGGCTGGAGTAGAATAAATGAGGAGGAAATTGGCAGAAGGTAAGGTTAGAGAGGGCAAGGACAAGCAGTGTGGGAACCTGTATGTGCTTTTAAAGCCTCAAATGTTATTGCAATGCTACGGAATTTGAGATTGAGACAGGAAACTGTGGAAGGTTGAGGCAAAAGAGTAATACATTTACTAATAACATTAAAGTGAATTTCATGAAAAGAACAAAAAGTAAGCTAAAACAGGAATTTTTCTGGGAAGATAAATCTTATGTACTACTTTCCAAGAAAGTGCTCTAAAAGCCTACGTGTGGGCTGGCTCAGGTTTTTAGTTTGTTTTGGTTTGCTTTGGAATTCATAAAATGCACTATTTTTACTACATAGTATGTCCCCCTTCCTTTTGCAGCTGGTATCTTCTTTTGTCATTTGAACGCCGTAATAGGGTGGCCTGTTGAGGTTTTTTTAGCTGACTATACCTTAAGGAAAAATTTTACATACAACTATATTTTTTCTTGTGTATATACATATAATCCATTTGTATTCATGTAATTATCCCTTCTTTGAACCATAATCAATAAATAAAATTTGGGTTTATTATTATAACAATATGTAAACTTCATAAAGTCAGGAAGTACACCTGTCATTCTCAGCTGTATAATTTATTCCATTGCAAAGTCTATCATTTGTGCTCAAAATATTGTCTGATTGCATAAACATCTTAACTTTCATAAGACACATTCACAGATCTTACAATCAGTACTGACATTAATCTAGTTGTTGGTCTGTTACTATTAATTGGTTAAACATTTATTCAATTTTTAAGCTACTTTATCCACATAGGCTCCAAGCTGGAACTCCTCCAATGGTAGAAGTCTCTCATTCATTTCAAATCCTCTAGAGTTGTATTTTCTAAAATATTAGCTACTAGACAGATGTAGCCACTTAAACTTAAATTGGCTTAAACTTAATAAAATGAAATTTTCAATGTTGTAATTACACAATGTAAAGCATAATTCAGATGTTTCATAGTGACTTATGTCAAGTAGCTAAAATATTAGACAAACTAGATCCAAAATATTTTCACTGATCAAGGCAGTATTATTGGACAGAAGTATTGTAGTCAATAGCAATCACTTTCTGGTTTCCCTATGGATCTACAAAGTTAGTATTTATCACATCACACAATCTATATTTTAATGCCAACTAATTGAAACGCGACCAGTGAAAAGTCTCTCCTGAGTTTTTCTATGATGGCTTAACAAATCAACACATTTAGCTTGGGTGATTTGCCCTCCAATTCTTTCATTGTTGACAATTCCTGACTGGTTTTCTCAGCTTTCTTTAAAATCCTTCTATACGTGCCATTTAATTTTTCAAATTAAAAAAAAGAATTATTCCATCTTTACTGAAGAGATTAGTTACCAAATATCAATGGGCACTACATTAATACCTTACGCAGGATTCTTCATTTAACAAACTTTATAACATCCCTAATCACAAAATTCTTATTATGGGCTGCTGGCAGAACTAGGGAGTTTTACTTAACAGAGGCATATATTATATGTGCTATATTTCTCTGCTTATATTTCTCTATAAATATATTTCTACATAGAAATGTTCCTGCAAATCCTTTTCTCTATTGAGCTGCATAATTTTATTGCTGACTTACAGAACTACCTTATAGTCTGTTTAAGATTTTCTTAGATTGCAGAAATGCAAGAAATTATACATCATATAATCTTAAAATATATAATTTGCTATTATTCAGTGATCTCATCTTTATTGCCTAAATTGCCACTTACTGTCACCCCCATCAATCTTAAGCAGCTAGAGATTCTTAAATGATCTCATTATATATTTTTGAAATACATAAAACAAGATGGAGCTCAGCATAAAATATTGGTTTCTAGAAAGAAGAGAACAAGATTTGTGAGAAAATAAGCTTTTAAAGCACTTCATTTTCAGTTATACAATGTGGTTGACTGGAGAAAATGAGTAATAAAAGGCAAAACAAATGAGACTCCTAGAGTGTTAAATTCAGAATTTATAGTCTGAGTTATGTCTCCATAATCTCATTCAATTTTCTATTATTGCACATCTTAAACAATTGTGAACACAGATGATATAGCAGTTTTTGCTTATAAATCAACAAGGATGATTAATATAACATGCAAAATTCATTTACTAGCAATAGTAATTGGTCTAATGTTCTCAAAACAAAGAAAGGCAATACATTAAGAAAGCATTTTGAGCAAGTAAAACAGACGAGAAGAGCTAATGATATGTTGTTATTTTAAAACAAATGAGGTATTTACTATTTTAAAATATTTAGTGACTGCATATGACATTTACATAAACATTTCAAACAGTCAAAATAAGTAATTTTTTGGACTTTGAAACAATAAGTACAAAATACTAAAAGGGATTACAATTTATTTTTTGCAATGATTCATAATGTGAATTATTTCATTAAAATATATTCATTTCCATATGGTTGATTCAGTTTTCTATATGAAAGAACTTTGTATTACTTTCTTTTTCAAAACTCTTACCTTGAAATCTATTTAAAATTATCCCAGAATAATGGGCAGGGGAATATGTCTTAAGTCATATAAGACAGTAATGATTACAGAGGAAATTTTTCTGTGGCATTTTTTTATTCTACTAAAAACAAAAATCAACTGGAGCTATTACACCTCACCAACCTATTGCCTTAAGGAGTCAGAGAATTTAGAGAAAAATAATTAACCCTTTGAGATACATAAATTAACTAGTCTTTATTTCCTTTTCTTAGATTTTCATCATATACGTAAGGTATTTTTTATGTTTAATTGACTAATTTCAGCAAAACCCTAGCATCACTTGTGCTAGAATATGTCCTAGAATACATTTCTAAAGTAGTGCACATTTTTCTTGTGGGCAATCACATTAACAGGAAAATGTTCCCCCTTGTTAGTGTAGTCTAAGAAAAAATAAATGTAGGTGAAGAAAGGTACTAAAGTTAGTCCTGAATTTTCATGGTACACTGTTGATGACTGAATATTATTTAATAGACATTTAACATTTTTTTTCTGTTCTTTAAGTTTGGCCCATGTCTATTTCTAAAGATATCAATTAAATCTAAATTAAATTTTTGAATATAGAAAATGGATATGCCTCAATAAAAAGAAAGCCATATTTTAGAATAATTTAAATCTTTTTATATGAATTTGCATTTTCTTAAAACTGAGATTGGATTCAATATTTTGCATTTAGGATGGATACTGCTTAAAAAGTCAGAAAAATGTATTGGCAATGTATTGGTAAACATACTTCTCAGCCATATAGTTTCATGTAGCTGTAGTCCCCATTACTCAGGAGGCTCAGGCAGGAGTAATTCTTGAAGCCAGTTGGTAAAGACTACCCAGAAACAAATGTAATTATTATGTATCACAAACATATACTAATAACAAAAGTATGTGATTCAGTATAAATTAAAATGAGCAACAAACATAACCCCATATGTCTTTATAGCACTAATGAATTTGATGTTAGTTTTAAAAAATAATTTAATACTCCGCATATTTTAAGTATAAAATTTATATATACAATATATGAAAACATTTTATATATTCATCTAATACATATACATTGCTGTAATCAGTAATTCTAATGAAATTAACTTAAACTTCTTTTAAATCACACTATTTAATAAATCAAAGATTTTTATTTCATAAAATACAGGAAAACAGAGTAAACATAAATACCTATACTAAATAACCCTTTCACCAAAAATGTCACTAAATAGCTTTCAAAAAAATAGATAGCAATTGTAGGATCTACATAAATATATAAAATTCACACCTACATTATTTACATGAAGAGACAAAGAACACCGGCCTTTAAAAATTAACCTGGAAGTAACAATCAGGAATTGTAGACTCTAAACTACACCAAGGTGTTGTTCTGAGTCTGGGGCCTTCACCTTCCACGTGCATATTATTGAATATTAATGCACAGAACAGAAATGCCCAAACTTATTCTAAAGGGCTGGCATGAAAGCTGTATAGCTGTACTATATTAAGAAAATCTTCTACAACATTTTAACATTTTACAGGTATGAACCCAGTGTATTTGTTTAGTTAGGGATTTAAACATTATTCAGGTTCCCCCGACGTGTTCCTTAATCTTAACATCAGGTTCATGGTCTTTTTTAATTAAGCCAACTGATGAACTTTCATTATTCCCGAGGGATTTTGGATGCAATGAGTCTGGAAGGAAAAAAAAATAACCTCTAAATTTAACCAGAGGGATACTGATATAGATCACTTTGGGTGACTTCTACTGGTTCACCGAAGGTGCAATCTTCTTCAAAGTACATTTTTTAGTAATGTTTTTCTTGTTCCCTTTTAACCTACTTTTAAATTTTTTATCCTATTTTACTCTCAATGTATTTTTTGTTTCTTTAATTTCTGAAAGACATGAGTGAAGAAAACATTTTTTCCTCCAGTACTGCAATAAATATTGACAATTGGATTTGGGGTCTGGCAGTGGGTAGGGAGGACTATGGGCTTTGCTAATCCCTAGACTCACAGGTACTCTAATCATGCACGTCACTTCGCCTGACACAGTTCTGGAACCCTGCCTTTTGCTTACTAAACTTCCTCACACTGGCTGGTGATTTGGTGTCTAATCTCCCACACATCCAACATCTGAATCATTTAGTTCACACCATATGAAACTGATTCTGCCAGGCATTTTTTTAAAATTGTGTTTTGCGGGGTTGGGGATTTAGCTCAGTGGTGCTGCCCCCTGCCTCCAAAGCTCAAGGTCCTGAGTTCAATCCTTCGCACACACACAAAAAATGCTTGTTTATGTTATTTATTTCATTTTTTTAAATTGAGAATTTATTCAAATATCCTAAAATCCGAGGTAAATTAAAATAAAAAATGAAACAAAACCTATTTTTGAAGGACCCTAGTTAGCAAGACAGACTCCATATTCCTGCTTGACCCACCTGCCTGCCCTTTAGATGAACTCAGAAGGTGGAAGCTTAGAAACCTCCTCCCCTTAGAGAGTCTCTTAGAAACAACAATTAATCAACTATTGTTTTACAAATGTCCTAATGGCTGGACGTTCCCCTTCTGTACTTTTCGCTTGCTTTGCTACTTCTATCCCATAGGGGGCCCTAGAAACTGTTGGCCTCAAAGGTGTATAAAACAAGTTTGTCAACCCCCAGTCCAGGCTCCAGTCCGATGCTCAGCTCAGGTTCCGGCGGGTAATAAACTCCTGTGTGGATTTAATACCGGTCTCTGGTTGGTTCTTTCTCTCTGGGAGCAACAATTTTGACTTAGGGTCACTTGACAGATTCTCATCTTCTCTGAACAAGAATCAAAAGAGGGTTAATGAGTAGTTATTGAGAAGAAAATTCTAATTTGTCGACTTTTGTGTTTGCTTATTGAAAGTCATGAGGTTATGGAGTAGATTTTTTAGATATTTTGAAAGTAATACTATAAAATGTTTTTTATTGACCAGAAATAAAGATTTTTAACTTTGTTTTTTCAGCTAGTTTAGTAAAATCTAAATACATGAACAGCTATCTTCCACGCTGTCTGTTATTTTCCTAAAGATGTATGTGAAAATATGTACATACACACCCCTGGGCATTCTTTCCCAGTTTTGCAAAGAAAGGTATTCATTAAATAATGATAACCAAATAATAAATTTGTCTACAGACATTATTAAAATTTGCTTTAATTAATGATTAAAAATTTATGTATACAGAACTGAAGAAAATTAGATTCATAAACCATATTCCCCTCCCTATGAGCTAAGCAAGTTGCTTATACATATTTCTGACACTATTTCAGCAATATTAAAGTATTAGCCTTGATCAAGTGTTATAGCTCAATGAAGTCAAACAAGATTTGCCTCAAAATATTGGCCCAACTGTATCAATTCTGAGAGATTGAACAAGTTAGGTAAACTTTCTAATACTTAGTTTCTTATAAATAATGGAAGCAATAAATTAACTTCTTAGATGATGTTTTTAAAAGATACATGTATATACTCTATATTATATAGGTGTCTATAATGTATATGTCATTGTATGTGTAAAATATTTTCCACAATAAAATCCACAAAATATACATGTACAAACTCCCCACAGTGAAAGTAATTATTATGTATTGTAAACAAGTATTAATGCAAATACATTAAAATAAATAAATGAATAAAAAAATTGCCCATGAGATGAAAAAAATAATAGGGAAAAGGTTTTCTTGATAGATGTATTGTACATAATACAAAGAATCACAATATCAAGTGTTCTAATGACCAAGAGATTCTTCCATATTCACTATTTAATAGTTTGCTGTGCTTGCAGCTATTTTCAATTCTGCCCCACCTTTCCAATAGTATGCATTTGGGGACAGAATACACATTCAGGAATCAGGTGTATTTTTCCCTTGGTGTGTGATTCCAGAAGAGATTTCAAATTCTCTTATTAAATGAAATTGGAAAGATAGCTACTTATTCATTTGGAATGTGTCTTAGTTATTTTTCTCATTGCTGAGACAAAATATCAAACACCCAGAGTTAAAGGCAGAAAAGTTTATTTCAGCTCACAGTTTGTAGACATTTCAGTACATTGTCAGCTGGGTCCAAGACAGGGTGGCATGGCAGAGTGGCATCACAGAGAAGAAATAGTCCATGGCAAAGCAGGGCAGGTAGAAGGCAGCAAAGCAGCAAAATAGCAAAGCAACTTCTTTCTGTTCCTTTATATTCTAACCAGGCTACCCATCTTTTGGGTGGTGCCACCCACACCCAGGGTGGGGCACCGTTAATCCCAACATCTCAGCCTTAATCCTATCACACACCCTAATCCAGCCACCTTTGATACTCTCCACCTATGACCTCATGAGGCTTTTGGAGGACATCTAGATACAAGCCATAACAGAGACAAATCAACATTCATCAAGAATATGAAATTATCTAGAAACTAGAATAGCAGGGTCTTAAAAGGGAAAATCCCTTAAATAAAGTAGTTACTTTGTTATTCCAAAGAGTCCCAAGAGAAGGCATGAAGAAACTTAGGAGATACTTTTCTCCATGTGGTAAATTGGACATTCTCTAATTAAAGAAACTCTCTCCAGCTGTGATTTATGTACTTTCATTGGCTCAACAGTATGACATGTACTCATGTATCTTCTTCAAAGATTTACATATCTCCTTAAGAATCTTCTAGAGCTTTTGGTGTTCTGGTATTTCACACTGAACAAAAAAATGGAACCTATTGAACTTTGCCCACACTTGACCATATAACCAAAAAACAACAGGATAATCTATGTAAATTGCATTTACAACCTATTGATTTATACATTGGCTACAATCTAAGCTCAATGGATTGAGAATCAAAGTAGAAGAGAAGAGGAATAAACCATAAAGTGTATTCAACTTTTGTGGATTTTAGGCATTTCTCAGAAGACAATGGAGAGAAAGAAAGAGAAGCAGGTATGCTTATCCTAAACATGGGAGGAAATACTAGGAACTTTAAGAAAACAGCTTTTGGAAAGATTTCTGCAATTTACGTTGGTTCAAATTAACACCATTTAAAATACTTTTTTATTTATTACACTCATTCATACCCATATTATGGGAAAAACAAGTTGTGAATTTACTGAGTCTGGATGATATCCCTTCCTTGAGCTTTCTGTGACATCATAGTGGATGGTAAGCAGTACAATATACAGTAAATACCTGCAAACAGAAGGGAGAGAGCTCTTAACACAGCTGAACAGAAAATTCCACAAACCATTAGATTTAACACTATAATTAAAGCAAGTGGCTTGTTTTTTCATTTTTTAACTTTATTCTACATTTTCACAGTATATAATGATCACATTCATTATGAGGAGTTAGTACATGAACATAATACACCTATAAAAGGGGATAGGATGAATATCTCTGTACCATACCCAATAGATAAGGAAGACACATAATAAATTTGGTTTAATTCAATTCATATGAGGTATGATCAGTATACATGGTAAATGTTTAAATAGTTTTAAGTTCCAGTAAAAGACACATTGTCATTAATTCCACTCAAACTACTCCCCATTTGGGAATACACCTACCACAATTCTTGCCATTTTCTGAAACAGTTTTGGATGTTCTGTTTCATGAATATTTTTACCAGTTGTAATCAAAATGCAGTCAGTGCTGTTGCTAAGAACACTAAGATGTGTCCTCATCACCTTATTCACCAAATCTAGTACTCTGCAACTTTTGGCTCTTCCCCAGTGTCAAAATGGCCATGAAAGGTAAATGATTTCAACTAATTCAGGATATGGAGGCACCCACAACTGAGCAACTGAAAACACAAAAGATTCCCGTAACTGTTTCAGAAAGTTGTAAAAAATATGAGTGAACTGAAGTGAGAGGTAGTACTTTGAGGTTCATAAATAGTAATGTGATTTTACTATCAAAAATTTTAAAAAGGTAGACTTTGATAATATTTTTAATCACAACTCCTATATAATATAACTTAATAGATTATAAGACAGGATTGTGTCATTCATTGGGCATAAGACATATTCACTTATTATTTGATAAATCCTAAGTAATTCTTCCCTAATTTGATTTTGTTAGTGAATGAAAAAGAATAACAAATTTAAAAATATTTAGAAATAGTTCAACTTTTTGAAAAACATTTTAACCTTCATAAAAATAATTAACTGAGCCAGGCAATGTAATAATCATTTAATATTTACTCATGCATGTAATTCTGCTATCTTAAGAACAAGGTACAATACACTTAAACTTATACAGGATGAACAACCTTTCTTGAGGAAAACTGGAAAATGAGATGAAGGGACATTTAACAATTTTATATTGCCATCAAACAACATAGTTGATATTAATGGAAAAGGGAAATGAACAAGATAATAAATGTTATTATCTTGTTCAGTTTTTCTTTTGCTTCTGTGGTAGAAAAACAAAACACAAATTAAAACACAAATCAAATGTGAATACTGATCTATTTCATTTAAAATATTTCTATTAAGCTGGGGATTTAGCTCAGTAGTTCTGCCACCTGCCTTGCAAGCGGAAGGACCCGAGTTCAATCCCCAGTACCAAAAATAAATAAATAAAAATAAATAAAAATAAATTTCTATTAAAATTTTAAATATATCTAGATGTTGACAACTTTCTCATCATTCCAAGACTGGTTAGTCAAACCACACTTGAAGCAGAAAAGAAAATTCTATACTGTTTCCTAATTTATCTCAAATTTAACATCCTTATATAGTTAGTTGTAGACAAGCTATAATCCAGCTCACCAAGTTGTATTAGAGACAATTTGTCTTGCTCATCAAAAATAATACTTGTTTCTTCTGACTCATACTGTAGACCTCTAAATTGATGAATTTATAATTAACAGGAGAATTGTTCTTTAGCAAAGGCTGGCCAAATGAATAAATATCAAGATAGAAATTTATTGAACTTAAAATTATGCCAAGAAAATTTCTCTTGTAGCATCATTTCTAGTATTGATTACATTAGCAATTGTACTCTTTACTCTTAGGTTGAGTTAATTTCCCTGGTTCTGTCAGAATTCTTTGCAATCGCCTGGTGTGCATTCATTTTCTTGGAGAACACACTAAATACAAAGCAAATTTTGGATAAAAGCTTCTTCCTAGTGTAAAAATTCCATTTCTCTTCTAATAAAGTATATTAATAACTAACTTTTGAATAGATATTTGAGAATGAATGATATCATTTTTGTTTGAGAGTAGAAGATTGAAATTATGCCTTAAAGTAATCATGCCATTTATAAAAATCATCAGTGACTGTCTACCATATAAAACCGCTTTCCCTGTGTAATCAAAGAATCAAAATACTCAGGATTTTGATGTTATTGAAACTCTTACTGATTAAGAAAATCTTGATTGATTTAATATTTTAACAATAACATTTCAAGGTCTAAATTAATTTCAGAATCATCTTCAAATAACATCTAAAATAATTCACAAGTATATATTACTTTATCCTATTAATTAAAATGCCCCTCAATCTGAATTTGATATTTTAGATTAATTTCAGAATTCAGGATGTTTATGAAGACAGTGTTTATGCACTCATTTGAGATGAATTAACACATAATGCACATGGTTCCTCAAAAAAATAAATAGGAGGAGGGAAGGAAGGGAAAAAAGATTTTTTAGAAAAAAATTGAAAGAAATAAATAGAAATGGAGCTTTTGCAAATACAGAGGGGAAAAATGGAGGGACAATTGACATAAAATATTAAGATGCATCATGTACCTTTACACATCTCCCATTATAAATGCAACCTTTATGTACTGCAAAGGTATACTAATAAGAGAATAGAATATGATGAAGGAAAAAAATTAAAAATAGGATAATGACATGTGATTCTTCAACTCCACTTCTGGGAATATAACCAAAAGAACTGAAAGCAGGTCTTTCATAGTCATAGCAGTCAGAGTCAAAATCGCAAAAACATGAAAGAAACCCAAATGTTCATTGAGAGATGAATGAATAAGCAAAATGTAGTGTACATATGGAATAAACTATTATTTTGCCTTAAAAGGAAAGAATTGCTGACATGCTACAATGTGAATGAACCTTGAGTTTTTTATGCTAAATGAAATAATCTAGTCACAAAGTACCTCCAGCTGGGCTGGAGATTTAGCTCAGTGGTTCTGCTGCCTGCCTTGCAAGCCCAAGGTCCCAAGTTCGATCCCCGGTACCAAAACAAAACAAAAATCATATGCTTCCTCACTTGAAGTTCTCTGAGTAGCCAAAAATTGTAAATAAAAAATAGAATAGTGGTTGCCAGGGCCAGTGGGTAGTAAAATGAGGAGTTATTATTTAAATTGTACAGACTTTCCATCTGAGAAGATGAAAGAAGTTAAGCGAAGAATGATGTAACACACAAACAATTCCAGCACTTTGGAGGCTAAGGCAGACAAAGAGAAAGACTCAAGGTTTCCTTTATCATTTTCAAAATAAATATTTTTTATTTTATTAAAATTAAAACAAAATCTCAAATCAAAGTAATAAGAGGATAATAAGTACTATCTTCAAAATATTTACTCAAAGTATAAGACATAAACCAAAAAGATACTACAAAAAAGAAACAGATAACAATACAAAACTTTCTTTTTCAATTATCGAAAATAAACTAGTAGTATGAATGAAACAAATTAGCTTGTATATTAAAATATTTTTGAAATAAAAAAATCTATAATTTGGGGAACTATTTGAACTTCTCCCTACCTCCTACTCAACTAGCTCTCTTCTATTTTGCTCCTTATTTGTACATTTATAAATATTTTGTACTTCTCATATCACAGAAACCATGTGGTATTTGAGCTTTGTGTGTCTGACATATTTCTCTTAAAAGTATGTTCTCAAATTCCATCCATTTACCTATGAATGCTTCTTTTTCAGAATAAATTTTGACAAAATAATTGAGGACATAGTAGAGAAGTTTTCCCTATACCTTCCACTCAATTTCCTCTCTTAATAACATTTTAATATTAGTATGGTAAATTTGTTATAAACAATCAAAATTGACATTTATTATTAACTAAGACCATATTTTACACTTATTTCTTTAGTTTTAGATAGTTTTAAATTTTTTCATTCCAGATTCCATACAAAATGTCACAAGTGTAATGTTTCTTCAAGTATAATGTTTCTTCAGTTCTTTCCTACTGTGACATTCATTCTTTCCTTTCTTAGACTTTTCTTGTCTTTGACATCATTGGTAATTTAGAAAACTGAATGGTTGCTTTGAAGGATTCTCCTCAACTGTAATTTATTTGAACTATTTTTCATGATTACGTCATGATTACAGGACACTCCATCTTTCCAAGGTCATGTGCTATCAACATAATTTATGAATGTTGATGTTGGCTATGAATAAATTCCTGGAGTGCTATTTAACAGGTTTCTCTACTGTAAAGTTATTCTTTTTTTTCCCCTCCACTTTTCATATTGAATTCTATGTAAGAAATTCACCATACACAGCCTTGGAGAATTATGCTTTTCCTCCTGGTCAGGAGGGAAATTGTCCAGTGTAAATTGTCCAGAATTTTTCTGCATAGAATATTTATCTATTTCCTCCACTGATTTATTTACTTGTATTAGCATGAACACTTGAATAATGATTTTATATGTTATATTATAATTCAGCCCCACTGTATTTCATTGTTCATATTGTTTCAGCTTGGGTAGTGGGGAAACTTTACCTGGCTCCCGTGATCCACTGTCCCATCACTGAGGTTAATGCTTTGTTTTGAATATATTTTTACTCTTTTTATAACAAGATGTTCCATATTCATCTCGTGTATTTCCTCTTAAGTTCTAGAATCAGTAATTTTTCTAAAAATTCCTAGTTGTTTTTACTGGAGAATGACAAGAGAAACAATTTTCTAGGCATATTATATTCGACCCTCCTGTTAAGACCAGCCTGTCTTAAGAACAACTTGGATTATGACTGGAATTTTAGTTTTAACTTATGACCAAAGTCTTGAGTTTCTACCTGAATGCTGGCTGCTTGTGCTTTCAGATGGTCTTAGACACAGATTCAACCCTTAAAATGTTCTGGAGGGATCATTACAACTTCCCTTCTTTTGTGGGGTTAGTTGAGAAATCCTGGGCCAATGTCTCTCTAAGAACACCAAGATCTGCCTGGGAGAAAATGTAGCCAGAAATTATATAGAAGAGAGACTTTGAAGACTGTGTAGAGGAGCCTGAGCCCTCAATTGACCAACCTAAGTTACAACCATCTCTTGGGAACAAATTGAGTTCATAAGTCAAGGATCCGCCAAAGTCTGATTATTGCTAGTAAGCATCCAGTTACATTTAGATACTTTCAGAAGATTAAAAAAGAAAAATTTCTTTTGTGTATAAATTTTTTGATATTGTTATGGTTTGTGTCTACATGTCCCTCCAAAGGTTCATGCCATCATAGTAATACAGGAAAAAATACCAGAGATGGATTATGAAATATATTTCCCAACCTGTTAATTGTATGACATGGTGAGGCAAGCTCTTGTTCTCTAAACCTTAAAGAATGAATTCTAGCAACAATGGAGGGTAAGAGTAGGAAGATATTTATTGATAAGAAAGTTTCTGAGGGGCAAGAAGGTCCCAAGTGGGTAACAGGGGACCCTACTTTACAGAAGAATTTTATAGAATGAAACCCATGTGGGTACAATGTGGGCCACAGCCATGATCATTCAATAAGGTTACAAGTATAGTCACTTAGGTAATGGGGGTCCAATTGGGAAACAAGCCATATAACAAGCATGGGTGGAAAGAACAAAGATTCTCCTAGGAAGGGGTGGGTCCAGAAGTCTCTGGTCACCCACTGTGCTGGCTAATGTCTATCTAGACTTCATTAGGCCCAGTATGTAGGTCTGGTCATCTTGTTTTTATCTTGAGGCCTGGTTTCTAACTGATTTGTCTCTGGTCACTACTGTGGTATATTTCACCTTTGTCTTGACCTTCTTGAGGCCCTAGGGGTAGGGAACAGGGAAAGGAGAAGTTACCAGAACCTCTGCAGGAAGTCGTAGTGTCCTGTGAGCCACAGCAGCACAAGGCGAATTACAGGAAAGGTAGAAAAATAAGACTGAGAAGAAGCTGAGCTTTGGGTCTGATCAGTGCTGCTCTGGGCAGCAAAGATGAAAGCCTCCAGCTTACTGCACCTTTTATTCAGTACTCACTACATCGGGAGAAACAAATGTAACAATGACTTGCAGAGAGTTCAGTACATCCATGTAAATAAGATGTAACAATCCAAGAACAACAGGAACTGAGTAGATGTTTGTTCCTCCCAGGATGTTTCTTGTCCTGGAGAATCACAGCATCACTGGATCATTGAGGTCTCAGTTGTGACTGGAGGCCAAAATGGAATTATGTCTCAGAATTCCATAGCTGGGCTGTAGGCAGGAGAACTAAGCTAACCAAATGATTTTTCCCTAAAATTATGTAGCATTGCTCCCAACATATCTCCCTTTCTTTTTGTTTTATGTGAAGGTATTTTTAGGAAAAGTGAGCACACCCAACAATGGCTTGTCCCTATACATTGTGAGAATCTATAGTGTGTTTGTCTGGCTTAGCTGTCTATAATAAGCATAATTTCTCTCCATTGGGGCTGTAAAAGGATTAAAAATGTAATTTTTTTTAAACATTAGGCTAAAAAACTTAAAACTTTTGTTGAACTCAAATAACTATTGTCTTTAGTTATACTTTTCTACTGGGTGTTTAAGACCAAGTTACGGTGAGACCTATATTAAATAAAATCAACCTCTTGCTCTCTAACAAGGTCAATTGAGTCTCCTCAGGCACTATCTTGGAACCATGCATAGAGCCGCTTAGCTCCTCTGTCAGTGTCAGCCATCAGGATATGTCACGGCCTTGCTTGACCATGTTGCCTCCTGCGAAATCATGGGAGATTTTTTTCCTCCAGGTGACATTCCTTTGGCACACTTTCTGTTGGATCTTTACTGTTTTGGTATTTGGCCATCTCCTTGCTCAGGAGGTTCGGTGACTCACCAAAAATGCAGGATCTTGGAGATGGTTCTCTCATGACCTGGATCTTTTTGCTATTGTTGTTGACCTTGGAGGGCCAGGGCCAAAATATTGGCTGCCTTCTTAGCCCAAATACCTCTTTAGTTTTGGTCTCTAAACTTTGGTTGTTGAACACCCAGAAGAGACAATCAATAACACTAGCATTTTAAGAAGAGTAGTGAACTCAACTATTATAATTTTACCTGGATATTAAGCATTTTGGAATAAAAATATGGTTAAACTGTTATTATTGAAAATTATGGTTGTTCTTGTGGTTCAATCCCTAAGTAGCTATCATTTTATAGGATGTAATCTAAGAAAAATAAATCAGCCTACAAGTGTGCTTATTATCATAGGTGGCTGGAGTGTAAGAGAAAGGCAAATATCTGAATCTAAAGGTTATTACCATAAACAATATGTTTAAAGACCCATACAACTAGAGGGCACGAGTACATTTTGTACACCAGAAAAGGAGCAGTAATAAATATCACAATTACATAAAACCTTATGTTCTTCAATGTAGTTTGGTACCAAAAGCATCTTTCTAATAACAGTCTTTTGCTTATGTCCCAGAAATTAATCTTTTGAAGATGACCAAAGTAGACATATCACAATAACACTTTTAGAGCTTTAACCAATATAAACATTTTATAATAACATATTTAGAACTTAAACTTCAATGATAACCAATGTAATCAACTTATAATAACAGATAATATTTACTGTGGTGTGTCTCCCATAAGATTATGGAAATTATTAGGGGGTCCCTTTAGTGAATTAAGACCAGAATAATTATTTTCTGGACAGCCACTTCTTTATTCACCAAAGGGAGTACCCATGGTCTCTATGTACTTTGACAAATAAATCTCGATGGCACTTTGATCAGTTAGCAATCTGGGGGAAGAAAGACATGCCTTTAATATAATAACATTTATCTGTAAGCCAATCCAATAATAGGTGAATATCTTTTAAGGAAAAAAATTTTTTTCAAAAGATGAAAAGGAAAAGAGAAAAAAAATTTTGAGCTCAACTGTACAGATGGACAAACAGACAACAAACATATAAGACAATTTATGAAACTAGAGTGTACTCAAATATATTTGGCCAAATTGAATTATAATATCCCTTTTATGATTTTTAGGTTTATAATTATACATAAGACTGGTCAAAAACTTTTGTAGTCAATTAACAGAGATCTCTTGAGATTAGAATCAGAAGGAATGCAAGCACTTTTATATCTGTAAATATAAAAAGAACATTTTCAAGTTGTGCCTTCCCTTTTTAAATTTTTTACCATAAATCTATAATTATTATTCCTCTGGGGACATCATCTCAGTCCTGGACCCTGCTGTGGATTTGTTGGTCATTGCTGGTGAGGTGGGTCGCTCAGGTGCAGCTGGCTCATCGCTCTCAGCTACATGGGAATATTTCTGCTTCTTCACCAGGAGAAACTGGTTGGTTTGGAGGTGAAAAAAGTGACTGTTTGGAGGAATCCCTAAGACTATGGCTTTCAGAAATTCTTTATTCTCATGCCGTTCTACTTTTCAAGACTAATAATTTGTCAAAATTGTACAGTAACTCCTACTAACATTTTATGGTTCTGATGGCTTCTACTACAGAAAAACAAATCTGGGCTGTGATTTTCATTTTTTTATGCCTTTCCATATTTCAGGGTAGTGATTTTCCTGGAAACTTGATTTTCTGATAGGCCCAGGAATGCTTTCTTATTTTCAGTTTTCTCATGTTTTCCTTTTTTGCAAGGATAACAGAGGTGAATACCAAACTCTTTATATGCCCCGATGAAAGGCTCCTTTATATATTTTGATTTTTTAAATAACTTAAGTGTGATACATACCCCATATGTCAAGCAAAATAAAGCATAAATTCAAAAAAAGAAAATAATCCAAACTACCATTTATACCACTTAATTTATAAAAACAAAAACATCAATTTAGTGAATAAGAAAAAGATGGAATTTGTAGATGTGAAGTATGGAATATCTTTAGTATACAAGAGGAATTCAGTTAAAATTATAAGTAGTAAAAAAGTATTTGCATCCAACAGACACAGAAATAGCAATTTTCTGTATCTAATTTATCTAAATGAAGCCATCACGCCAATCGTAGCTTCCCAAGACTTACAATTGCATGTGTGCTAGGAACCTGCAGAAGAGAGAAAGAGAACAAAAGTGCAGACTTGTTGTTTACAGTATTTGGCCAATATATTTTTTGTCATACGTATTATAATTAAACAGTTTATTATTAGGATGTGGTATGATTTTTTATCACAACTCTCTTGACCAAAAACTAAAAAAAGATTATTCCCCTCATTCATCTATTGATCTGGCAAACAACTCATTTTCAAATTAACTATTAAGACAATGAAGATGTGTGCTCCCTTTTAATCTTTGTTTTAATAACTTTATCTCTGGCAATAAATTAGTCATAAATCTAATTAAAACAGCACCATTAAAACTGAATAAAAAAGAAAACAAAAAGTAAATCATCTCTAAATAGTGACACTTAAAATCTGAGTGACTTAAAAGAAATCTTTAAATTGAAATGACATTTTTTTTGTACCAGAAATTGAACTCAGGACTGTGACAGAACCACTGAGCTAAATCCCTAGCCCTCAAATGACATTTTAAAACATATTCTTGAGTGATCAGATTCTTTTTTTATACATTTTTCCTGGGGATGGAGAAGGTATTCTGAGAAAATAAAAACAATTAAGCATTTAGTTAAGGCCTTAATTGATCATAAAGTATTAAGCATTACATTTTATTATGTGGAGAATTTTTTTAAAATCATAAAGGCTAATACAATCAGCATATTAAAACATGAACTGACAGACTATGTCAAGTAAGATAGTAAATAGTGTATTGCATAACTATCACACTTGTTTGTATGTTAATGTGTTTTGTTTGCTTTGCTTTAATAAGAGAAAAGATGACCTGTGAGAATTAAAAAGAAAACCATTTTCACTGTAAGAACACATTTGATGTATTTTATTGAGCTTCAGATTAGGATAGTTTTTCATGTAAAGAATTAAACTGGAAATCATTTAAAACATTTTCAAAGCAAATGGCCCGATGTTATTGACTCCATCTATATTTGAACAACATTTCATTTTAATGCAACACAGAAATGTGAATCATGTCTTGTTGCTCTGGAAAACACAATTATTCTCTACTGTCTGATTTTAAAAAACAATTATGTTAAAAGTTGTTTAGTTTAGCTGACCATATAAACTATGAACAATATATGGCAAAAATAATTTCAAAAGTTTAATTGTTTCATATACCTTTTACAACATCGTATTAAAATCATTTTAAATGTTTTTATTATGATCATCTATAGATATTCTAAATAAATATATTAATATCTTTATATAATTTTAAACAATCAGGACACAAAGTTGGTTGCCTTTAAATATATATTGTCATTGTTGTTGTTGTCATTGTTGTAGTTCCGATTGGGCTTCAACTCACTATGTTGCCCAGGCTGGCCTGAGAGTGTTGAACTTACAAGCATACACCACCATGCTCTTCTTAAATACATTTTAAAATAATAAAACAATTAGATGTGGAAGAAACCTAGATGATAAAGACTAAATTTATTTAAATGATTTAAGTATTTTGTTTAGCAGTCTGAAGCACAGCTTATCCTCAGCTCCACAAGATATTTTCTAAAACTATAATAAAACAAACACAATTTAAGGGATTGACTGGAGATAAAATGTACATAGGAAAGGCATAGCAGTTAAATTATTATGAGCAGGTGAGTTAGACAAAAATTTACAGGGACCCAAAGAGAGACTGGGGCCTGGAGGAAGTCAATGCAGAAGAGGAGACACATCAAGATTGCGGCTGGAGCCCAGCCTCCAGAGAACTGACCCTCAAGATGGAGACAGGCCTGCAAGCTTCAGATGGTACTATAATTAGCATCACCTGGTCTGCTGATCCCAACTAGCTATCAGACATGTAAGTGACCAGAACATCTGGACCCATACTCCCATCCCTTTTCAAGAATGCCTTTGTTCTTTCTATGTTAGTAGTTATAGATAAGCTAAAGTATATGATGCTTGCTCAAATATGTCCTTGTTACATTTCTCACCTCTCTATTGGATCAATGTTAGTTAAGTGACTATACTTATAATCGGATAGGTTGATTGTAGTTTGATCCACATTGTAACCACACTGTAATTTTGCTGACCACTGACAAAAAGCCTCAGCAACCATGCACTTAGAACTCATTCTGTAAATCCAGGAGCTATTCTTCTTCTTAATATTTCCAATACAACTCTCCTGACCTCCTCCTTTGGTGCATGACTTCATTTCTTGATGTTATGAGACCATGAGCTTGACACATCTTATATCTAACAGGTTGGGAGTTAACTTCACTGTCATAAAATTAAGTAAGAAAGCAGGAGGGAACTTCTGAAACTCTATTTTTATAAACATTTTCATGTGGATTTCACATTGTAACAGTATAGGAGTAACTAAGACTCTTTTAAACCATTTGCTCAATGTGACTATAACAAATCATATTCAAAAGTAATTTTCAGTGAAATCAATATGACTAAAAAAAGTTGCATTTAAAATTAAACCAAAATACTTAATAAGCAACCAATTTACACAGTACTGTGTTTTCTACATGGTAATGGAACCAATAGTAACAATGCAGATATATATTCAGTCTCCTAGTGAAAAAGCTTTGCATAATACTTTAGTTCAAACATTATCAAAGGCAATTGTCAAGGCTCTACCTGGCAGAACAGACACTTGGGAAAGTGACCTCTCCATATCAAACTTATGGCATAGCAAGTGCATTCTACTCCTTTGGAAGAGATGTAGTCAAAGACTTGGACTCTGTCATGAGTGATTCTTTTCCATAGCTGCATTCATAGTCTCAGCATCTTCATTTCAAAACCTTCAAGACTTTAGGCAGACATCTTCTGATCTCGGTGTTGTTATGTCCTTATTATGGTATGAAGGGGAAACTTTAGTATGCTGCTTTCCTGACTCTAACTCTGTATTCCATTCCTACCAATTCACCCTCAGTACTTTTACAGCCCCAAAGTGTCACCCTCTAAAAAAATACAAGCCTTTCATCTATTCAAGGATTCCTGAAAAGTGAGAAAAACATAGTATCTATCCTTCTAATGCTGTAGAGTACACTGTTTCATAGAGAAAAATGGTAAGAGATGGTGATTTCTCTGGTTTTAGACTCTTGCTTATAGAAATGCTCCTGAATTTACTAAGGATTATACCTCCAAAACTGCATGTGATGTTGAAACTGTTGTACATTTGACATGCATTTAATACTTAGCCTACTCGATAGCATAGTTAACTAACATACTGCACCATAGACTGTCTCCTCTATGTCTTTTTTTGACTCATGGCTGTCTGGGAGCTGCAGCTCACTACCACTGCACAGAATTATGAGGGTGATTGGATATTGAGACTGCCTATTGCAAGTCCAGGGAAAGAGGAAATTCAAAAGTCAAAGGACAATATTTTCTGAATACATATAAATCACATTATATCATGAAGGTGAAAAATTGTAAGTCACAGGAGATAGTGTTACTGGGTTTTGGGGTGCTGGGGACTCCTTATACAAATCCTTTCTAGGTTCTTCTTCTCCTGAACAAAAACTAGGTAAAAAATTACAAAATGTTTTACATTTACGGAAGTTAGAAAAGGAACATCTTTTACAGAGCAGGTGCAGGCCAATTAAAAGTAGGAAAAGAAGTACACCCTACATATTTCAGAGCAGACCACTGTGAAAGAGAGAGCACAGTGGGCAAGAGCTTAATAGTGGCAATCTTTTGTATCTTCCACTCCTGGGGGCTGATGTCAGATCTAGGATGTCCTATCAAAAACCTGCTAGAGTTTTCAAGAGAAGAATTGAAGATAGTATTCTCTGATAGGTTCCAGATGCAGGCCTTGGGAATATGTTCTGAATCTTAATGATCCACTGATCATACCCACTTGCCCAGCTAGTTTGCTATGCCCTAATCACCTGCCTCATTAAGATGCAAGAACAAAATTGGCAGAAAGAATACAATACAGAAAAATCAGGATTCAAAAATTATTCTCTTAACAACTGCAGCTTCAGGGAAACTCACTCA
Organism: Heterocephalus glaber; assembly: GCF_000247695.1. Next base: position 13,379,172 of record NW_004624777.1, read on the forward strand.
AAATATTTCTAAAGGTCTTAAAGACAAAATAAGCCTATAAGTTGGGCTCTGAACCTATCCCTTTTCCCTTTTAATTTTGCTTCCTCCATCCTCAAGGAAGCAGCAATGTTACTGGATAGCATATCTTTACTTCAAACACATGTAAATGGCTGACATGGCCAGCCAGATGTGTAACCTGTCAGACAGTAGATATATATATACATCATAGATTATCCATCTTGAATACACCTATGTCCCCATGAATATACCCTCTCAAGGGCCTGAGTATGTAGCAAGTTTCTGCCTAATAAATCTTTCCCATGCTTCTTACTAACATGTTTTGACAAAACATTATTTTTCACTACAGAGCCACCCAACCTCCAAATATTATATATATGTTAAGTTCTTCAACTTGGTTTCAGTAACCTCCTCAATTCCAGTCTAGTGACAAAACAATAGTATGTTGAGGACTTTCTGTAGAGGTAATAGAAGTAGGCATAAATCTTGGATTTATTCTAAATTCATTCTGCCATATTTGAAGTCCCAACAAGGTCACTCTGGGCTTTAAATCCAGCAGAGATGGATAGAAAGTAAGATATTGGACAGCATTTTCCTTTTGCCCTGTTTTGCTTTTCCATTTAATCAAGAGGTATATGAGATTCGCGTTTTTAATGTTTTTAACTAGTTAGTCTTATTTCTCTTCCTCATCGATGAAGTTCGTGTGTCTTTCACAGAAAGCTCCTGTTAGGATAAGCTTCCTGTTTCCACCCAAGAAATAATGCACTTGGCAAAGTCAACTTGTCCAGGCAAAATCTGTCTTCTTCCTGATCTCTTCCCTGTGGGTGGGGCCAGTGTGGGATAAAATGAAATAAAGGAGCTTTTTTCTTTTAATGCTTTGGCGTTGGGTATTTCATCCCCCAAACAAGAATGTAACTAAGACAGATAATAGTCTACTTGTGGTCGATAATACTGTTTTCTAAACTTATAAAAAGTCTGAAGATGTATTTTAATTCTTATCAGTACAGTTACACACTGTAAAACCTATTAAAGGAATCTAAATTTTGCCTGAAGAATTAAAACTAAATAGATAGGGGCCCAGGATTTATCTCAGTGATTCCACCACCTGCCTTGCAAGCAGAAGGTCCTGAGTTCGATCCCCGGTAACAAAAAAACAAAAAACAACAACAAAAAAACCCGAAATAGATAAATAGAGATACAGATATCTATATTACTATGATGCAAATTGTTATCATTAAATACATTTTTGTTTCCCAAGAGCACAGGCCGTCAAGGAAACAAAAGTAAAAAACTAGAATCTTACATTGTTATTGGGTAGCTCCTTACACTGTTGGAGAGTTCAACAAAAAAGATACCAAATAAATGGATTCTGAGTTGCTTACCTGTCCTGGAGTTAGATTTCAAATTTTTCTCATCTTTTTTTTTTTTTTTTTGGTACCGGGGATCGAACTCGGGTTCTTGTGCTTGCGCAGCAGGCTGTGAAACCACTGAGCTAAATCCCTGGCCCCGATTCTTCTCATCTTGAACAAAGAATTGAATGGAACAAGAAAAAAAATAGTGACAAAGTTATGTGAAAAACTAAAAGTGAAGAGTGAGGGAGAAACTGGCTCAGCAATTAGCTTGGGTCAGAGAAAAGAGGAAGAAGCAAGATAAAAGTGTACCCTTGAAGAAACAGGGAAGCTTATTGTGAGGAAATCCATAATAGCTTTGTGAATGTTGAGGATACTCATGAGAAAGTCTACATAAGAGTCCTGAGAGGCGGTGCTGGGATCCCACGCCTCAGGCTGATATGAAGTCGAGGCCATCCTACTGAAAATCTGCCAGAGTTCTCCCGAGAAGTTCATGTGCAAGGTTTTGGGAACTGTTCTGTACGTGTGTTCCAGGATCTTGTAACGCCTACCTCCCCAGCCAGTTTTACCATGCCTCAGTCTCCTATCTCAACTCTGGTGACGAACAGGTTAAAGTTGTTTTTGATGTTAAACTTTTTCAGGCTCAAATTTTTGCTCTTTCCTACCCCTGTTCCAGCTACTTCTAATAAAATGTATACATCAGTCCAACATGAGACAGCTAAACTGATAACATATATGCTTCTTCATGCTTATGTTTATATGTTTGTTTTATAATTGTGCTATAAGAGCTAGATGTACCTAAACACTATGCAGCCCAATGTCATTCTAAGGATTAGGGATGAGGTATTAATAATCTATAAAGTAGATCTGTAAATAAGTACATTCCACTTACATGACAATTTATTAAAATATAACAAATTTTAAAAAGGGTTTATGTCACTTAATATCTTAGACAAAGGTAATCACTTGAGAAATTAAAGGTTTAAATATATTTTAGGGATAATAACAAAAACCTACTTGTACTAATATAATATTATAATTGTTATACTAAAATGCCTTTTGCTCTTGATTTCAAGTTTTCAAACATTATAACTGTTATCTAGCAAAATTCTACAAAAACTTGACCTCTAAGGCAACTATGATTGGAAAAACAAAAAACAAACAAAAAAAATTTTTTGGCTATACTTTATATTTCAAAGTACTTGATATCCATATAAGATTATGACAGTTAATCCTACTGCTCCCACTTCAACACTAGTGTAACTGATCTTCTAGGTGTTCACTGACTGAGGCTTAGAGACCAAAGCTAAAATAGATATCTGGGTTAAGAGGAAAGAAAATATTTTTACCATGACCCTCCAGTGTCAACAAGGACCCCTGACATGAAAGGACCACTCTAAAATATTCTACAACTCTGATGAGAATCCTGACTCCCTAAGCAGGGAGATTGGTAGACCCCAAGGGAGAGGTGTTAATCAATCTATATTGTACTAAAAAGGAGGGTCAACAAAGAGGGAAATATCTCCCCTGCTTCCACAAAAACCTATATGGTCGAATAAGACTGTGACCTTGGGCCATCCTGGATGACTACACTGATAGAGGAGCTATGTGGCTCCACACATGGTCCCAAAAGTAAACCCCTGAGAAGCCTTGCCTTTGATAATAACTGGATTGATAAATATAGATCAAGTTGGCTTATAGATAAATAGGCACTCATGATATTAGCCCAAATATTTAGTGTTCACATGAATTAACAATAGGCTAATTTAAATTGGTTGTTAAGAATAAAGAAGCCTTTCAAAGGTAAAGTCTTAAAATTTGTGACATGTTTTTGTCCAGGTTGTTAGCCAATCAAGACAATATCAAAAGCACTGATTGAATATGAGCAACATCTATTGTCTTCTGTGTATAATATTTTAGTAGTGTTTAAATATATGCACATAAATATGATTGTATATGTATGTTCCAAACACTACACTGACTCCTGCTTACAGTCTCCACCTAAAACTGCAGTTTATCACTATTATGGTTCAACAAGGCTAAAAAGTCATAGGGACAGCCATAAAAGCTCAGCAAGACATATTAGATTTCCTGACTAAAATAGTCCTTTATAACAACCGAGCTGTTGAACTTCTTATGGTCAAAACTAGAGAGATTTACACACTAATAAGTAAAACTTGTTGTCTTTAGATAAATATCTAATATTGGGGTTTTTGAAAAAAATGACAATAAAGCCATAAAAATATCAGACTTACAGATAACCACTAAAAACAGACAGGTTTAGAATTCAGTTCATTACAATCTGAACTCGAATCCCTTAAAAATGGTGTCTACAATTGGGTCCTTCTTTTAATAAAATTTGTTTCTTCTTGCCTAAAAACTGTCTAAGTCCAATTGGTAAAATAGATGAAACCAAAATAAATGTGTTGAATTCCTTTTACCAAATCTACTAGGTGGACCTCTAAAGAAAGTCTGTAATTGCTGAATCCCAACCTGACATTTCTCCTAGGTTCCTTAGATTAGCACTCTGAAGAGGGAAAGTGGGGCACACTGACCCTTCTCAACAAAAGCAGCCAGATTATAACAGATTCATCCCTTTTGCCCCACTTCTTCAGAGAGGGGAATGTAGTTACTTGAATTAATTATTATAAGTAGGCTGTTAGGAAAGTCTAAGACAAGCACTGATGAAAGAGATAACCAAGAAATGTGAAAGAAAATAAAATAACCCTGGATTCCTAGATACATACAAATTGCCAAAGTTAAATGAAGAAGATATAGAAATTCTAAACACCCGAATTACAATGTGTGAAATTGAAAATGTAATAAAAAATTTACCAACAAAGAAAAGCCCAGGTCCTGATGACTTCACCACTGAATTGTACAAGACATTTAAAGAAGAACTATTGCCATTACTCTTTAGGCTCATCAAGGAAAATGAAATGGAAGCAATACTTCCAAATTCATTCCTGGAAGCAAGTGTTACTTTGATATCAAAACCAGGGAAAGACCAATGCAAAAAGAGAACTGCAGACCAATCTCCCTAATGAACATAGATGCCAAAATCCTCAGCAAGATATTGGCAAATGTGGGGCCGGAGATTTAGCATACTGGTTTTGCTGCCTGCTGAGCAAGCACAAGGACTGGAGTTCGATACCCGGTACCAAAAAA
>NW_004624777.1:13403923-13450124 GCF_000247695.1 Heterocephalus glaber
TTGAAAAGAAACCTATTTTAGCAATACAATTTTATACATTCCCAGCTTCAAATAAATTTTTCATTGTTTCTGTCATTCTAAAATATTTTATATTTTAGAATAATTTCATGACTATGTTTCAATCAAGAAATATGGGACACAATATTGAAATAAATATATTTCTCTAGAGATTTGCATGCCTAGAAAAGGCGATTTTATTTCATTCCATTCTGGCTGTCCAAAAGCATTTTTTTTTTTTACTGAACCATTTAATGTTGTAATTTTATTTCTGATCAATGAAGCTTTTATTTATATCAAGGGTTTTCACGATGAGAAAATGAGTTACAATTTACTACTCTTCTTGTCATATCAGGGCACATTTCCCAGGAATGACTTCTCATATCAATTCAATTTAACAGTTTACTGGATTAAATAAATAAATAAATAAATACCCCAGCACTTGAAACTTGTTATAGTTGGCCACAAAGTATGAGCATCACAGGCAGCTGCTATCACCTCATCAAAACTGTTTTTGCTAATTTTTTGTTGTTGTTGTTGCTTAACCCATTAAATCAATTTTAGTCCTTTAGCTTAATTAATCATTCCAGTGATACCTTATAAAGCTGTTCAATTCCCAAACCTGGAAATTCATTCCTCTTAGCTTAATGTTACACATTTATCTATCTACCTCTCAGCCACATTTTATATCCTCTTTCCAATAGCTGACATGTAAATACCTATGGAATGGAGCTATATTCAATCCTATCTGATTTATGCTGCCACTCTCCATTCTTCTCTAAATTGATCTTATGCACTCTCAAAACTTTGAATGTCAGTGTTATACTGACAACTCACTGTAGTACAGACCTACCTCCAAACTCTGTTCAGAAGTCCAATGTCATGCATTAACTTACTAATTTTCATGTATAGAATCTTTATAACCACCTCTAACAATCAATCTTTAGAACTAAAAGCTTAACTTTATCTCTCAAAACTGTTCCTTCTCTATTAATACTCAACTATTTATATTATACATCCATGTCTTCATGTGTGCTTAAAATGTCCTAGACATTTATCCTTAAACTCATAGACACAAAAGCTCTCTTCTTCCTATTCCTAATATGTCCATATTTTATCATCATTACTTCAGTCATTATCACATCACTCTTGCCTAAATTTCTGAAATTATTCTAATGTATTTTTTCCTGCATTCATATCTCTGTACTTTTTAATAAAAGTGAAGAGCAATTATATGTTTAGCCAATATAGCCGGTGTCTATTGTGAAATTTACCAATAGACATTTGTTAAATATTTTTGGATCAATGAATGATCCATCCTATTTAAACATTCCTTAAAATTCTTATTTTTGAAATTTTGTTAATGACTTTTAAAAAAATCATTTGATCAGAGAACATAATTCAATTTATATCTTTTCTTTTATGTTTTCCTATTGACTTAGGACTCTCACTATTTAATGTGTCTTTCAACTTGAGAGATATAATTCTCATCAAGATTTAGAAGTATTCCTTTAGGAGTTCCCTGCATGAAGGAGGAAGGCAGCTTAACTTCTATTAAAACTTCACCATGAAGAAGGAAGAGGTCAGGTAAGGAAGTGGGGTCATATATCACTCTGACACTTTGGATTCTTATGAACAAGTCTTTGCTTCTTCTCTGGAGTTCATGCCTTTTTCCATGTGCCTTTTTAATGTTCCTTAGTAGAGTCAGCCCAGCCTGTGGATATCAAATTTGGTCAAATCAATACAGGTGAAAAAGCCAGTGTGTGACCATTAATCGTGGCATATCACTTTAATGGATTAAAAAATGCCAGGCAGGTGAGTAAATTACAATTCAGAGCTGTAAGTATGGGTCATGGGGACTACACGTGGTTCCTGGACTCTTTCTCTTTGACACTCTTCCCCTGTTCTGCTTCTGGACCACCATCAATGAAAGCAAAGTTTCTCTGTCAAATCCTTCCAGCATAATATCTCTGCCTTGCAGTCAGTTGATCATGGACTGAAATCATGAGCAAATTAATTCTCCCTTCCTTTAAGTTTTAGGTGTTGAGTGTTATGTCTCAGTGATGAGAAACCTAACACTGAAAATTGGTAGTACAGTGGCCATGTGGTTTAGAAGCCTTCTGAATTTCTGTGAGTCTGGAAAGGTTTGGAGATTCAGGATAAAGAATCCCAAGAATGCAGGAAATAGCTTGATGGAAGATTTTGGTCAGAGTGCAGAAGATCATGAGGCTGAGAGAAAAATATGTCTAAATTTTGCTCTTGTCCTAAGACTTTGTAGGAAACTGAGATTAAAGTAGACTATTAATGACTATTAATGTGGTGGAGGAAATTTTAAAACAGCTCAATATTCAGCTTATGGCATGGGGACTGCTGGTTTCTTTTAGTCTGATTTATAGTGAGAATCAGGGCAAAAGACACAACAGAAAATTTTGAAAATCTTAAACTTTGGCTCCAAATGAGCTATGTGTAAATTTGGGGGCAAAGGAGGTGTGGCTGTTAAACAAATTAGGGTTATTAAAAAGAAACAAAGCATTTTGTACAGAGTCAAGCCTTGAGGGAATCTCAGGAAACAGAAAGTTCCACCTACCACAGGCTCAACTGAGCAAAGTGTCAAACTCATTTTACAAGGAAATCTCTGGGACCTCTGCTAGAGAAGGTCCCCTGAAGGAATTGGTTTCCTGTGATTTATTTCACTAGACTCAGTTGTTGAGGCACTCAAAGGCTACTGCACCCATGGTTTAGCGGGGCCTGGCTGCTGCTTCTACTGACAACAGACCTTGATATTTTCCACGTGATTCTGGTTTTACTAGAATACAAAATAGAAGAGATGTGAGGTCAGGGAGGCTTCCTCCCAGATTTCAAAAGAAAATCTGAAAGGCTAGGCAAGAAGACTCTGAGAGGACAGTGCATAAGAAGTGGGAATGAAGCCAAATGTGTAGTGAAGAACCCAGGAGGTTTGAGATGCCAGGAATGTGGAATGTCAGATAAGAAAAGCTTCAAGGAGTGAGTAGGACCATTCAAAGAAAGAAGCCTTGTGAGCTGTACCCAGCAAGGCCATTGGGGTTGGGCTATATGTGTCCTTTGGAAATCACATTTTACTGCCTGGTGACCTACTTGTGGACATGGGGCTGTAGAATTTAATGTTTGTTCTTGCCCTGATCTGATTCTTTTCTATCCCCTTGTTCCTCCTTTTGCAAAGGAAATGTTTACCCTGTGCCATTGAACTTTAAGATTATATAACTTGTTTTTGATTTTTTATATTATTCCATAGCTAAGAGTTGATTGTCAGAAGAGACTTGAAATTGAACTCTTGAAAAATGCTGGAACTGTTGAGTTTTGAGGAAAGGATTTTTTCATTTCCATTTGAATGTAAAATAGTTGTATTTTGTTATGCAGAATTATAGACTAGCTATTGTCTTCATCTGATATTTAAAGGTTTACGAAGAAAGGTTTGGGTGTAAAGTTGATAAAGGGTGGATTGTAACCATTAATCCAACTGCCTTGGATTAATAAATCCCTAGTAGATTAGTAGAGCACACTCTTACCTGTGTCTGGCCAGTCATGGAGGCATGGGCATGGTCCCTCACCTGCCAATCTGTGGTGCTGTTTCCCTGCTCTACTCCCTGCCACCATGAAGTAAGAAGATTAGTTCAATCATGGCCTTCTACCATTATTTTTTTGCCTCAGAACGAGCAGATTATGCACTGAAAACCCCCAAACTGTGAACTAAATTAAACATCATTTAGATGTAAATGTCCAGCATTGTATCCAGAAATGGAGACATTGACTAATATATGGTAGAATATATGCAGGAATTACAACATGCTGGTTTAAAGAGAGATTTAGGGCCCCTTTGCATGTTTCTGCTCACCATTCTTCCCAGTGATGCCTGAAATGATGGGTGACCAGAGTGAAACCCATAGCAAAATGAGTACAATGAAATTGGGTAAAAAATATGTAAAATAATTCTCACAAACTTATTTTTCTTGGCACTGCTCACACTACATTTTACCAGACGATCCCAAAATGTAGTGATAACTCCTTTTAGTTTAATTTGGTGTATATGTGTATTTGTATGTGGCTGAGCCATTAGTAAGCAGCTAGCAGCATACATGATAAATAGTAATTATAAGTCACAACTGTAGAATTAAATCTGTTGTTTCATTTACTTATTGTGAACTCTTTATAATCTGTACTGGTACAATTTATTGATGTGTTAGTGATAGAATTGAAGATCAGTTGTTGGACTAGAGTAGATTCAAAATTATGTCACTTGTAGCCCGAGTAGTTTTGTCATTTCCTATGACATTGTCATAGGATTTAATCAGCAGCAGCCACAACATCAATTAATTTGAAATTATTTTTATATGCAGATGCAAGCACAAAATGACAAATCTAAAAGCTTTTTAAACACTTCCACAAGAAAATCCTTTATAAACTTACCCTCTTCCACACTGAATGGCAGAGCTTTAAAATTCAGTTTGTTTTCTTTTGTCTTCCTATGTAACAGCCATTTTGTTTTCCATATTCAAAGGACACCTAAGAAAACTGCTTTGTATGCCATTTAGTTTTTAATTTAGTTTTTCTTTTCAATCTGGAGAGTATAGCTATATATTAGAAGAGTGGATTTTCCTATGATGAGGCATTTAAATATGTAAAATTTATAAAAGAATCTCATGAGAAGTAATTTTAAAAGCAAAACAGGAATTTGGGCCATAGCATAATTTTGCTCTGAATGTGATAAAACTGTATGTTCAAAACAGAAAAAAAAAAAAAAAAGTAGAAAAGATGTTAAAGGACTTTACTACCAAAACCCCTAATGTGCAGTATGAGATGAATTCTAAATAATCAGAGTGCAGAAGAGTTGTAACAATGATATATAAATTTAAAAAATATTTTTCATTTCTTGGCTGAAAAAGTTTGTCATTTGGATATCCTCATCAATGAGAAATACTTTGTAACTTACTTCTCTAAATTTGTATTATAATAATTATGACATTGACTATATTTGTGACACTACATATTCTCTTTTCTCCTTAGAAATTCTGATATACCAGCACCTCAGTCTCCAAGGTTGAGGATGGTCGATACCAAATGATTTGATGGCAATCAGCCATGCACATATAACATCATCTTTTAGGAACAGCAGAATGTACAATAAGTGAAAATATGTGTAGCATATTGTGATATCAAGATAATGAGTAATATAAGCTATATTCTATTACAAGAAATAATAATTAAAATTAAAAATGTTTAAACCAGATAAAAGGTAACAATTTCAGAAATAATACATTGTAGTTAAACTGTTGAATCAAATTCAAAATTAATTATGCAAATAACACCTGCATACTTTTAACTTATTTAAATAATGAACTTATAATAAATGTAAAATATCCATTAGACACAATGGACTCATTTTCTTACCTTCTTTAACAGTGATAACAATTTGAGATTTTGGCTGCTAACGTTCTATAAAGTTCTCTCTGTCCCTACTGAAAGTGTTTGATACACAGCCTCTGTTTATTTTTGGTTTTGCATTAAATGATTTTTCACTATGTTGATTTTTCTGAAACGTTTTAAAAAAGTAAATAATGTGTTTTTGTTACAGATCTATGCTGATACATGTAAATTTAGTTTATTGTATAAAAACTACAAAGTATTTTCTCGTATGACTACATTACATATAATTATTCAAATTTGTAGATTATGTAAGGTTTTATTCTCTATTTTTACTATTCCAAACATTCCTCAATTTATATATTGAATATGGTTCCTTATAGATGATGGTAAGATACTCTATAAAACAAACAAAATCTTGGATATCATGGATTTATGTGCATTTGTGTTGTTCAAGATTAAATTTATTTTAACTAAATTGTCAATTTAATATACAGTAAGTTGTTAATTTTAATTTTTAATGATTTTAATATTTAATAATAGTGATATAATAGTTTTTTCAGAAAATCCAATCTAAATTGAACACTTAAGTTTCTATATTTTGATATTTGTCTTCTACTAATTTAACTTTTACTTCAAATTTTTCACTGATTTCAAAATAATTTCACTAAAATTGTTTTTCACCTTTTGCAAATATATATGTATACACGTATGTATTATGTATATAGAGTTGCTTCTTACTTTTTTACAATTGCTATAATTTTAAATATTATCTAGTTGAGTTTTTGAGAAATGTGTTAAAATTTCTATATTTAATCATGGCTTTAAACATTCTCCTTTAAACATTCTTATATTATTTTTTGCATTATATATTTGTAGCTTATTTAAAAGTGGACTTTACCCATTTACTGTGATTACTGACTGCTACGGGTGAATGTTAATGTGGTGATGTGAGCCCCTCAGGATGACATTAGTGACAAGAAGAGACACCAGAAAATACAGGACGGGAAAAGAACTCTCGCCAGACCAGATCGATGTTGGTAGCCTGATCTTCAACTTCCAGCCTCTTAAATTATGCAAAAATGAATTTCAGTTGTTTAAGACACCCAGTCTGTGGCATTTTCCTATGCAACTTGAGCTGACAGAGGTAAAAATTTAGCATTTTATTTTGTTTTATTTCAATATTTTCTCCTAATTTTAGAAAAGATCCTATTTTGCCTTTTTGTGTTATTGAAATTTCTTCCCTACTTTCCCTAAAGTTTCTGAAAATTACTTATTCTGTAATCTTTAATTACGTCTCCAGAAACAGTGAAAAATTTTATATCACTTTTATGTTATCTAATCTAGTATGTCTCACTCTTACATAAAAATGTCTTCACATTTTTAACCCTTATACCTCTTCACCAATTAAGTAGAGCCTTAATAATCAACTAAAACTCATTTGAAGTGTTAGCAGTTGCAAAATTAGTTACTCCTTATAAAGGAAAAAGATTCTGTTAATTTCTGATATCTTACCTACTTCTAGGAGAAGAAAATTAACTTGTTTTGCATACTAAATCAAATTACCTATCTGTTCCAATGACTGATTATAGAAAAGGAAAAACAACAGGGAAAAAAGAGAGAAAGATGTAGTTTCAGAACAGGTGAAAGTGTTTTACTACCAATAATTAAAATATACAAAGTATCCAGCCCCATAGGATGAGTTAAACCAGGTACTGTTTTTGACATTATAGTTTGTATTTCTCTTAGCTTCCCCTACCTCAACCAGGGGTTTCCTAATACCTTCTGTTGCTGACTGGAGGCATGGGGAGGGAGAAAATAAAGAGGGAAAGAGAGAGAGAATGATATAAAATTAAAAGTTTCTGAATCCAACAGCAAGGCTGAAATATATTTCTGTCTTTAAGGTTGCACTTATTTTTCTGATGTTCGTTAACTTCATGGCCATTTTAATTTCTATGGACTGAAATTATTCAAAATTTCTTTTAAATTATAGCAATATATAAAAAAACCAAAAACGAAACAAACGAAATAAATTATAGCAATATATTTACTGATCAAATATAGTCTTTATTACTGAGATGCATTTTATCTTTTTTCTCATATTTTAAAGACATTAATTTAAATTATTTTGGTAAATATTAGAAATATCATTTGAAAATGAGTGACATGACATATTACCTTTAAAATGCATTAAGTAAATTTAACATGCTTTAAAATTAGATGCAAAAGAAAAGAAATTAATCTTGTTCCTTTAGTACTTTGTTAATTACTGAAAAAGGTAACAAAATAATTAATTATTAATGTAAATAGTTGATTTTTAAGTGTAAGACTATGTTCAACTTGTAAATAATCTTTTAATAATCTTTTACTCTATGTACATTTTTATTTTATATAGATATAAGAAATTTAGAGTTTTAAAATATATATAGTTATTATTTTATAATCTTGAACTAAAATCTAAATTTGAAGCAATTCTATGTATTTTCCTCAAATTTTAAAATTTATATACTTATGTACTGCTATGGACTTAGTTGTGTTCCTCGTCAAATTCCTATGTTGACCTCTAAGTCCAATACTTCAGAACGTGACTCTATTTGGAGATAGGGCCATTAAAGACAACACTAGGTTAGAGAGAAAAAGGTATTAAGGTAGGTCCTTACCCCATGTGACAGTGCCCTTATCAGAGGAGAGTTGGGCACACAGGCACCAGGCACATACACAGCAAAAGCCATGTGAGGACACAGCAAGAAAACAGCCATCTGCACACCAAGGAGAGGTCTCAGCAAAAAGCAAACTCACTGACACTGTGATTTCAGACACTCCGCATTGACAACTATGAGAAAATAATTCCTGTTGCTTGAGCTCCTAGTACTGATACTAGTTTCCTAAGGCTGCTGTAACAACAGACAAACTAATACAAGGACTGTTCAGTATAGAAAACTTCAGACATCTACAAAAGTCTTCATTTTTCTTCATTGATCAAATCACTTCAGAGTATAGCAAAATAGGAGCTCCGTAATATTTTTATGAATTAATAGTGCATGAAATAAAAATAAAAAGTTTTATCCAAAACGAAGAATGTTGTAAAGAGATTACACCAGGAATATGTCTTTCATTAAAAACGCAATGTATGATTCAGGAAAGGTTATGTAACATCTATCAATGTTATTATTCAATAACCTATTTGGCTTTTTCCTAAATAAAATTAAACTGTATTCTTTTTTTACAGTGGTAGTTACCACCTGTCTCTTCTTGCTATGTTCATTGTCCAGCATGTGGTAAAAATTAACATACTATTGATAAAGTTAGCTCGCATGGCCCTAAAGAATTACTGCTAGGTTTTAGTCTTGGTATTGTTGGTTCTAATTATAATCATCCTATTTCATTATAATTTGAACCCACATATTCATTTATTTTGGGTCAAAATTTTTCACAGATAGCAAAATAAATATTGAGGATTTAAACAGGAATAAAATATGGACCCTTGTTTCAACAGAACTATAGTCACTTTGGTTATGAAAGATTTGTGAAGAAATAACAGCAATCAAATTTTCATTGGTATTAAGTTATATTCAATATATAGGTGCTAAGTATTTGAGGTCAACTCTGGAAGAGTTGGCCAGTAAGCTATGATAAAGTTGACTTGAAAATTAGCTAGGACATCTAAAAATTCACTTCTGTATTTGGAACAAGACAACTTGAATCAAGAATGAATACTTAAATATAGTCCCAGAAATGGAACTAGCTATTAGTTGAATACTGACAATGGTTTGAACAGTGCAATTCAGAACTGGAATTCTTTCTAAAGACAAATCTGTTTCAGCAGATGTTGTTTTGAGGAGGATAGGATTTATGTCTTGATCAATGGTGAAAAACATGTACAGTTACCATAGACAGAGTCTCCAGAAAACATTATAAAAAGTGAAAAACATTGCTTTGAAACTTGATGTAAAATTTACTTAGCCTTATAAAATATTATGAAGTTAGCAATTTTCATTTTTCTATTTAGAATAATAACAAAGCAGGGACTAAGAAAGGAGAAAAGTTATTTTTTAAAAGATGTTTTGCTTTTTTCTCTTAGAAATATTTAAAATATTTTTAACAAATTTTTCATATTTACAGTGTTATTGATACAAACCTCTGTGGTGATTAAATGTAACTATGTATTTAATTATTAGGGATTTTGTTATTATGTATTAGTTTTTTTTAATGTGTCAATCACCTTTAAGAGGAGATATACATTAATACAAAGTATCATATGTTAAATTCACTTCTTTGATAATTATTTTTAATTTTGGTTGTCACATAATCTTCACCTGATAAAATTTTCATAGTGCTTGCTATGAATTTTTAGGTACATAAACATAACAAGGAGTAAAATGCTGTTAGTTTCTCATTTTACTTTTTAATTTCTCAAATGGGGGGAAATAAAATATATGCCTTGGGTTCGATTCTATGTACAGTACAACATTTACAGTGATTAAATAGCAAATCCAATAGATTAAATAGATGCAAGATAAGACTTCCCGAATTTATATTTTTATAGCTATTAAAGCTCTTCCTGAAGAATATTAAATTTTACCTACACTATTCCTTTTCACTATCCACCATCAAAAGAAAGTACACAATAGCTCTTCTATGCACATGCATGTATAGTATTCAAATCCTCACAAAATACAAATACACACAGTTACATACCAGTGACCACATATAATGGAACATACCACTCAGACAATTCCATAACAGCCATCGGTGAATTTTAAAATGTATACATGGATGAACAACATCATACATTTTCATAGGAATGTTAAATATTTTATTATTTTGAAGACTGATTAAACTAAAAAGAAATACTAGACTTCAAAATTATTCAGGAAGACAAAGAATACTTTAACATGGATGTAATTTCAAAACTATGTTTTGGTCTTAAATGTGAATTCTTAAACAGATAATTAAATACAATTCAATAAATGCTATCACAGAAGAATATCCAAAATACTATGGAAACAGAGGAGAAAAAGTTAACTTTGATCAAGTGTTTCAGACAAATTGTGAATAAGAATGCATATTTGAATTCTATCAGTAAAGTTTTCTTCATTTCATAAAGAACTGAAGAGTGTTAGTGAGAATAAGGTAGTGAGAATGTCAAAGAAGTGACCAATTTATGGCATTCTGTTTTATGTTAGAAACACTGAGTCTCTTAAGACAATGTTGAGATAATATTGGAAAGGTAGCCTAAGGTGAGATTCTGAAGGCCTTCATTTGACAATTTTAGGAACCTGTACATTATCCTATAGAGTAGAAAATGAGAACACATTAATGGATTTACTTATATAGTACTTATATAGTGGGCCCAATAAGACATATGTGTTCATGCTGTAGGACATAGAACATCAAAATCAAATTCGTAATTCCCTGTGTTCTCTGTTTAAATTGCATCTCCTTCTCTCAACTGGAAATGGTAATCTACTATGGTGTCTTCCTTAAAAAAAAAAACAGGTTTATGACCTGGATGCGTTACCTTGACTGATAAATTTTAGGTTAGGCTGTTTGTGATTTTTTTCTCAAAGTTTTGTTTGTTGAAAGATTCATCATTTTGAATATGTGTTTAGGTTTGTTTCATGCATATGGCTTGTATGAGTATCAATTTTACTCTGCTAGGATTCTGCTTATATTGCATCTGGAGAGCAATGACTTCCACATTAGCAAAGAAGCTGTTATTCGAGGGTCATCCTCTCAACATAGCAGGTGTGAAACATGTTCACTGAGAAGCATGCCCGTGCTGATGCTGAGTGAACAGAGCCCATAAGAGGGAATCCATACACATGGAAAGAATGCAGCAATATGCACTGCAAATATCGACGACATTGGTGCAAATAGAATGAAGTACTTGAGAAATAAAACATCTCACAAATTGTATGAGAGAATTGTAAGAATCCAAATAAATGTTGATATAATAGAAAATAAATGTTTTACATATGCCAGTTTTCTAAAAGACGTTTGAGCTAATTTTAATAAAAACTTATTTTTCATGTTCAAAAAGCAGTTTCTAAAATTTACAGAGGCAAAAAAAGTACCTAGAAGAACCAATAAACCTAAGGAATATGATGAAGGAAATAGACTAACCTCGTCAGATACCAATAAATAGTTGGTAGCTATAATATTTATTACCATATGTCATTGGTGGATAAGGAAAATATAGTGCACATTGATAGCGTCCCTTAAGACTGATATCTGATATATGGCATAATTGATCCAGTCAAATAAAAGCAAAAATGAGAATAAAATGGCTCATACTAGATGTTGTTGCTATTCACATGGATTTTTTCATACTCATTTAAATCAAAGTTGAAGCCTCTGTTTCAAATTCTGAAACAATTCAAGGTGAGTCAGACCAACAAGGCAAAAAGATATATTTTTAGAAGAGGAAATATTATACCATTAAAATTGCAATTTTTAGACTCTATATAAAGTATTTTCCACAATGAAGAAGACATAGTTTTAACCATCAGAAAATTCCACAGATAGAACAGAAATATGAACTGTAAATTTACAGATGATATGGGTCTTATATTTGGTCAACCAAATATTAGTAGCAAACTATAATATATGTGTAAGGAAATGATAGAAAACTGAATGAAGAAATGGACACAGGAGTTGACAGGCATTTTGCAATCCAAATGGTGAAAAACATTTGAAAGGGTAGATACTTGGGTACTTGACTTTGGTGATGATAAGAGAAAAGTATTTTAACAGAACAATTACAAACATCACCCACCAAAACACACACCCAAAATAACCACAGAAAACAACTTTGCCAAATGGTGGTGAAGATAAGAGGCAGTGATAAATTTCATACACTAATAGAAGGTATACAAATTGGTATAGTCACATAGGGAAAGACTTTAACATTGTCCAGTTGAGTCAAAAATGCAATATTTTAACCATGACATCTGCACTTAAATATACACTGTAGAAAAAAGTTTGCACATTTGTTTTGCATAAGATGTGTCTAATTCCAACCCAGAAAAAATATAATGGATGTCAAACCCTTCATATAAATGAACTGAACTTACACACATACCCATGATGATTCTTAAACATAATTTTGAGAAAAATGAAGCAATTCATAAAAGATCAAAAACAATCTGACTTAAAATATATGATTTAGTGTTGGGTGCATATGTCATAGAAATATTAAAAAATACTCCCCTGGTTTGTTTTCTTCCCCTGCTTTATCCTTTTTTCCTCACTGCCACATTTTTTTTCTGGGGAAATTTGCAACTGAATCTTCGATTCAAAGTCTCTTTTGAGAAAGCATGACCGAAAAGCATTGTTAATTAATCATATTTTATTAATCATTTTACATATACATAAAAAGTAATTGTTTTCTGTCTACATGATCATCTTCATTTTTTAACCAAGCTGGCTGCTAAAAAGGCGCTCAAAGAATCTTCCTGCTTCAGCCTCCTGGGACCAGGGACTTACTGACATATTCCACCATGACAAGCTCTCTTTATCCATTCAAGTCCTTAAAATATATTTATCTATCCTATTATTGTACTGGGTATCCTTTTTTCTCAGCTCAAAAAAAAGTTTTCCATGTCTCTCCATTGTATTTATTTAAGTTTCTTGTACATATATATCTGTTCCAATTTTTCAGGAGATATTTTAAATTTTGAAGAGATATTGAAAAATATCCAAGACACTTTTATCTAATTAAGTTTACCAAATGATATTTATATTTGTTTGTTTACTTACTATTCAACTTCTCTCTAGTTATGGTATAAATTCAAATTCAAAAGAATATAGCATCATTTTTATGCACTGATTTATTTTATTAGCTAATATTTTACATATAATTTTCTTGTCTATTATCTAAGACAGCATGATTTGTACAGTTCTTTTTTATATCATCCAGCCAGTTTGGTACCAAAATTATGCAATCTTCACATATTAATGTAGGGCTTTACCTTTTATATTCTCTGGAAAAAACTGCATATGATTAGAAATACTGACATCATTAGTGCTTTGTGGTAATCAAAAATATCTGGTGTTGACATTTTTATCATTATAGCATTACTCTGAAAAACTGATGTTTTTTTAAGTTAAAAATTTTAAATTTTGGGCTGGGGATTTAGCTCAGTGGTTCTGCCACCTGGCTCGCAAGAGCAAGGTCTCGAGTTTGATTCCTAGTACCAAAAAAAAAAATTAAATCTTATAATTCTTTTTCAGTCATATTTGACTTTTAAAAGTTCATAGTATCCTTTTACCATTTACTTAATATCAGTAATATCTACAATTTGTCATCTTTTTTGTCTTTGAGTTTTGTGGGTTCTAAAATTGTTTTTGTCTTGTATTTGTTATATAATGTCTTTCTTTTGCTCTTTTGTGTTTCTTTTGTACTACATCAGAAAATATTGTGGACATTTTGACATACATACTTAAGGATTCCAATTCTAAAATTAATATCTTCTCTATCTCTCTAGACAAGCCATGACATTTAGAAAGTTTTAACTCCTTTACATGTTGAGAGTACATATTATTAAAGTTGCCCATTACCTTTTTTTTTTTTTTTTTTTGGTACTGGGGATCGAACTCGGGTCCCTGCACTGGGCTAAATCCCTGGCCCCATTACCTCTTTTTTAAAGAGATTGTTTTGTTTTTTGCCTTTTTAATTTTTTTCTCAAAACTATAAGCCATTTTAGAAATATATCACTTCTTTGCCAATATTTTGTAGCCTAATCCTTAGCTTTTAGATGCAATAAATATAATGATTCTATAATGTACTAGCTAATATATCTGAGGAATTTGCTTGACTGTTTTCATTTTCTTTTGATGCACTGGTTTTTGCTTCTTTTTCCTTCTTTTCTTGAGACAATTTTTATTTACATTCTGTCAATTGTCTGGATGTGCTATTAGCTTTACAGTTTTAAATTTTCTTTAGGCTTTCAGTTGCTTTTTATATTATATTTGTTTCTGATTACTCATGCCCTATGAACTTGGCCTACAAATTTGCATGTGTCTACTTGAGGTGAAGTGTCCTGAAGGGCTGACTCACTCTGGTTTGCTTAGCTACATTCAAATTTAGGAAGAGTTCTCATGATGCAGAGGTGATATTGATGGCTTTATTTCTTACATTTGTTCTGCCAGTATAAAGCATGACGCACAAGCTTTCTAGAGAACTTTTCCACATTTTCCCTCTCCACCTGGACTGAGTGATGACTAATTGTTTGTCTTACTTTCACAGGAGGCTATGTAAATAAAGCTCAGTTTCTAGATATTTACCAAATGTTCTGAATGTAAAAGAGCCTCCAAATTGCCTTTTTTATACTGCATCACTTCCCGGAAGCAACATCCCAGAAGATGGGGAAAATTTAATTGGAAATTTAGCATTTTTTCTCATGTTAGCCTCTTGCTCATATATTGAAATATGTAAGTACAAGCTTGACTATTCTATTTCTTTTCCTAACTGCTTAAATTGACTAGTTGGACACCTGGAAGCTCTGAACACACTCCCTTACTCAACTGAGTTCCTGAAAAGTGGGTGTGATAAACGGAATATTTCAATAAGCTTTGGAGCAGAAAAAGCCTGCATACTTCTCAAAGCACATTTAGGAGGTTTTAGCAGAATCCTTGGGGAATTCTAGAGGGCTGCTAACAAACAATTTGGAAGAGTCTGAGGATCTCAGGAGGCACTTCATAACTAGGTCTTGATAAGGCTGGCAGAATCTGTGGGCAAATTCACCAGCCTTGCCAAAGTGTTTTTACAAGTGTTTGTGGAAGTTCTAGGGTCATTCCTGCAGATTGCCAAAGAATTTTTTAATAAGCTTTTCATTTCTGAAGGAGTCAATTTGTCTCTCTTTTTAGTCACTGACTCTCCAGCCTGTGTCTGGTGAAAGCAATAGAGATCTATCATAGGGTTTGGCAAAAGTTAGGGAAGCAATTCTCTAGCCACTGCCAAGCATTTGTCATCAATAGGATTAGACAGAATTAGAGGCTCCTACATGCTGACTAACACTAATGCATTGTTGTCTATTTTCAGTTGTTGTAACGAGAAATCAGCCATTAATCCCACGGGTAGCAAATAACTCAGCTATGGGTGGGAGGGAGAGCACTATCTGTTGAAGAAACTCTTAATACAAGCTTCTGCAGTTTTATAAACCTGGGGGTCCAGGGAGGACAGAAAGTAGGAATGTGCTGAATACCAAGTCGAAGTGTTGTAAAATATCTTTAACGTTCCCTGTCCTCCCCAGTAATGAGATTCTAAATTGAAGCCCCTAAGAATGAAGATGTACATAAGCAATGGCTAGGAAGGAATCCTCATTCATTGCTTATAACTCCTTTTTGAGACTGTAGTCTAAAAAGTGAGGCCTCCTTTGAGGCCTGTCAGGTAAAGCTTTATAATTATCTGTGGTCAGTCTGACAAGCACACATAATTTTCTTTGGCCAGAACCAAGAGTCTTCAACCCCATCCTTTAGTTTGTCAGGACCAGCAAAAGAGGCATAGCCTGCCCCATATCAACCAACATACAAAACAACCATCCAAGGAGGTGATCAATATCACACCAAACAAGATGGGCAGATAACCATCAGTCCCAAGAAAGGGTGTTTTGAAGCCATACCTGATCAGAGCGATCACTCAGACACAGTGCTGCTCTAGCCTGCAAGTGAAAGCTCACCTGATCAGTGTCCTTAGGTCACTGAAAAAGAAAAACTGTCAGTTTAGAATTATATTATCAAACTTTGATAATGAAGTTACTGTATTTTAAGAAAAATAAAATAACATAGGAACTGTAAGAATAAGACAAATGATAAAAATTCCAGAGTATTACCTTCAGGTGAAAAGGGTAGCATCACACAAAAGGTGAGAACAAAAATGAAATATGAATGGAAATAATGAAATATGAATAGAAAAATAAAAATTCTATTCAAGCTACAATAATGTAAATGCTATTCTTGTTGACCAATGCAGTTGTAAAAATTAGTTTTTTATAACCTGGTTTTTGTCCCTTGTCTTAGTCTATGAACACATATACCTTGTACATTTCAGAGCACTTACTTGAGTCAACAGGAAGATGGCTATCCCTACTTTGATTCAAATTCTGTCTCTTTTTCTCACATTTGGTTGGCTTCAATTTACCTTTTAGGTAGATGCAAGAGAAATCAGCAAAAAGAGATGGAAATATTTTGAATTATGTCTAATAAACGTACAAAATATTTGATGTAGTCAATGAAGAAAACCTATGTGTCTCACACTGACACAAAAGAGTGATTGTTGGCCCGGAGATTTAGCTCAGTGGTTTCGCCGCCTGCTGCGCAAGCACAAGGACCCGAGTTCGATCCCCGGTACCAAAAAAAAAAAAAGAGTGATTGTCAATATGCTGATTCAAAACGCTGCAGTGAATATTTTTTTAAGTTTGAATATATTCACGTTATAAACTGACACCAGTGTAACTAAGAAAAAAACCAAATGACAGATTTTTATAAGATACCTATTGAAAACTGTTAAAATATCCTCTACAAGCATGAATCACTCTTGATAGTGTTATAAAATCATTAAATTTGATTGATAGTGAAAAATATTACATTTTGGAACATGAAGAATAAAATTAATCCAATAATTAAAGAAAAAATTATAGGCTTTACTAAATATGAAAAATAAGACACCACAAGAAATTATAATCTCAAAAGCAAAAAGAAATTAACAAGGAAATAATGGAGGAAAATAAAAATTGAAATTAATATAATTGGTTGATTTCATGATAGCACCCATTCTTTTTGGAGTGAGGTGGAATCTCAGTGTTGTTTTCATTTGCATGTCTCGAATGACTAGTGATGTTGAACATTTTTTCATATGTTTATTTTCCATTTTTAATTCTTTGTCAGAGAAATGTTCATTTCAGATGCCCATTTTTGGATTGGGTCTTTAAATTTGGGAGGTCTGATTTTTTTTAAGTTCTGTATAGATTCTAGATAATATACCTTTGCCTGAGGGACCACTAGTGAAAATTTTTTCCCACATTGTGGGTTGTCTTTTCATACTGCTGGTGGTTTCTCTTGCTGTGCAGAAGCTTTTTAGTAAGAAGAGATCCCACTTGTTGATTGTTTGTGCTAGTTCACAGGCAACTGAGATTTTGTTCATAAAATCTTTTCCTACACCAATGTCTTCAAGAGTTCTACCTAACCTCTGTTCCAGCTGGTTCAGTGTTTCTGTTTTAATATTTAGATCTTTAATCCATTTAGATTTTACTTTAATGCATGGTGAGAGATATAGGTCTAGTTTTAGTCTTTGGCAAGTTGAAACCATATTTTTCAAGCACCATTTATTAAAGAGGCTATCTTTCCTCCAGTGAGGGTGTTTGGGTCAGTTGTCAAAGATGAGGTGTCTGAGTGTGTCTGGAGTTGTTTCTGCATCTTCTAATCTGTTTCACTGGTCCTCAGGTCTGTTTCTTTGCCAGTACCATGCTGATTTTATCACAGTAGCTTTGTAGTATAGTTTCAAGTTGGGGATTGTGATACCCTCTGCCATGGCTCTGTTGCCTAGAATTGCTTGTGCTATTCTGGGTCTCTTCTTGTTCCAAATGAATTTTTGGATTGTTTTCTCAAGGTCCATGAAGTATGCTGCTGGGATTTCAACTGGGATTGCATTAAATCTATATAGCAATTTTGGAAATATGGCCATTTTCACTTTGTGGATCCTTCCTACCCAGGAGCAGGGGATGTCTTTCCATTTTCTGATATACTCTTCAATCTCTTTTTTCAGGGTTCTATAGTTTTCAGAGCAGAGGTGTTTAATTTCTTTTGTTAGGTTGATTCCTAGGTATTTCAGTTTTTTGGATGCTATTGAGAAAGGAATTTCTTGCCCTATTTCTCTCTCAGTGAGTCTGTTCATGTAGAGGAAAGCTATTGATTTTTGTCTGTTGACCTTGTATTGAGCTACTTTACTGAATTTCATTATTTAGTCTAGAAGACTTTTGGTGGACTGTAAAAAAAGGACTAAAAGGTATAATAGATAATCTGAAATAGGAAGAAAATGGGCAAAGGGGAAGGGGAAGTGAGAGTGGTAGGGGAAAGGAAAGAAGGAAATGGAATATGAGAAAATGAAAAAAAAAAGGAAACAAAGTCTTTGTAAATAAGGAGGGCAGGGAAAAGGGGAAAAAATAAGAACCAAGAGAGATTATGTAAAGGTGCATATATCCAATGATGAATGTCATTATATTCTATACCTAAAATGTACCAATAAAAGAATATACAAAAAATTAATATAATTACAACTCAAGATAGATAATTCCACACAGTATAGATGCCCAAAATTCTTCTTTTTTCTTTAAAAATACTATAAATTAGACATACTCTTAGCAACAAAAATTAATGAATGAAATGATAAACCATTAATTTTCATAATTATTAAAATAGCAAAAAAGTACGTTGAAATATGTATACTTATACTATATTACTTATATTTGATTAAAGGAAACTAAGTCACTGGTAAATAGTGCTAAAATGACTTTTGATTATTCTCTAGTATTTATGCTTTTGACTGTGTGCTGGGTCTAGCAATTGGCATCCAACAAATAGAATACAGCAAAACTGACAGGATGCTATCTGTGAGATTAGGAAAACAAAAACGTTCTCTGGCTGTCTTGCTTGCTATATATGTTGGAAAGTCAGCTGCTATATTGAGAGACATGCCATATAGCATATTTCACAAGAAATCTAGAGTTCATCCATCAACAGTTCCTGAAATATTAAAAACAACAAAGCCCTAAGCATTTAAATTGCTTACCAGACTAAATTTTATTTTTCCAAAAAAATAATTTGTTTTGAGACAAGATCTCACTAGGAAGTTCAGGCAGTCCTTCAACTCACGATGTAGCCCAAGGTGGCCTTCAACTCCCAAGGATCCTCCTGCCTCAGTCTACAGGATCCTGGGCCTACAGGCATGCACCATCACACCCAGTTTTGAGTACAAGTTAAAGGGACAGCCTTCAAGTCTAGTTTCAGGAGAACCTTTATGTGTGAGGCACAGAGCTAAACTGCACTAGTTTCCTGACACAAACTGTAGAATCATGAACACATTCCATTTTAAATTACTAAATTTTGAAGTAATTTATGGTATGGTAACATAAAAATATACAATCATTAAAGAGAGTAAAAGCAATTAAATTGTAGGAAATTTCAGAAATGTATATAAATGTAATAGAGCTAATCTTAATATCAAATTATTAGAGCAATTGTGTAGAATGATACTGCATTACAATCATGGCAGTGTGTATCTAACTCTTGGGAAGTAATCAACACTAGTTATCACAAAATTGTGCTAGATGTCATTGTGACAAAACACCTGAGATAAAGAATTTATGAAGAAGAAGGACTGATTTTAGTTTATGATTTGTGAGATTGCAGTCCAGGGTCAGTTAACTTCATTGTTTTTGGGTCTGTACTGAGGCAGAACATCATGGTGAGAGTGCATGGTAAGAAGGTGCTCACCTCATGGTGGCTGAGAAGCAAAGAGAGGAGAGAGAGAGAGAGGAGAGAGAGAGAGAGAGAGAGAGATCCAAATATCTTTAATCATCTAACTTTCTCCACCTGAGCCCCATCTTCCAAAGGTTCTACTATTTCCCAGTGTAGCACAAAATCTTGCTAACCAAGAAGTCTTTAGCATATGAGCATCTGAGCGACATTAAGTTCCAGACTATAACATTGTGCCCTGGCCCCTATGGCTAATATTCTAAGAGCTTCATCAACAGCCTGTAGTTCTTCTTGGGAGGTAATGGGCCCTTTAGGAGATGGCACCTTGTTGGTCACCTGGACCTGCCATTGGAAGATACATTGGGACCTTAACCCTTCCTCTCGCTCTCCTTTGATTTCCTGCCATGATGAGACAAGCAGCCTTGTCTGCCACATACAGTGCTCTTGTCATGTTGTTCTCCCTCACCACAGGCCCCCAAACAGTGGAGTCAACCAAGTTTGAACTAAAAATTCTGAAACTGTGAGGCAAAATTAATCTTTCCTCTGTATAAGTTGTTTATCTCAGGTATTTTTAAAGTAATAGTAAGCAGACTAACACAGAAAATTGGTACTGAGAGTGGATCTAGCTTATTCTGCATATGGATATCCAGTTTTGCCAGCACTGTTTATTTGAAGATACTTTTCATTCTCTAATGTATATTCTAGCTAAAAATGAAAATAAATTAACACATGTTGAGTTTTGACAAATGTGTATCTGGCTGTATGAGGAACAGGTCCAATAGAATGTATATATGAAGAGATTTATTAGCTTGGCTTAAAAAATCAGTCTCACAATGGCTTTGTGTATGCTGGAAGGCTACTAAACCTGGTAGCTGCTTATTCCAAGAACCTAGAAGCCTCAGAACAAGAGGAGCGAATAATGGAACCTCAATCAGAGGCTGAAAGGTGGAAGATGGAGTTACTGGTGCAGATCAGCATTCAAAGGCTGAAGAATTCTTAGTCAGGTATCTGAAAAACATGGCAGCAACAAAAAATACACAGGTACGCAAGAGGAGATTGTGGCTGTATGTGAGAGCTGCTCCTTCCTTTCCCTTTCTTTTCCTTCTGGACCTCCAGACTATTGGACAGTACCACCCAGATCCAGTCATTTTTTCCTCCTCAGGTCGCTCACCTGCATGCCAGTTATCTCTGGAAATCCAAATAAAATTCCTCAGAAGTGTGCCTGTCAATTTTCTAGGCATCTTGCAATCCAATCAAGCTGACAGTTAAGATTAACAATCACAAATAACAAGTTAAGAAGAGAAAAAATTCTCATCACAACTATACCTATGCCTGAAAAAATTTAACCACATCTAGATTAAAAACTACAAATTGCTAATAAGAAATTAAATTAAGAGACTCACTTACAAAACCATTATATTCAAAGATGAAACTTCAAAGTATTTTAATATCAGAAACAAGGCAACAATGTCCAATTTTACTGTCAGTATTTAACTTGAAGATTTACCCAGGGATTCAATAAAAAAATTACAAGCAATAAAAATACTGAAAGATTGAAAGAAAGGAATAAATTATTTTTAATTACAATATATTGATTTATTAAATTATATTAAAGTTAAGAAAACATGTTCATAAAAATACTGTAAAAATTAAAAGTGCTTTAAATATCAAAAATATGTACAATATGTAATTATTAAAAATTATGGATAATAGATAAAATGAATTCAATAATAAGGCAAGAACAGATGGAAAACTGATTGCATAAATATCAAAAGAGGATACATATAACACATAAATATGTACATTACCACTTTACTTAATTGCATTCAGGGATATACAAATTATGCACACAATAGTTTGTAATTGCAATCTTATCAGATTTACGAAAATAAAGCTAGACAATATTTTGTCTGGTTGTAGAAGATGAAACACCATGAGAACTTCCAACTGTGATAGTATAAAGCAGCACATATTTTGGCAAACTAAACATAAATTGGTATTATTACCAAAGTTGTCAAAATATACTAATTCTATTCCAAAGGCACAAGAAACAAATACATGAATATCCCTTAGATCACTGTTCTCAATATCAAAGTGTAGGAATCAATCTAACAATGCTTACAATAGCATGGGTAAAATCTTTATAAGCACACAATGGGATATTTTACTGTAATCGAAGTAATACTGCTAGATATATTCACTTGGACAAATATCCTAATTGTGATATTGATTAAAAAATAGAAATCTCAACTGAGTCCTTTTGTAAACCTTTTATGGAAAATTGGAAAGTAAATTGTACTGTACACTTATGAACACAAATAGGTAAAATTTCCTAGCTTAAAAAAAGAGAGAATAACACAAATGTTGGGAGAGCAGCTATCTTACGGGGTTAAGAAAAAATGTACAGCTCTTAAGGGGCAGACTTGGAGTTGTCTCAGTCCAATAATGTGTGTTTATTATTATTTTAAAAATTCTATGCGTACATTTTATCTACATATCATTTTATGTATATATCACAATAAAACTTTTTGAAAGCTTGTAAGATGAGTTTGTAAACCTCTAAGTTATGTACACATTTTCCTCACTTTTATTAAAAAATGTATTATCAGTCTTCAAGGAAAATATTTTATACAAGTATCAACCTCCTGCTTGCCGTGTTGAAGGGAATAACACCCCCACAATCAATTATAAAGGAATTTCAAAACTAGGATTTTATTGAAAGCATTCCTCACCCCATGAAATATGTCACACAGTATCTTTAAAATTCATTTTTTTGTGTATGAACTCATTACTTCAAAACTGGTGTTTCTCTACTCTTTATAGAATCAACAGGGATCTAGCTTTATGCTTTGTTAAGAAGGAAAATACTTATATTCATATTATGACGGTATCTTAAATGCAAGAAATGCAGAATCAGAGAGAGAAGAAAGATAAAATTTTTTTGGATTTTGATCTTGTCACTGAAAGTCATGACAAACTTCTACCAACTATATTCTGGGGTGTGTGTGTGTGTTTAAAGAAAAAATTCACATTTCTAAACTGAAGTCTAGTAATGACTCAATGCAATTAAAATGGGAACTCAGGAATTATGGAAGCAAACATTTTAATTTGGAATAATGTTAAAACTAATTTTTTGCACTAAAACAATTTTGCTCAAATTATTACAGGATCTGCATAAAAACAAACACTCAAGAAATTTTAAATGAGTCAATTTTACTCATTTTAAATGAAACTGTGAATGTGAAGTGCTGCCTAAAACTATTACTTCCATTTTCTCAGCTGAGAAACAATATTTTGAGTTAGGCCTTCAAATATCTAAATCAACTACTTTCTTTGAAATTATTCCTCTTACAGATAGCATTTAATTAAATGTCTGCTAGGTTCCACAAAATTCATAGGTAAATTCTAAAAGTGACTGTGGCAGTATGCTTTGAGTGATGTATACTAGACTGATACAAAAGGCATTTAAATTCCATTCTATGATTGATGGCACTGCTCAGTGGTAGAATCCTTGCCTAGCATGTATAAGGCCCTGAGCTCAGTCCTCACCACAGCAAAAATATATACATAAATTTTATTATAATGCTTTATGTATGTTTAAATAAAAACAGACCAAAAATCAAATTATATACATTGGTTGGATAAGTGCACTTTTCTTGCAAAATTAACAAGGCACTCATTATTTGTATCTTATCCAGGTGTTTACGTGACTAATTATAAATCTTTTAAACTCACTGCATTCAAAAACTGTTGAAAGAAATTTATCTTTTTAACTTCATACTCCATCATTTTGTTTTCACTATTCTCTATTCATATGGTGACAACAATGAAGTATTTGAGTATGAATAAACATAGTTTAGTAATTTCATGTTCAGCATAAAATTGTAACATTATGTGTCACAAATAACATCTCATGGTAGTGATAAGATCATGTTACAGATGGAATTGGGAGACATGCTAAAAGCTTATAGATGGAACTTATTTCTATTGAAGATTTATCATATAAGCAAAGCACTCAAGAGATAAATAAATGAGAGAGAGAGAGAGAAAGAGAGAGAGAGATAATATAGTGGTGCATATGTGTAATCCCAGCACTTGTGAGGTTGAGGCATGATGGCTGCCACAAGTTCAAGGCCAGCGTGAGCAACTTAGTCACCTGAAGACCAGCCTGAACTAACAAATGAGATCGTATCTCAAAAAATAAAACGAAAAGCAGAAACAAATCAAAAAACTATTTTATTGACTGCTAAAGAAGTTTTCAAGTTTTTTCTGAAACATTTATAAATATTCTTAAATATTTATTTTAATATCTAGGGATGATATTTTGAGTTTAATATGGAGTCTACTCAAGATTCCCAACTATGTTCTATATATAAAAATATAGGTAAAATAATGTACATTTTAATCACCAGAAACCCTTATAGTACATATTAAACTAATGCTGTGGTTTGACAAGAAATATCAATAACAAAGAGTCAAATGGATAAGAATCAAGGAAGACTGTAAATGTCTTACAAAACATAGTCCAGTTCCACATTATAAAATAGAAAACTCAAAGAATAAAACAAACAAACAAAGAAACAAACAAAAAATCCCAGCACTCGGGAGGAAGAGGTAGGAGAATCACCATGAATTAGGCCAGCCAGGGCTACACAGTGAGTTTAAGGCCAGCCTGAACTACATAGCAAGACCCTGTCTAAAACAATAACAAAAACCAAAACCAAACAAAAAACTATGCTGTGGATTGTACATCTCTGAACACCTCACAAGCATCAATTTTGAGGCCATTAGCTACCTTTGCTATATCAGTTTTCAATATATATTTAGAGAAAGGACAGTACAACATAACTGGTACTGAAGCATGAGAAGTAGAATTGTCACATGGTATCCCTATTTAATTTCATTTTCTTTTCCTTTTGAGTCTATGACGAAAGTTGCCCATTTATCAATATGCTAGTTAAAGCAGTGGGAAGTTATGTTTGTTGCAAAAGTTCGTACGGTATAAAACAAAGGAAGAGAGCCACATAGTCTGCCTCCAGAGACCACTTTTTAAGTACTATTCCATTGTCCTGAAATAAATCTTTTGGAAGTTTGACATTTCAAAAGAAGAAGAACATAAATCTGAAAATTACCTATCACTTAGCCACAATATCTTTTTGAAACAGGAAATTTTAAAATGTAAGAAACTATTATGTATAATTTTTACCTTTAGATATTATAAAAATTTTTAAAGTGGAAAAATTTAGCAGGTATTGACAAAACAGGAAAGTAAAATTGTAGAATAGGTTTGAAAATGAGACCATGAGCTAAGTTGGTATATAGATCACATAGCACCAACATTACTAAAGATGCAATAAAACACGAGTTAATGTATGGAAAACCTAAGGACTAAGTATATCAACAAACATCAGTAGTTAAAATTATTATAAATCACTGGAGAAAGCAGCTTTGAAATAGTCTTTGTTTTTTAATAATCTTATAATATATTTGTTTTAAAATTGGTGAAGAATAAATTAATAATCTTTGGACTTTGTCCTAAGATCCCTTTTCTTATCTGAATCTTGACAACAATTTTATATTTATGTGTTCATATCTGGTACTAGCTTCTAAGTCATTATATTTTTAATATAAAGGAATTTTTTCTATATTGAAATTTTAAATGGTTCTCAAATTCCTAGAAATGAATGACCAATTTAACAAACAGATGAACTACAAGTATGATCACATTGCTTTCTTTCCCCTCACTTTTAGTACTTTAACAGTAAATACATTTTTATTTCATTCATTCATTTAATGCATGTATACTAAGCAACTCTCTAAAACCAGATATGTTGTAAATATTGTTTTACCTAATACATGTTAGTCTGTTGTACATTATCAGATATAATAGAAAAGAATACTAGCATTGAAAAAAGATATCCAGTGTGTAAATGGAAATACAATATTCTAAGGGAAAAGATTGAGAAAGATAATGGGATTAGACACAACATGTCAACAATTCTCAATTATAACAAAAAGGGAGAAAATCATTTTTTAGTAAAAACTGAATCAATATCATCATGGCTTTGCACATAAATGAGAAATCTATGAGGCAATGTCTCCTATCTTTTTAAAAAATTTTATGACATTTCCAAATGAGGCAAGGCAGATTTCTTAGATATCCAAGTTTTCGATAAGAACACAATTGAAGTGTCTCTTCTAAAACTGCACAATCTGAACCTTGTTCAATCCATTTGAAAGAAAAATCAAAAGTAGACATTTAAGAATATGGAAGATGTCACTGTATGGAAGTAATTGAAACTAAAAATAATTCTGTAACATATTCATCTTATTGTGATTCTCAATGTAAATGTTAATAACTATGCATCATTGATTGGAATAATGTGAATGAAAACTACAAATTAAAGTAATCAAGATAAAGAATGCACAGAGGAATGGAACATGGTGTCCTCAATGATAAAATATCCCTAACTTATTCATATAATGTTAGCTTGTATAACAATATTAGCATTTTATCAACAAAATAAAGCAAGTTAATAGAATTATTCTTGAATATTTAAAATACTACTAAAATTTCAGATAGTTCATATAGTTTCCAAAATCCTGAACTGGGCAGAACATGATATCATACTTAACACAAAAGGATAAAACAAGAACTATGAAAAAATGAAATTCTAAATGTGTTTCAGTATTAGGACGAAAAATGATTTATGACAACAAATACTGTTTATTATTTCCCATTCAAAAATTCATTTAGGAAATTTTAAAATCCATCAATAGAAAAATTCTTATGAATATGCAATAAAAATATCTAGGAAATACCAGCAACGTGAACAATTATCGAAATTTTTACTAAGTAAACAAATGCCAATTACAATGATACAGACACTCACTACTTTCAATTGTGATATTGAAAAATTATATTTTAAAATAATATCTAATAACATGATGTTGTGATAGATAATTTTACCAGTTAACTGCTTTACTAGATTCCCAGATACATGGTAAAATATTATTTCTGAATGTGTCTGTAAGTGTTATTTCTGGAAGAAGTTAGCATTTAAACCCAGCTGAATAATGAAGACAGACCTTACTAATGTGGGTATACATCAACAGAAATTTTGATGGCCCAACAGTACAAAAAGTAGAGAAATGTTGAATTTGCTGTCTCCTTCTTTCCTAGTTCTCCAGCTTATAGATGTTTGTTTGTGGGAATTTTCAGATCAATAGTAACATAAAACACTTCCAATAATAATAATAATAATATGTAAAGTAAATAAATATATATATCTAAATAGAAATTCAACAATATATAAAGGTGTAAACAATATAGGTACAAATATATAATATCTCATTAGTTCTGTTTCTTGGAATTTCAATATTATACATATCTAATGCAGGTAACTTTCCAAACAGAAAATCACTGAAAAAAAATCACTGAAATCTGTATAAAGAACAGATGTATTTATACATGCATTGAAAGATGTTAACCATATGAAATTATGCAAACAGTATTAAGTGGTAATATACGTATGTATTGCATTTTCGGTAATTTGCAAATAAATGTGTTTTTTGTGATAAAAACAAGCAATGAATTATTTTAAAGAATAAGAAAATAGCACATTAAATGACTAAAGTTATAGAAGCAGATGAAAAAACTAAAAGTAATTTAATTATCTTAAGTACTTGATAACTAGCACTGTTTGGTCTATTATTCAAAAGTGACTTTTATCTTTAACTCTTGATTTATAGATATATAGTTGGAAAATATAAGCTACTTTTAACGATATTATTGAATAAGCATACTGATTCAAGTTTGTTACGAGTCCAATTCTAAAACCTACTTTGAATTTTATGTTCCCTTTATGTCTGTCCTGTTGGAAAACAACAGGACAGTCTCCTTTCTTTTTCAGATTATTATATTATGCAGAAAGTATCACCAAAGAACTAAAATATTATAAATGAATTCCAAAACCCCCCAAAATAACAAAGGTTTATATTTGATGATTAAAGCTTTCAATTGGATAGGACTCAAACTCAAATAAAATTATCCTAAACTAAAAAAAGTGGCAGAATATGATTATACTGTTTAAATGTACAGGTTCAGGATGATTTAGAAATAGTCAGATCTGGACTAGTTGACATCATCCATTCTTCACCTATCACTTTTATGCTACACCATCTTTCAGCTGTTTTCTTTTATGCAGAGTAGGTTCTTGTATTAGACTTTGCTATAATCAAATATCTGAGGCTGAATAATTTGTTTATAAAGAGATTTACTTAGTTCATAGTTTTGGAGCCTAAAGGCCAAGGTCAGACAGTTCAGTTTGTGCATTTTCTATTGAGTATTTTATGGTGGACAGTATCATGGTTGCAGTTTGTGCAAAAGGGAGACATCACATAGGAAGTCAGGAAGTCAGAGGGTGCTAAACAGTCTTGTTCTTTTATGACAATCCTACTGGAAGAACTAACCATGGTCTCACAAGGACTACATTCCTTCCTTCTGAGGGCAGAGTTCCTAATGACCAGGCATCTCCCACCAGGCTTCACATATTAACAGTTCCACCACCTCCCATCATCACCATGCCAAGGGCCAGGCCTCCCATACATGAAACCTTAGCCCAGACCACATTCAACCTGTAGAAGTTCTCCATATTACATTACTCCAACACACACAGAGGTCCGCAAACTTTTTGTTATCTCCTGATCAAAGAAAGGGATAGACAATTTTGTCATCAATTTTACTACTCCAATTAATTTTAACCTTGCATGCGTATATTCCCAACTAACTGTTTCTAACAAGTTTCTCATGTTGCAGGATAGGTACAAACACTTAATCACCAGTCTTACCAGAGTTATAGGAAGAACGAAGAGGCCAAAAGGAAATTTTGTAGGGAAGAAAAACCCTTGGGAAACTTAACCTTTTATAAACTTTTGGTGGCTAAGACCCTAAAAATTCCAAAACGTTATTATTTCAATAGTTTTATTGCCTCTGTCAAGAAATTTAGACTGTATTTCTCCCACACAAGTAAAGAAATCCATTAAACATTCTTTTCTTCTTCCTTTCAGATCCATGTGGCAACATGTCTTGGACAAACTTGAAAATCTAACTTAAATTCATTATTTAATAATTATCTAGAATATTCCAGAAGTTCTTCACTTCTTTTAAAATACACGTATTTCTCCCTGTACTCACTTAAGGATGTGTTCTCATGACAAAGATTAATCATTTTTCTGTGAAGTTTTTCATCTGGTGAGAGGAGATGATTTGGTAAAATATAAACAATGAATCGCTAGAGGGGATTCTTGATTACAAAGCAGGATGCTCATATTGGTGAAACCCATTTATGAGGCTTCAAGAAAATGGTTAAGCACAAAGGAAGTGCATATTTCTCAGTAGATTGCATATAATGAATCATAATTTTTTGCAGATAATTTTATTTCTTTGAAAGAATAATGGAAACTCACCTAGGTTTCTACTGGTTTAGTGGTTTTCTTTTTGTCTAGGGTGTAAAAAATTCTCAAGAAAGTATCAGTATTCACATGGCTATGCTTGGTCTTGGTTTACTTCCTAATCTTGTAAGTGGCAGATTCACTGATTACTTGGCTTCTTTCTCTCATAGAGAGCTTTGCACCCCATACATCCAAGAGAATTTTACCATTAATTACACATCTTCATGTCACAAAATTAAATCTATTAGAATAAAAAATCATCTTCATAACTCCTTTAGAGTCGAGGAATTTAAATTATTAGTGCATAATAATTAAGACTTAAGAGAAATATAACCCCTGACATTCTTCTGTGAGTCTCAAAACATTTGTTTTCAGTTTTATGAATCAAGTAGGTCACTAGACAAATATGATTTGACACAGCTTGTGGAAATGATATGCAGCCAAATGCATACATTAAGATTAGCAGGCTTGAAACACATAAATGTAAGAAAGAAAACTGGAGAAATTCAATCTACTAATCATGAGCAATTCTTTTATTCTTTCCTAGAGAGTGGTGGGTATATTTAAAATCCATGCAGAAATCTTGCTAACTGTCACAGTAAGACAAAACCTTTCTGATAAGGGCATTAGATAAAGTGTACTTTTCTAAGATAGGGTTGTCAAATATTCCAAGTCATGTCAGTTTTGTTGCTTTACACACCACTAATTGTGTCCACTGACCTACTGGTATTCTAGAAGCATTGATTAAACACCCATGGCACATTAAACAATTAGGAGATATAGAACATTAATCTGGGTATATTTAATTGCTTTTGGTAAGCCTCAGTTAAACATAAATATACATTTTAGAAGACAACACTAATAAGAGTAACAAACACATTTTAAGTAGGAAATAGTTGATACTAGAAATTCAACAGCAACACACAGTCCCTCATCTTGCCAGAATCCTTTGTCACTGCCTGTCAAAAACAAAAGTGTGAAAGCTTTGATGAGTCCAGTTAATGCAATGCATAGATCAAAGTGTCAGCCTGATAGGATCAAAGGGAGCAAAATGAAGCAGTAATGTTGTACAGCAGATTTGAAACCGTGGCAATGATGAGAGGTTCTCACGGAGTGGAACAGGGAAGCTTTGATTAGTGCACCTTGTTTGTACTGTGAAGGCATCAAAGTGGCAAATGCGCCTGGATCAAATGGGGCAGAAGGCAATGGGTAATGGACCACTCAGCTCTCACCAGAATTTAAGCAGAGATCTGATCATGTGATGGAGACCAATGCACACATGCCCATCTGGCAGCTGGGAAGAAGAAAAGAAAAGAAAGTGGGGGAGGACTAATTTTAATCACTTGAAAGCTAGCTGATTATAACACTAAAGGATAAAATAGCACTGGAATAGCATGGGCTATGAAAATTAAATCATTTTTAGAAATAAGGAACATTACCAATTGCTCGTTATTGTGTTTCATATATTCCTAGCCCTTCTAAATAGTTCTGTGAGATTTGTTAATTCAAACATTTGTTTGTGAATTTGAAATTGAATAAATATAAATTTTTATATACTAGGGGTATTGTGTGTGTGTGTGTGTGCTATTTCTTTTTCTACTACCTAAGCAGGATTCATTTTACAGTTAATTTTAGGTGATGGTGTTTCCAAGGGATTTGAATTCCCTGGGAATCAATTCCACTTGAAAGTTAAGTCTTAAATCATCTGATGAACTCACTTGATACTTTTTTTTCCCCTCTTCATTCAGGAGTTACAGTGCTTGAAGTTACATATGAGTATATTTTTAGAATAGTGAAATACATAACAATATATAATGGCCTACAATAGAATAGTGATATTGTTTCACTTAAAATTTAAATGGTATTGCATTAACATTAGGTTATCTGAGCACAGTGGAAGGTTCTTGTACTCCTAGCTACTCAGGTAGCTTGGGCAGGAGGATCACTTGGGCCTGAACAACATAGAGAAACCTCCGTAACTAAAACAAATGAAATTAAAATCAGGTGTATCATTAATAGTAATAGCTTCAGACTTTACATCCAAGGAAGGTGCCAATTGCATTCTGTTTACTCTCTCTTATTCTAGCAACTGCCCTATATGTGGGTATTGCCACAGGGGGATAAGATTTTCTGGTGACTGGGAGAAGAAATACATGTATTTTTCAAATGAAATGAAAATAAATAATTATGGTTAAGATGGCAAAGTAGTATTGATTGTTTAGAAATCTTTCTCTCTTCCCCATCTGTGCTATATCTTTGCCAAGAGTCAATTGTGTGGCTTTTTGAGTTGGCATTTGGACTTTGAGTCCTTATAATATTAGCAGACATGACAAAAGTGTGTTTGTGTGTATGTATGTACGTGTTTTGTTTTCTTCATTATTATTGCCATCCACATTGAGAAGAATACACTCCAAATAGTCACCACTCCCAGATACTGGACACATTCATGGAAGAGAATGTAATGCAATAGACTGCCTTTGGCCAAGTCCAGCTGATCTTTAACTGAGCCCAGGAGAGCGACAACTTATTCAATGAATAAGAAGCAATACAAACTTAGTATTTAGTATTATGCACTGTTATTTTGGAAATAACTACCCCCAAACTATCTTGTAACAGTATGTACACAAAGAGAAGTCCTGATGAAAAATGCATGAGTCTTAAACTGAATTCATTTAAGCCTTCAACCACAGGTTTTAGTTGTTATCAGCTATTACTACTTTCTCCATTACTGTTCTGCTCTCCGATTCCCCCCAAAATTGATTTGTATGTATTACTAACTTCAACATCTGTGTAGAATGTCTTAGGAATTTGTTCTCACAAGAGTAACAGGGGGTGGAGAAACCAACTGCCTGTATCCCTGGAAATTTGATTCTCACAGATTGATGTTGATTTTACATCTGGTCTTCTAGGTCTTGGAGAAGACTGTGCCTTTTAAAAAAATCTTATATTTGCTTATTGTGCCATTATTTCATATAAATAATTTATAAGCAAACAACTAGGTAATTGAGGCTTAAAAATTACCTGTTTATGGACCAGGGATTTAGCTCAGTGGTGCTGCCACCTGCCCCGCAACCACAAGGACCTGAGTTCGATCCCCTTACCAAAAAAAAAAAAAATTACCTTTTCATTATAATCTTTAAAAATTGAATGTATAGGGCCCACATGTGGACAGATGAATTAAGTAGAAAATATAATTTTAAAATATGTTGTTGATGTGCTTTTGAAAATGAGGAAAATTTCTACTTAAAGAGGGTGTTTTAGGATATACAAACTTACCGAAAAAATAATTGAGCCCAATAAAACAAATCTTTTAATTCAGTAATTAATACTTCCCTTCTGCCCGAGCATGGTGGGGCATGCCTATAATCCCAACACTCAGGAGACTGAGGCAGAAGGATCACCATGAGTTTATGGCCAGCCTTGGCTACATAGTAGCCTGAATTACACAGAGAGACTCTGTGTCAAAAAACAAAACAAAACAAAACAAATAAAATAAAATAACATAACTGATCTTCTGGGAACACAGAAGAATGTTTTTAATTGAACAAATTAAAAGTTTCTCCTGAGCAATTAAGTGTTTTGGAGGTTAATTAAAAGGTAAAAATCTTAGGTACACATATATTGAAGCGTAAAATCAGAGTGGTAAATATATGAAATGGAAAAGAACAAGTTCTATTCATTTTTTAGGGTTTTTTTTAACCTTAATGAGCCCATATTATATAAGGCAAATGAATTTATTTTTAAATTATAAAATTCGAATGCTCCTGCTAAAACTTGAATTATATTATACTTTATTTCATGGGAACAAATGGCACTAATAAACATGAAGAAATGTCATTTTGTAAAAAGTGACAAGAGAATCACAAGTAACATTTTGAGTGATGAATTTGTTAGTACAAATTATCAATCTCATCCAAATACATAGATCGATACCCTACTCATATACATAATAATACTGGAAGCTATTGTAAGATCTAAGCACACAATAAAGATCAATAATATTCATTAAGACTCTTTCAAGTAAGAAAATGTACACTTCATAAGATTAGATTATAACAGCCCATAATTTAGTCAGTAAATTTTGTACTAATTACACTGAAATCCATTAGCTATTTAGCTTGTAAAATGATAGCTCATTTTATGTTTGGACATAGCATTAGTAAAAGTATATTCATCAAATTTAAAGG
Source organism: Heterocephalus glaber (assembly GCF_000247695.1). Next base: position 13,437,433 of record NW_004624777.1, read on the forward strand.
AATGTAGTGCACTTAAAACACCATACTAAGGTTATATCAATTTATAATACCCATCCCACAAGATAGTTTAGCTTAAAGTAAATGTTTCAATTTTTAATATCTTCTTTTTACTAATTGAAAATCAGTTTGTAGCCCATCAACATTAGAAGGTTAGTTCATGATTGAAGATAAAATTTATCACAAGGATTAAAAATCAAATATGCTCAACAGATTCCAATGTATTAGATTTCTCATCCTTAAATATTACAAGAGAAAATTTTAGAGTATATATTTTTAAAAGAATATTATTCCTTCATGTTTATTTTCTTGAATATGACAGAACATTTAGATGCGTCAACAACAATTTATCTTACTTTAACTTTACTGTTTACCTATGGATTGACATGCAAATATTTCCATTAAAATATAATTTAAAACTCACACATGACACACAAATATTAGATTTTTAGTGAAATTTAAAATATTGTGCTATATTTATAGTACTTTACACTGGAAAAGATAGTTTTGTGATATTGAAAAATTCTTCAATATTATACCCTCAATGTTGAATGTTTTAATTTCTTTCTTTAGCAATGATATAGCAAAATTCATGGTAAGTCAGGTCATGAATCCATAAAAAAACTTATTTTTAATTTACATTCCTGTTACTTCTCAGCAGATACAAGAAATGCATAAGATATTGCATTTGATTTCTTTAAGGTAATATTTTATTTTCCATAATCAATGAAATATTACTTACTTTGTAATATATTATTACAGTTGGCTTAGTCAGAACTACCAAACTGAATGTCATAACAGAGTTGCTGTTAATATATCATTAGATGTAGGTTATTTTAAGAGCAGTCTGAGGCATCATTTATGCTGGTAGAAATATGTACAAATTCAAAAATATACACAAGTGAATTTCTACACCCATTCTTTCACTCACTTATTCCTTTCATTCTCATTAATGTTCTAGTGAGTGACTAAAATGAGATGTACTCTTTCGTAATTAAAAAGTTTGCTATATGCTCTCAGTTTCATTCCGTTTGCTCACCTCTATGGGAATGATGAGAGTTTACCCTTAGTTTTAGAGACAAGTTATTTAGCACAGTCCAAGACATGGTAGGAAAGTAGTGTTGGTAATTTAATAACTTAGTCATTATAATTTTTCTGTACAAAGCCCCATTATTGCCTATGGCCTAGTGGACTTACTTTTACACGCATAGTATGTGTAGAAAAGGGTTTATTTTAGGTACTTAGAATCCTATAGAATTATAATTAAAGTCATAAGCATTGTTTTTGATGGAACTAGTTATATAAACCACATTGAGAGGTGTTATTCATTTAAAAACAACCCATTGACAGCTTTAACGTGCTTATATATTCTAGAACAATTCATCTCAGACTATTTACATTAACAATTTTTGCTTTTGAAGACTGTGTGCATTAATGCCAGTGGTTCAAAGTAAGACTCATGTGACTCCAGACGGTTGGGATGAGGAATAATAAAAATTGCTCCATGCACTTAGTTGGCTGTCAGATGATGTTATAATTCAATAAGTACTTGTACAACCAGGCATTGCACTATCTGTGTTATCTTCAGCCTTGCTACTTAAGTTATAGGACTTAGAGGCCTGAAATTAGTTTTTCCTTCATTATGTGTGATTACAAATATAAAACCAGAAAGCTACAACACTCATATAAATGGGTTAAATCTAGTCTTTATCTACTTTAAAGTTTATGGTGAAAATATATTAGAGACCAAAGAACTTTCTTTTCTTATTAGTCTTTCAAATCTGAGAAGTAACTATTGAATGATTTTCATATCATCTCTTTGAAATACCAGCCCAGCATTTTTTGCCTCTGAAAGTTCAATCACCTGATCAAGGTGAGCATTTTATTTTATGTCTACTGTACCTTTTAAGTATGGCAAGTTCCTGATATTATTTGTGGAAAAGCAATTTGTTGGAATGAATATCAAACTTAGTTTTACAAGATCAATTTTCTTTATAATTGCTGCAGGCATTAACAGTTATCTTAGAATCCGCTCCTAGAAAACTGCCTGATGAATTGGTATGCAGAATAATCAAAAGAGCTACTTGAGATAATGACATTTCTTTATAGGGAATAGCTTGAGGAAGATTTCACTTTCTGCAAGATGACTACCACATAGGGTTAGAAAGTTTAGAAAGGGTTCTCCTTCCCTTTTCAGCCTAAGGCAACAATATAAGCTCAAATGGACTTTGTCCCCTGTAAGATGTTTGCTTTCTTCAGCAATTCTTAGTTTAATGGGCAGAACAATAACTGTATTCTATTGTGTGAAACAGCAGGTCAGCATTTGCTCATGTTTTTAGAGTTCTTGAACAATATCAGATTTCCTTGTGCATAACAATTAAAACACTTTCTTTTCCCAAGTATATTAGCTGGTGTTTTAGAAGAGTGATGACAAGTAACAAGATTAGAATTTTCTCTTTTTTCTTATGCACTGTCCTCAATTCCATTTCACACATTTATGTGACTGTGCTGTGCTAGTATAAATATATCTATGCTCTTTTTCCCATACTGTGTGAACTTAAATGACTCTTGGCTTTAACTTTTTCTAGACATTTCTTTTGATTTTTAAATTTAATTTAATGAAGAAATGGAAGCACCAAAATTTTCACGAGTCATGTCTTAGCATTACTTCTTATCATTTCTTTTGTTTTCTTTTCTTTTTCTTTCTTTTTCTTTTCTCTTTTTTTTTTTTTTTTTTTTTTTTGCTACTGGGGATCAAACTGGAATCCTTGCACTTGTGCAGCAGGCAGCAAAACCACTGAGCTAAATCCCTAGTCCATTTCTTATCATTTCTAACTGGAAGTTTGATCCCTTCTCTCTCCTTTTCTCCAACCATTGGTGATCTATTTTTGAGCTATCTACAGCAATCATGCTTTTCTTATCTTTCCTCTTCATCTTCAACCAGCTGAATCAGTGTTTATAGTAGTAAAACTATGTTAATTTCAGGGAAGATAGGATAATCATTTAATGCTATAACTCACTACATTGTAAATTTTGGCTCAATTTCAGTTTTTTTCTTACACATGTGCACACACACACACATATATTCACATACAAGACATCAGCTAGCCCTACAGGAGAGTGATATACAATAGAAATGCACAAGGTACAAATACATGCCATCAATTTAATTCTAAAATTTTTAGTAGCAAACCTATGCACTATAAAAGGCAATAGGAATAATGAATTTTAAATGACATGTTACTTAAACCAGTAAGTCAAAAATGTTATCATCTCAACATGCATCAATATTTAAATATACTATGAAACAAAATTTATTAAATCATTACATTCTTTTTTTTTTCCATAGTGAATTTTCAAATCCAGTGTGTAGTTTGCACTTTATTGCTGGGGCCTGTGTATCTGGAAAGGGCAGAGATGGTGGGAAAGACTGCCAGAGCATGTCTCTCCTCTGCTCATTTTCTCAGTATAGATGACCAACGCATCTATAAGTTCTTTGCACTGTCTGTGGCCCTCCTGAGGAATTGTTGTCTTTTAAATATTTTTGTTTAATTTACAAGTGTTGTGCCACAAAGAACCTTGATTGATCTGAACTCATATTCTCTTTCATGGGTTCCTTTTCCTCTGTATACATTTAAACAATCTTTAATAAGCAAACCATTATTAGTTTGTCTAACTAAATTGTAGTCACTCATGCTTATAAAATTAATAGCTTAATTAACTGGCTATACTATAGTATGTTTAAAATATGGATTGAGCTGAAATAGAATGGTTAAAGCCTTATCTTTAACTTTAGTACTTCTCTTCACATTCCTCCCAAAAAATTCATCTTGACCTACCACTAAGCATTGTTGTTTTCTAGCCATTTTTATGTGAATTTTTGCAAGCAGTACAATTAATGTCCCCTTTCAAAGCATTCTTAGAGAAAATCTTGCAAAATACCAAGTCATTTCTTGGTGACCATTGTTTAATATTCTCCAAAATCAAATTCCCCTTGCCATATAGATAAGTAAGGATGAATTCCAACATCTTTGACTCATAAATTTCAAAACTGAACCTTTTTATTTTATAACCAGAATCATTTCTTAGGGGTCATTTCAATAATAGCAGGTTAGGATCTTTCTGACTGCAGTGTAAGATGTATTGTATTCACTCTAATACATAACACTCCGTAAGTTTTCACATCACTTATATTTCAGCATATCAGCAATTACTAGACTGCAATGTAATTCTTTTTTCTTTTGAATCATTTTTTTCTAAATACTCTACAATATCTGGATAATAAGCTCAATAAATATTTATCAGATAAATTCAAAGGCAAATGGAGAAACCATCAAGAATACAGGTTTAATAAAAATGTAGGCATTTGTTTTAAAGGTACTTATAATTGATATGATAATCATTCATTTCTGAGGTATTTTGTTGCACAAAGTAAGTTACATTTTAAAATTAGACTTTAATCTAAATTGTTATTCTGCAACCAAGGAATCATGTGACTTCAGCAAAATTAGTTAACATATTTGAAGTTGAATTCCATTATCCCTGTACTGAGAATACCTGCTATCAAACACTATAAAGACTAAAGGAAATATAGTGAAAAAATATTTATTTATTTACTTATTATTTATTGTAGTCCCACTATTGAACTCAGGGCCTTTCTCATGTGAGGCAAGTGTACTCCCTCCCTCCCACTGAATTATATCCTCAGCTTGAGATAAAATTTAAAATGCTCAATGTAACACTTAACTTTTAGTTTCCACTAAATAAGTTTTATTTCATTATTTATTAAGATATTTGTTAAAAACAAATATCTTGGTATCTTCTTCTTTTTTTTTTTTTTTTTGACATGGGATCCCACTATGTAGTTCAGGCTGGCCTTGAACTCACTAAGTAGCAAAGGATGGCCTCAAACCTAGAGAGATCTTCCTGCCTCAGCCTCCCGAGTGATGGGATTACAGGTATGTGCCACCATGCCCAACTCAAAACACTTAATATATTGATTATTCAATAAATATTTCTGTGTATACTATAAACCAATCAATACTGTTAATGTTGTTCTATGAGTTTTAACCTACTACCTAAAACTTTCAGAATAACAAAACATAAAAAGTGAGTGGTGTGTGTGTGTGTAGTAATAAATAAAATGATTTTTATTTTTCAAATTTAATGAAATTATGTAAATATGCATTCCAAATGATGATGACTTTTGTATTACCATTCAAAGTTTTGTGAAAAGAGGATATCAGTCTTCAATTCTATGATATTTTAATAATTTTGAACTAGAAACAGGAAAATCTGATATGTTTATTTATAATATATTTGGTATTTAGACTTTTGTAATAATCTTTCAATTTGGGGTTGTAATGGTTAAGCTTCATTGTCAATTGGCCTGGGAGCTATCTATGGAATTAGTAAAGCAAACTTCTGGAAGTTTCTGGGTGGCTCATGGGAGGAAGCAGGACGTTGGTTACTGCCCATGGTCCCTGGACCCTCTGTCTCTAGCAGTGTTTCCCTGCTCTGCTTCTGGGCCTCAGTGAATTAGGTATCTTTGCTCCACCATGTGTTTGCACTGTGATGATCCTGGCTTGTGGCCAGACCTCCATATCCTGTGTCATCTGGAACCATGAGATAGATAGAACCTCCCTCCCTTAAAGTCGTGGGCTTTCGGTGTTTTTGTCAAAGTGATGGGAAAGCTGAAATAGGAATATATTTCCCTTACAGAAAAATTTTGTCGGCATGTGGAAGAGTGTCTTTGTCTAATTTAAATGGATGTACTTATCCACTTATATATCAAACTCCAGTGCTGCTGTGAACTTCAGTTTACTTGAAAGGATAAGTGCTAAGGATGTATCTCCTAGAAATAGTTATTTGAATAAAGAACAAAAACCAATCATTGTAGAATCTTTGGTTTTGTTTTGGTTTGTTTTGAGACAGGCTTTCACTGTGTACTTCAGCCTGGCCTTAAACTCTCTATGTAGCCCAGGTTGGCCTCGAACTCAGAATGATCCTCTTGCAGCAGCTTCTCAAGGGCTGGGATTACATGTGTGCCACCATGAGGGCTTACAATCTTTGTTCTTAAGGATATTTTTCAAAATAATAAAAATCACACAGCATCTCCTAAAGTGATTGACTGATTAATTGACTGACTAATTTCACAGTGCTGGGATGAACCCAAGATTTCACACATGCTAGGCAAGTGGTCTACCATGGAGCAGCGCCCTGAGCTCTCTCCCAGATTGAGATCAATTTTAAAAACTTTCTATGGATGAATGTTCCTTTTAATGCAGATGGATGATTGACAGAGATAAGCAAAACTTAATCAGATTTTTTTAGTTATTTAGGAGCAGTGTGGTCAAACCCAAGGCCTTTATATTGAACTACATTCCCAGCCCTTCATATGTTATTTTCAAAATTTTGAGACAGAATATGGCTAAGGCACTCAACTGTCCAGGCTGGGGTTAAATTTATGGCAGTCCTACCTCAGACATCTGAATGCTGGAATTACAGATGGGCACAACCATGCCCAGTTCAATCATTTTTATATCCTTAATTTCTAGGCTTCTTTGACAGATCCCTGTACATTCATAATGATTCTGCTAGTTAATATGATTTGCCAACTTGACTGTATTTGGACTCCTGGATATGTGGTTTTACAACAGGGACTCTGTGCTCTCCAGAAGATTGATTAATCCACAGGTGTTCAGAGCTGAATGGGCAGTAAGGAGCTGTGGTCCAGCTGAAGGTCTGTCATCAGGAGCACACCACTGGCAGGCATATCCTTCACTGGCACTCCTCCCCTGTGCTGTCTCATGTCCACCATGAATTGAGGAACTTCATCCACCACACCCTTCTGATGATGTTCCTGCCTTGAAACCAGCCAAAAGGGAACTGAAACCTCTGAAACCATAAGCTAAATTAAACTCTGTCTCCTTTAAGTTGTAGGTATCTGGTATACTGTCACAGCAGAGGGAACCCTAACAAATACAATGACTGTAAAGCAAACAACAAAAAAATGCTGCTCAGTATTCTAAGAAGATATTAGTCTGGAGGGACATGACGTTCTTGTCCTTAATTAATTAAGATGTCAGTCAACTTAAGAGTATTTTGTCTATTGTTCAAGTATTAATGAATTTACAATATGTTTCCAAAAATGAGTTTAGCATGGAGATCAGTCTGAGTTGCTATTAAAGATTATTGTGTTTTCTAACTTATACCTGTTCTATCAAACACAAACAAATTTGAATGTGACCCCAAATTTCCTTTACCTAAACAGGTTTTGAAACACATAGGATCAAAGGGTAATTTTCTTACCATTCTTTGGAATTTCTGCATTATATAAAATCTTGCTATGGAAAACTTAAAAATGTTTGATTTTGAAAGTCCAGAACATTTTGGTAATATAATGGTAAAATTTGCCTGATCAGAAAGAGCAAATGATGTAAAAATATCTATTCCTTATAAATATAATGGATATGATTACATTTTCATATGTCATTCATTTAACCCCTTTAAACTGCATGAAATATATTTATTTTAATATCAATTCAAGAACTAGGTTCCATGATATTGCTAGGAAATATGTCATACCATTAGCCAAATGCCTTTGCAGTTATTGACATTTCAACTGAAATAGCACCTTTTATGGTAGCACTAATGGGACTCATGAAAAACAAAAACCTGAGTTCATTTAGCTGTGGAATTTTCTGTAGGATGAGAAAGGAAAAGAAATCCCATTACATTCATGGACTTCTGAACATGTCTAATTCATTTTTGAAATGACTTCACTTTTATCCATTATCTATAAAACTAAAGTCTGTTGCTTTTAAAAATCATTTTTCACCTAGTTAACTTAAGGACTTGACCTTGAAATTGCGTAACTATGAGACTGTAAGTACAAAATATAGATTTTCAGGTACATTTAAATTGAAACATTTCAGTGATCTTATTTTCCTTAATATCAATATATTGAACAGTAGAAAATCATAAATACCAAAGGATTCAGAATCATACCTTCACTCATCAAACGAAAAGATTTGAGTTAGTTAACAATAATTCATTATTCTTCAACATAAAACATTGAAGTCTTCAAATTTCCTGAGCCAATATTCCTTTCTCTTGTTGTTTTGTTTGTTTGTTTTCTTTTTGTTTTTAATTAATCACTGTTGTGGCCCAGGCACTCAAAGAAATATTTATTGGATATCTTAAGATGTTTGGTGATGGACATAAATGAAGATATATATATACTTTTAAATCTAATTATTGGATCCTATGTCAGACACTAATTTACAATAAATCATCATGAAAAGAAAATGATATATTCACAAATAGAATTAATACTAAAGTAAATTGTGTAAGAATCAAAACAAGGAAACAGCATATACTGTACAAAGAACGCTTGGAAGGACCAGTTGGGTTGATAAAAGTGACAAAACGGAGAGCAACGAGAGATAGAGCTACTGAGAAAGCAAGTGGTGGTGAACCTATAGCATATGTGCCCCAGTGGGAATATTCGTATGATTGGAAGCTCCACAAGTTTCACAATTACTGGACTAGACCATGCAATGATGTACTGATCACTTTAAAAGACTGCATATTTTGTCTTGATTCCAATAAGACACTACTGAAAGCTACATTTGTTTTTATTTTTAATATGGGACAACCAAGATAAATTTGAATTTTAAAAACATAATGCTGGCTAAGGTATAGAGAAGTAGGAGAGAGGAGGTTTCCAGAAAATCCATAATTTTGTTGTCTCTCATAGGTTTATCTGGTTAACATCTGAAATCCTGTTCTCGTACAATGTTTTCTTCCAGAGTGGCGTCACTTGAAAGCTGATATAGTATTTATATTTGTGTATTCTTTATGGAATAGACATAAGGAGAGATAAGGAGAATACATCTTAGTGCCAGGTGTAGGTTGAAAAGACATACGGGTACATTTATTAGAGTTTATGGATAAATTTTATTGGTTTCAAGTTTCCTAGAGATAGTTTCCCTATAGAACGTATGTAAAGTCACCAAATGCCTACATGTACAATTACAAGTGTTGAGATGCTAATATTGGCAGATAGTATTGTCCAATATATTTATCTTCTACAATATGATGACCACATGAAGTGGAATATTATTTTAGAGAACTTGCAAAAGCTAAACTTTTTAAAATGTTTTTCAAAATATATTCATTGAACTGACATTTCTTGTCCACCTTGCACAACATGGAAATTTCTATGCTTTTAAACCAGATGATTATCTGTCCATTTTACATTCTTTAGGGATATTAGACCAAAACTAAGAAGAAGGACCACAATGACAATCACTGATTAATTACAACTTTCTTAATATCAGCAATGAAAATACACAGTTACTTTTCTAAACACAAAATTATGTCAATACATTCTCTTTGATATCTGACATGTTTAGACATACTTATGTGTGTGTTTTCCAAATACATTTTTAACTTGTTAGTTACTAAATATTAACTCAAACAAAAATAGGTGTAGTTATAAAATAAAGCCCTAAAATGACTGAGGAGAAAAATCAAATTAGTGGCTATGACCATCAAATACGATAAATGCTTAATTTAAAAAATAATTGTTACAGTAAAAGAAACACTACCATTAATCCCTCTCAAAATAATCCCTCTTGCTTTGAACATACTTAACCTATTTTTCTTACAACTTTAAGAAGCAGTTGCAGATGTTATTTTTGAGTGTCTTTAGCTGTGCTGTTATGCCTCCTTGATGTCCTGAATCAATTCAAAATATTAACCTTTTGTAGTCATTTGGATGTTGGAGAAGTTTCATGGTGCCAAAAGTTTCATGGTGCTAGTTTCAGTGAATGAAGTGGATGAGGACCCACGGTAATGATTTCTTGGTTCTTAGCAACAGTATTCATTGTATTTTTTATCACACCTCATAAAGACACTTACAAAAGAGGACTATCAGAATTGCTTCAGAAAGTGACAAGAATCATAAGTGTTTTCAGAGCAAAGGGGACTATTTTGAGATGGATTAAAGGCAGTGTGTTTTATTGTAAGAATTTTTTTTTAAATTTAAGCATTCACCATGCATATTGATCACTATTTGCATAATAACATTTAAAAAACAACATTAATCATTTTGTTTAAAGGCCAGTTAAATAATTTTCTATGAAAGAGTAAGGTGGGAAAAACTCTAAGAGTGAATGTCAAAGAACACACAGAGAAAATAATCAGTTATCATAGAGAGATTATTTTAATACTGTAGCAAGACGTGAATAAAAATGAGAGAGACAGGAATAGAGACAAAGAGACAGAGACAGAGAGAGAATGTATTATTTAATAATTCTGTTTTGAAGGTAAATATTTAATCCTCACAAAAGGGGACATTTGGTCTCTCCAAAAAACTCAAACAGGAATGAAATCATTTCAACTAATCTCTACAATAGTAGACCATCCATTGTTTTTAAAGACAAAAGACAATTCTCTTCTGAGTAGGATAAATAGTTCTTCTCTTAAGGACTGGAGCTTATTCATTTAGAACTGTTTTATTGTGGCAGGCTATGTTGGTTTGGATATGAAAAGAGCTAAAATGGACAAACTGTTCTTATGAAAATTAGAGAATGCTAATACAGAAATAGGACTGAAATTGCAGTTGTGGTAAGTTCCATAAAAAGAAGTTATTTACATAACAAATAAAATTTTCTTTTACAAGAAAGTTAGAGAAAATGATGTGGGAAGAAATATAGATGAGCTGAGATCAGAAAGGTGAGGGAGGTCAAATCATTCATGTAAAAGTAACTTTATGTATTAAAGTCATCAAGCAGAAGAAGGATGAGTAGAAGAACCAAAGGAAGGCCAGTGTCCATGGACCTGAAATAAACTGTCAAATGTGAGTAAGCTAAGAGGAGGATACATCTAAGTCATAGAGTAATTTCCCATCTTTCCTACCATCTCATTCAGGTGGGCTACCAAGGTACAAGGGATAGATGAAAACAACTAAATGATACAATTAAATGAAAGCTCTTGAGTGAGGACTTCAACTGGGAGGGTATTATAGCATAGAAGAAAAGGGAACTAGGAGGAATAGAAGGTGTTCTATGGGTGAGTTTAGGTTCTGGGCCTCATATGAGTGGCTTCCTGTTTACAGAGTGCCAGAGCCAGGGTCTTGGAATGAAGTTTTCTTGGGGGATCTCCCATACAGCCCTCACATATAAGCGACAGTAGAAGTAGAATGGAAATGCAGTAACACAACTCATTCCTTCATTTCCTATATTTCTGTAATACCTGATTACTTTGTGAAAGACTTTCCCCTCCACACTCAACTTACTCATGAACATTTACTTGCAGTGAAAAACTTTTATACTTGGATTTTGAAGCTAAATTTAAGCATTGAAAGTCCCCAATCAAGGACAATGGGGAGTGACAATTTTGTGATATCAGCTACTGTTCGTTTAGCATGTACTCTGAGCCATGCAGTATGATAAATCGGCAATACATTCCCTCATTTTATAGCCCTATTTAGATACAATTACTAGATTTGAAATTTATCAAGATCTTTTAGTGATTTGTATGTGATTTCAAAATTCACACCTTCCCTTATATCTGTGAACAGGGCTAAGTGAGCTTCATGGAGTGGAGCTTCATGAGGTCTGAATAGATGTCATTAAGTTTGACACTAGGGGACCTTGGTATGTTAAATATTCATGAGCGATAGGAGATGAAGTCAGGTTCAGAGGAGGAAGGGTGAAAGAAAAGTTGAGAAAGTGTGAAGTAAAATCTTGTTTTATTCTTAGAAACTTTATAGCAAGGGAAAATATAGAACTGAGGACAGATAAAAAATAATACATTTCCCAGAAAAGGTGGTGTGCTGTATTTTTGGATGAAGAAAACACATAATGATAAGAAAGATCTTGATGGATACAAATATTCAGTATATAACTAATATCAGAATTTTTCAGAGGTGGCTGCAGGAACGTGATTCAACATATACAGGTAGAGTGATTTGCCTTGGAAATGAAAGTGGGTAGTGCTTTTTTCAAGCAGAAGGAAATACAGTAATACAAGTTGAAAACAAACTTTAGAAAACCATGCAAGGAGTTACCTTCTTTTAGAACAACATAAACACTCCTTACTGTGGATTTCAAGCTTTCTCTTAATTGGTACCAAGTTGTTTTTCCTTCTTACAACTTTACAAACCAATTCTTTGTACAGGCTGAATCACTGTATTCATTGGCACTGTCATCTGAATACAGCTCTTGGTTCCCCATTCAATGTCTCCTTTAGAGAGCTCTTGCAAGACAGTTGTCCCTCCCTCCCATCACAACCCTTCTCATCTCTTTTGTCCCATCCCAGTCTGCCTTTCTGTGAAGCTGTTTTTAATCCACACTTTAAAATTTTTCAGTCATTCCTTCTTAGAAAGAATTGCATGTAAAAACTCTTACTCATTTATCATTGTATGTCTGATATTATTGATTTAATTTTATGGACATATCTGTATTCATGTATAGTTACAGTAAGACCTGTGTCTGTCTAAAATCCATATGAGGGCCAGGGATTTAGCTTGGTGATTCCACCGCCTGCCTCACAAGTGCAAGGCCCTGAGTTTGATCCCTGGTTCAAAAAAAGGAGAAAGGAAAGAAAGAAAGAAAGAAAGAAAGAAAGAAAGAAAGAAAGAAAGAAAGAAAGAAAGAAAGAAAGAAAGAAAGAAAGAAAGAAAG
>NW_004624777.1:13466525-13526365 GCF_000247695.1 Heterocephalus glaber
GTAGTATTTGTTTTATATAGTTGGGTGCACTAGTGTTTGATGCATATATATTTGTGATTGTCATCTCTTCCTCTTGGATTGTTCCCTTTACAAGGATGTACTGGCCTTCTTTGTCTCTCTTAATCAGCATTGGTTTTGAGTCCACTTGATCTGCAAAGAGGATAGCTACTCCTGCTTATTTCCAGGTTCCTGTCACATGGAGTATTGTTTTCCAACCTTTAACTTTCAGTCCACGAGTTTCTTTTTGAAATAAGTGTTGCAGCATATTGTTGTATCTTGCTTCTTGACCCATTCTGCCAGTCTGTTTCTTTTGATTCATAAATTGAGACCCTTAACATTGATTGTTATAACTGATACATATTGACTTATCATTGTCAAGACTTTTTCTTTTTGTTGGATTCTCCCCCTTTGAATTTAATTGCTTGTAGTGGCTGATAGATTCATTCTACTGGGCTTCCTGGAATTGTGATCCTTATTGCCTTTTCTTAGGCTATTGTCTAAAATTTTTTGAAGTGCTGTTTTAGTATTCATGAAGTCCCTAAGATGCTCTTTGTCATGAAAGTATCTTATCTTATTTCTCCATTAATTATCTCCATTTCTCCATTAATTTTGAAAGACAGTTTTGCAGGATGCATCAATCTGGGTTGAAGTCTATTTTCCTTTAGTGCTTGAAATATGTCCCTTGAAGTTCTTCTTGCTTTGAGGGTTTGCATTGGGAAGTCTGCTCTGATCTGATGGGCTTTCCTTTGCATGTGATTTGTTTCTTTTTCTCTAACTGCTTGCAGAATTTTGTTCTTCTGTTGGGTTTTTGGAATCTTATCTATTATATGCTTATGTGTAGATTTTTTTGATCAAGCCTATTTGGAGTCCTATATGTCTCAGTTATCTGTATGTCAAGTTCTTTTCCCCTGCTTGGGAAGTTTTCTGCCATCACTTCTGTGAAATTTTTTTATGTCATCTGTACCCTCTCCTGTTTCTTCCTTTACTCTGATCAGTCTTATGATATTCTTCTTTGCATTGTCTAGCACCTGCTGGATTGATTTCTCATGGCCCTTTACCATTTTAAAGAAATTTTTCTTTTCCTGGTCACTAATTGCAATCTTACCTTAATCTATATCTGAAATTTTTTTGTCACATTGGCTCATTCTGGTGAGTAAACTTTCAATGGAGTTTTTAATCTCCTGGAAATCTGTTTGCATGTGTTTTATGGATTCCATTTGTTTCCTATGTTGGGATTCCATCATGTTCCTGAGCTCTTCTATGTTTTCATCTGTGTCCTCTCTAGATTTATTAATCATGTCTTGCACTATTGTCAAAATTTCTGCTGTTATCTGAGAAATTATTTCTGATTTTGTTTTTTCCAGATCCTCTTTTGTTGCCAGTTCAGGGAATCCAGGTGGTTGAGTGTCAGTTTGTTCCATCTCATTTCCCTTTGGGGTTGCCTTAGGTGATCTGGAAGTCTGGTTTTGAGACTTGTTTACATGTCTTCTCATTTCAATGGGGGTGGTGGTAAAGCAGCCCTGAAGCACTAAGTTTTTGAGCTAGTATGTATTTCCTGCATTCATCATTGTTCATGGTAATGAGAAACCAAAGAAACTAATATGGATGTTAATTTGAAATAAATGCAGTACATCAGACAGCAATGAAATGTGAAATAACCTGGATATTCATTTGCATGTATGAATCACAAAATTGTAACACTGAGAAAGCAAGTCAACAAACAATGCATATAATATTACAGAATATTCGAAATATGATAGAGTACAATAAAATTATGTTTGTTATAAAAATCTTATATAGTATAATTTAACATTAAATCTATCTAGTGGCTGCTTCTGAATTCTGATTAAAGGACTATGAAAAACAGTAGAGGGGGCTAGCTATTATGCTGCAAGTAATAGTCTATTTCACCTGAATGATCTATACATATATCCATTTTATTTCTTAGATAATATAGTGATTCATGTGAGCACTGTTTTGTAATATCAAGTGTTCACTAATAAAATTAAAACAATAAGGGTACAAAAAGAAAGATATTCAGTGATCATACTATAAAAAATAAAGCATTGGAAGTGAGTATTTAGATTAAAATACTGGAATTTTACTTATTATACAATAGAAATTATAAATTCAAAATAATACAGGTAATTATCCACAGTTTCAGATTCGTTAAATATTGGAAAATTTCATCTTTCCTGAAAAAAACAAGCCACATACTTTAAGTATGGAGATAGTATTTCTTCTCTCAACAAATTTTAAAGCAATCCAACCTGTTTTATTCTTTCTATTCCTAAGTACATATCATGAAACATTTAATTATGCATTAGGAATTATTTCAAATAAGGATCATGTTGTTATATCATATGAATGAGAATTATAGAGCAGCCAAAAGAAGATTGTGAGCTCACATGGAAAGGTATGTTTCAGAAACTCTAATTTTTAAGCCTAATATAGTTTGAATAATCAAGGAAATCCTATAGCCAAAAATTCTAAGAAAAGTAAGCTCTCAAAATTACCATCTGGTTTTTCCTGCTTAAAGAGATATGCAGAACAGATATTTCCAAAGTATTTACACCATATACCTTCTTTCTGTACTTTAATGGTCTGAATGCAGCATCAGGTAGGGGATACATTAGTTTCCCAGTGGTGCCAGAATAAAGTACCATAAATTTATTGTTCTATTTAGAGTTCTAGAGGTTAAAATTCCAAGTATAAGGTGTCAAATGGCCAGGATGTCTTATTAATTAGAGAAGAATTTTAGTTAGAGAAGTGTTTTATTAGTTAGAGAAGAATTTGTTTTAAAGCTGTCTTCTAGATTGTGGTAGTTTGTTGGCAATATTTAATGTTCTCTGGATCACCTACTTTTATGATCATGTAGTGCTCTCCATATTTATCTCTATTTTTTCCTTTTGATAAAGATAGTATATACACTGGAATGCAGCCACCCTAATAAACTCATTTTAACTTAATTATCTCCATAAAAATCTTACATTCATAATTTAAAATAACATGGTTTCATGGGGTGGGGATGTAGCTTCCTGGTAGAGCACTTGCCTAGCTTGTACAAAGTGCAAGGTTCATTACACAACTTTGAGAAAATAAGTAAAAATGCATATACATATATATTTGTGTGTATGAATTTTGATCAAAATATACAGAGAATGGGTAAATAAAAATAATTTATTGTAGTAAATGGAACATTGTCATTAATCTTCCTTCAAATACTTCCCCTCTCTTTGAATACACTTGTCCTACCATTCTTGCCACTTTTTGAACCAGTGCTTGAAATTCTTCCTGGTCTTTTTGTTAATCCCTTGATGACCTAAACTGATTCAAAAATGTTTATGATAATTTTAGTTCAATAAAAACTTTATGGTATGCCCTTATCCACCTTAGTCACTGGTACTAGGCAATTTCTGGCTCTTCCCAAAGTCAAAATGACCATGAATGGTAAACATTTTGTATCGATTCAGAACACAAAGATAGCTAAAACAGCACAATCGAAGTCAATCGGGAAAGAAGACTTCAGAACCACTTCAGAACGTGCAGGAAACACGGAGAGGTTTGTTTAAAGTAAGAGGGAGTATTTTTGGAGGGATTAATATCAATATATCTTTTACTTTAATAATGTCTTTAATTAAAATTTCACTGTTTGCTTTGATCGTATCTCATATGTACACACCCATATATATATATGATCATATGAATATCTTAGTAATTAGAAATGAAACTTGAAGTGTGTTTACAAATAAATTTTATTTTTATTTTGTAAATAAGTATTAGTGTTTAGTCTTAATATTAATTCTGATATTGAGAATTAAATTAATTCTGATGTAAGGTAGAATTAATTTAAATTATAAATCCTGATGAATAATGAAACTCTAAAAATTTACTGATCACTATTTGTTAATTTTTCTTATGGTCTCAAAAGTAAAATGGTAGTTTTATTAAATTCAGAATATTAAACAAAAATCTTCTTAGCATAAAAATTGAATGACTCCTGCAATAAATCTAAAGAGATTTAAAAGGTTCTATAAGGATCCATTTAATTTAGATTGAGATGAAATAAATTCTGAACCAGAATAAGAAGACTGCTTTTTGTTTAAAAAAATTTTGGTTTTTGAAAAAAACTTCTATGCATTTAGATATGCACTCATTTAATAATAACATAAATGCAAATATTTTTATTTCCAATTGAGCAAACACTTATTGAATGTAGGATGTCATGTTAAGTCCTCAGGATATAAATGTAAAAACAAAGATCAGAAAACTTTGTTTCAAGAACTATCTTAGTCAGGTATACTTTAGTTAGAACAT
The DNA here is from genome assembly GCF_000247695.1 of Heterocephalus glaber. The sequence goes on from NW_004624777.1 coordinate 13,470,843, forward strand.
TTCTAATTATTATTTGCATGAAATTATAAAGTGATTTTAAAAGAGTGTGAGGATTGAACCTAATCATCAACTTAATTTCTTTGGAAGCCAGCTAGGTGATTACTACCATACAGTTCTGGGTGTGTGGGGATGGCTCATGGAGGAGTGACTGAGGTCTATACCTGATCCCTCATTCCTTCTTTGGTTCTGTTTCTCTGCTTTCTAACTGCCATGAAGTAAGCAGCTGTGTTCTACCATGCCATTTTGCCATGATGTTCCTGTCTTGGAGCCAGCTGACCATGGACTGACCTGAACCTTTCAAAGTAAGATTCAGATAAAGCTCTCCCCCTTTAACTGTTGTTGGTGTCAGGAATTTGGTCACAGCAACAAAGACTGACTGATAAATAATGAGTAAATAGTATGAGAACACATAATCATAATAACAATAATGATAACTATACTGTAGATAATCCTCACAATCCTACAATGAATTTGGGTACATTGGGTATTCACTTTCGATGTTAGGAAAATGAAAACTAAAGACTATAAATTATTTATACAGTGTTATCAAGTTAAAATGTGAATTGGAATTGAGTCAGTCTGAATTAAGACTGAAGTGTCTTGGGTCTTGTAACTGTCATATAAGCAGCCCATAAGCATTTCTATATTAGTCCTGAACTAGAGTTTGGTTTATTAGAAAGTGTGCAAATGTAAAAGTAATAATTGAAATTAATAATAAAGACCTTCATTTTCTTTTTTCCACACTCCTGTTTTTAATGGTCAAAAATAAATATTAGATAAGATACAATATATTACTGTATTACAATTTAAGAAAGAATATATAGCCATATAATAACATTCTTCCTTTTTTAACATTCTTCTTTTTAAGAAACTGGTAGTGCTCTAAAATTAATATTCTAAAGAAAGTTTTCGTGTATTGCTGAATTTCCTCAGCATCCCAGATTTAAATTTCTGTCCAAAGTTTGCTTTTCATGCTGTTCTTTATTTATAAGATATAATGGGGACTTGACTACATCTTCTTCTAGTGTCCTTTTATTTTTCACAAAAGCTTCTTTAATCTTTACATGTGTATGAAATGCTGATATATCGTTAATCAGTCTTCCTCTGGGAGCATGTCATCATCAAATATTAAAAATATTTTTTGACTGTTTTACTTATTTTTCCTTAGCAATTTCCTTCTCATTGCTTTGTTCTGAATCTTCACTTTCTTTGTATATCTATCAACATCTTTCATGATTAGCATTATGTAAGATAAACCAATAGGTAAAGCCAGAAAATTGTCAACGTATATGGTGTTGATAAAACATGGAAATATAGATAATATAGTAATTTAAATATTTTACTAACATTTCAGATATTAGGTATAATTATCTGTATTTTCAGACCTCAAGGGGGAATACAGACATTCACATATTCACATGTGTAAAAATTAACTTTCACAGTAACTTTGCTGTCCTCTACTACAATTTATATTTATAGTAAGTATAAAAATATAAAGTTTCCTCAGGATCAATTAGAACACTGAAACCTTCCTAAATTTACTTAATAATTACTTCAATATTTAATTATATATGAAGAGAATATTCCATCATTTGGTTTTTCGTTAAGCATGAAAATAGATTCACAATTATCAGCAATACCATATTACTTTTTACAAGGCTTTATACAACAAATACTCTTTATGTAATTGAAGCACTTTAAACATATTACACCAAATAAAATGTAGGGCATGGAGATGCAGTAAGCCTTTTGGTAAAAGGGCTATGGAAGTCTTCAGATGAAAGATGACATCTAGACTGCGTTTTGAAAAATGGATAAGACATGGAGTAGTATATAAAAGAAATATTTTACATTGAATTAATAGCATTAGGAAAGATCTTTGGTGTCAAAGTCTATGGCAATAGCCTATTTTTCAACCTATCCTTTTCTTGAACAATTTATGTAATACATTTTCTTAAAATTGACTCCCCCATTTTATTTAGTGCTCAGTTCAGGCCACAACCAAGGAGCATTCTCTCACCGACCAAGTAAATCTTTATCTCAACATTCAGTTTCATCCATTTTCTTTGTACATAGATCACTACTTGCTATTTTAGATAGGATGGCTGGGGAAATAACTCTAAGAGAAAGTAACATTTGAGCAGAAACTTATATGAGGTGAAGTGATAAACTACATGAAGCTATCACAGAGGAATGTTCCAATCAGAGGGAGCAGAGGAGACAAATGCTCAACAGAGGTTAGCGCACTCATGAACACCAAGAAAACAAACTCATCTCATGTAGCAGAATCAGTAAGGTGGAAAGTGGTAGTAGAGGTAGTAAGGGGATTGGATACCGAATTATTTTATACAGAAGGAAATTAGTTCAGACTACAACTGGAACATGATCAGCAGACTTAGAAAAAAATTTAATTAGATGAGGAACATATTATTTGTGTGTTTTTAAAATTTAATTAGTTTCAAAATTACTATAAGATAAGCAAAAGATAAGCAAAAGTAGAATCACATCTATTATATAATCATAAATTCTTAGAGGACTTCAGTTCCAGGATTCTTACCTAATTTCTCCTAAATAGAGAAACCATTGATAAATTTATTCTTAAAATATTCATTCATTCAATGGACTGAGGTCTTAATAGGAAGCAAGAAGACCACAGAGTAGGATAACACTAATCCAGGCAACAGGCAAAGAGTCTTTGGTTTTGTTAACTCTCGGTGAATGAAGGAGCCCATGGGAGCTCTAAACAGGTAAGACTAGAGTTTTCAGGAGCATAAATAAATTGTAATGCCCACTGTATTTGTAGCCATAAAATCATACTTAGTCTGCTTGGTGATACGGATTTAGTAAATCTCATAGCTATATTAGTTAAGTTCAGTGATATTTGCCTGTTTTCTGTGGGGCTTAAGATTTGTCCACTTTAGATTTCCATGGTAGGTTTCATCTTTTTAGACCAGTGGGAGACCATTAGGGAAATCCTTATATTTGGCCAGTAGGTACCTTTAACTTAGGTAAAGATTATACTGAAAATTCTGCTCACTTTTCATTTGAAACCATTGGAATTAACAAACTATGATTCATATGTATTTTTTCTAGAAAACCATACCAATATCTCTATATCTTCTCTAGAAATGAGGCTAACTGCAAAACCAGGAAATGACATATTCTGCTATTTTTTGTGTTACTAGAAGTAACCAATATTTCTCAGTTTATTTCAGAGAAACATGTAATAAATGGAATTTACTCTAGTTCCACAGGCATTCAGTCAATCCCATTCAACTTTAGTATAAATGAAAAGTTTATACTATTAAGTTAGCTGCATTAATTTCAAGTCACGGAACAGCATTACTCTTACCAAATAGCGTAGAGCAATGTGGGGAAAGAACTGGGAGGAAGGGCAATAGGGGTTTTATCTGAATCTTGCTGTTTTCTATTTTCTAGATGTTTCATTAGTACATGTTTGTGATACATAATAAATATATTCATTGTGGGATAGTGGTACATATACATATTGCATCTTCACCCTTTTTAATTCCCCTCTCCTCTCTTCCCTTTCATCTCTCCCTTCCCTACCTCTCTTTCCCATCTCTTCTGTTCTATTTACTATAAAAAAGAAATGAAGAGATAATTCAAATCTTTGGCATTTTCCCCTTGGTATCATGAAACTAAGTAAACCAGTATTTTAAGAAACTGATAAAATCTGGGAGCTAATACTTTTGAAATGATGGAGTATGTATGGGGCTCTAAAAATCCAATCATTCTAATATATAGCAAAACACAGAAAAATTGTCTAAATTACTTCTACATTCATGTTCTCAGAGCACCTAACCTGCCAAATTGAAAACTGACAGAAATAGATAATTCCACAGAAAAGTGATTTTAAATCATTTCACTCAGTAACAGGTAAGACAAGTGGAAAAACTAATCTGGAGATATGAATATTTGAACAATACTTGTAAGAAAATTGATCTAATTGACACATATATATCTGAAAACTGCATAAACTGTATACTCCCTATGTATATATTAAATATTTATCAAAGTGACCTTATGATAGGCCACAAAGCCAGTCTCAACTAATTTCAGAGGGCAAAATATTATAGAATACAATCTCAAATCAAGGAGAAAGCAAAAATATCAATCATTAAAAGATAGCCAGAAAAATTCTGAAGTGTTCTTAACTTAAGCACACATTGTAGGAAACAAATGAGCTAAAAAAGAAGCTAAAATTGACATCAGATAGTATTTTGAGCTAAATGATAAGGAAAATAAAACCAATTAAACTTATCAGATAGAGCAATAACCATGCCTAAGAAAATGTTATCACAACTGCAGTTGTATAAAAACTAAGAACAAGGTGATGAGTTGGATTGGATATCCTCAAAGGACACATTGAAGTAACTGCTAGTACTTGTGAGTGTTACTTCAGTTGGAGAGTGTGTCCTACTCAGAATGACCCCATCAAATTAAGATATTCAATGTGAGTGGTGGCTTTTAAAAAAAAAGGACAGAAATTTGAAGAACAGAGGAGAGGCATAAGAAAGAATGTCATGGGATGGTGGAGAGAAAGATTGGAGGAATGCATTTATAGAAAGAAGGAGTAGAGAAAGAAGAAATTTTAAGGATTTCTAGAGCCATATGTAGACAAGAGGAGGCAAGTAAGAATTCTTTTTTAAAGCTTTTCAGAGAACATGGCTCAACCAACATCTTGATTTTGAGCTTCTATTCTCCACAACTCTGAGACAAATTTCACCTTTTTTAATGCCAAAAACTATATAATGTTTTCTAGACTAAGTAAATAAACCAGAGGACTGCAAACATCTGAGTAGTACTTATTCAAGAAAACTTTGTTCATCTTTGTAAGAAACATGAGCTCTGTGGCTCCTGAACTTGCCCTGCTCCCTTCTCTATTTTCCCAATTTTGTTGTATGCTCAAACAAAACAAAACAAAAACACAGCTACATTGCAATCACAGTAATTGTGAAAACCAATAGTCAAATAACCAGCAAAGCTTGCAGAATGGACATGAGTCTCTCCAAAAAGCCCCATATTCAATGACTAGTATATCTTCTCAGTCTAGGGAAGGACTCCTTTTCAAGACTTGAACTTTGAACTACCTTAAATCACTTTTAGTTGGAAAAGCTTTAACTGTAGACATTTGTCACAAACAATAAGCACCAACTCTTCAAATCACAGTTTCCTGAGATGGGGAAGCTGGTTGTAGTTAAAAACATAAAAGAAACAAGAAAACCCATACATCTTTATTTATGGTATTAGGTGGGATAAGGAGATTTTTAATAATCTAAAATATTCCCAGGATCTCAAAATGCAGTATATAAGGACAGGGCTATAAGCATATCCAGGAAAGGACTGCGGAGGTCCAGGGCCTCAGTTGTGGCTGATGTTGAGGTCATGCCAGAACTAACAGCTAAGACAAAGTTGCAAATTTGCAAAGGGTGGAAGACATGAATGAACACACACAAATAACCTGTCTGTAAGAGGTAAAAGGTGAAAGACTTGTTAAAGACTGAACTTACAAAAAGAAAAAAAAAACGATTGAACTTACACATGAAATGGTGTACACCTTAAAGAATTTGTGTAGGGAAGTCTCTAAACAAATAAACAGACAAGATAATAAATGAGTTTTAAAAAATGGTATTTGAAGCTGGATGAGTTTTCCATAGGATCGAAGACATATAAATATTGATGACAATGACAACGATGATGATGGTGATGATGATAAATGATACTTAAAAACAGAATAAACTGTAGAAATTAGGCAGATAAGGAGAAATCAGAAAAGATAGACTCATCCAGGTAAGTGAAAGTAAAGCTATGAAAGTGCTGTACTGGGAGCCAATTAAAGAAAAGATATGAATAAAATGTGCCAAGTATAGAAAACTCCAGCTGAAAAGTCAAAAGATGAGATCAGAGAAAGGAAATGCATTTTGTGAGAATCTTAAACTTTGAAAAATGGCTCCAATAGTAAAAAGTAGCTTGACAGTAATGGCAAGATTTCATTAAGAGAAACAATAATTCAGTTGATGGTAAAACTTATTTGTAAACAGCATTTATAATAAAACTCATTTTAATCTCTACAACAGATTTTTTTCTACAGTTTCAAGCATCCTATGATTTGTTAAGCTAATACTGATGCAGAATACATAACAAATAAAATTTTGAAAAGATATTTTGTTCTTGTACATAGTGTATTCATCAATTATACATGGTGTATCCGGTGAGGATGAAGATAATTACAGAGCTTATTTCAACAGAGTTAATTTAATAGAGGAAATTATTTACCTAAATGTTGAAGAGTTTTAAGTACAAATATAGAAATGGAATTATGATTGGTATAACTGGAAGAAATGACAACTGCCTATACAACCATGAGAGCAAAGGGAATATGCTGGTATCATCAGGTGTTTTCTGAAAGTCCCTGAAGAGTCAATTTCCAGAATGTTGAGTAGGAGCTGTGGCAAACTGGCTCTGCAACACTGGCATAATTAGGCTCCTTCTCAGAAGGATGAAATAAGCTAAAGGCTTGAACAAAAGGCTGTTGTGCAAAGGAAGGAGAGGTGCTAGATTAGGCTGATGGAAACTAAATACTGGATGTGTAAAACTACTTTCCCCTCCTTCTTTAAAGACAGTTTTAATTACCTGAACTATATGCAAGTATGAATTTTAGTATAAGATATTTGAAATATGTTATTAGAAATCATAAAAAATGAATTAATGAATTCAAGGTGATATAAAATTTGTATGATTATAAATCCTGTGTTTGCTTGCACTCTGTATTTTAATTTTCAAGATTTAAATACCAAGGGAAACTACATTAACCATAAAATGATAGAAGATTTCCAGGTCAGAGCTCTTTTGTTTTCATTAGGTATGGGTGTATAAATAATAAAAATATATTTATGGAAATTATTTTTAAAAGGAATTTTAATGAGCACCCATTTATCCAAAAATAATCAGAAAATTTGAGTCTTTTGGTTAATTGAACATTCTTGTTAATTGACATTTGTCAAATATATCATACATGGATTAACATTGTTCAAAGAATTAGAATAAAATTGCTTGCACTTGATATCAGAATTATAGCTCTAAGGCTCTTCCTACGTATATAATTCTGACTAAGAGTAAACAAATGTTCAGACATTAGTTAAACTGTCATTGATTCAAATTAATCAACAAGTTATTACACTTGTTTAACATTTAAAAGGTGAAACTAATAAAACTGAATTGTTATTGACTGATGAACAGTTGCGAATAAGTCATAAGTAAATTTCTAAAGTAAAATTGAGCTATGAAATATTAGAAAGTGAGAAAACAATTACATCATTATATCTTTTGGTTTCTTAGGCTAATGATACATAATACAGACCCATCTCAGCAAGATATACTTTTAAGATAATGACTACTTTTGTCTACATTATATTAACATTAGGTTTATATTTGTTTTCAAAATGTATCTATTTGCTAATAATCTTTAAATTATTGAAAGTAAATAAGCAGAAGCTTTATATTTGTTCTACGCAAATTTTTACAAAAAATTTATTAAATAGAGAATTTTTTTTTAGTTTTTGAGAGATTATCTCTAGCTACTAGTTCACAGAGTTTTAATAATCCTTAAAACATAAGAACAATTTAAGAAACTCAAATTTATATGTTCATTGAAAAAAACTGGAACTGTGAAAAACTACTAAGGAGATTTCCCCTTACCCAAAACTTTGCTTTCATGGTTTCAGTTAACTGGTTAACTGATATTCAAAAATATCAAACAGACAAATTTAGAAATGAACAATTCATATGTTTTCAATTGTACATAATTGTATATAGTGCTATAAAACTCACCCTACCGTGCTCTGTTCCACCCAAGGACCTAAATCATTCTTTTTTTTCCATTAAGTTTATTGGTACATTTTAAGTACACAATACAGTTACATTCATCATTGGGATCTTGTACCTTTACATAATGTATCTTGGTTCTTATTTTTTCCCCATTCCCCTGCCTTCCCGTCACCCCCTCCACCCTTCCCTATTTACAAAGACTTTGTTTCCTTTTTTTTCCTTTTCTCATATTTTTCTTTTCCCTTCTTCCCTTTCCCCTACCCCTCCCACTTCCTTTCTAAATCATTTTTTATTCCAGGGTATCCATACTGTATATGCCACCCTACCCTGTGACAGTTGACATAAAGAGTATATTGTATTCGGAAAACTTTCATTAAGTATAATGATAACTGTTCTAATTTTTGTCATTATTATTGTTAATATCTTATTGTGTTTAATTTATAAATTTAACTGTTTTAGAAGTACAATTGTGTGGGAAAATTAATATACATAGGGTCAGTGCTATATGTAATTTTAAGCATCCACTCAGGATCTTGGAATGCAGGTAATGTTCAAAACATACAAGTAGGAAGAAAAAATGACATCACTATAAAAGTTTTTCTTTGTCATTGCACCTTATTTAGCAAATAAGATTTACTGAAAATATTTATTGTTTGATAAAGAAGAAAACCAATATATTGTCACTACCAAGGATGGAGCATGAAGTACAGAAATAATTAATTAGTTATTCTTATTGTACACTAAAATAAATATAAAACCAATAATGTTAGAATTAATATTGATCACATCCACTGTTTTTATTTTTCTTAGATAAAATTACCATGTAGTATGTACTCTTTAGTGGATACATCTGTCTTCCTTCACTCAAAAAATATTTCTGAGATTCATCCATAGATACTGGTATGTCTACCAAAAATTTATGTCTTTATTACTGAATAATAGTACTTTCCAGGAACATAAGACAGTTTCTTTGTGGATTTATTTCAGTTTGAGTATATACACTTGGATTATTTCCCATCTTTAACTATTGCACATAAAACTACTATAAATAATCATGTGCAAACATGTTTGTGTGTTTGTTTGGTTTTTGGCACTGGGGATTGAACTTGGTACCTTCTCTTTGCAAGGCAGGTTGCAGCACCATTGAGCTAACTCCCCAGCCCATGTGCAAATATTTTTATGAAAATTTGCTATAATAAATATTGGGAGAGGAATGGCTAGTTGATACAACAGGCATATGTTTAACATTTTAAGATATAACAAATTGTTATACAAATAGTTATATCTTCATTTCCAGTAGTAGTATCTGAGAGTTCCAGGAGTTCAAATTTCACCATCTGTGTTTTGACCAAATGGTTGAATGTTAGACATTCCAATAAGTATGTCTTAATTCTTTATTATGAATTTAAATTAGATTACTCTGATAGTTAAAATGTATTTTTATGTGTGTGTTCGTAATTTGTTTTTCTTTGCTAAACTGCCTTCTTAAAAATTTTAGATTGCATTGTTTTTTACAATGTATACTGGTTGTTGAGTTTTAAGACTTCTTGTATACCTAAATTTAAGTCTTTCTGTATATATCTGATAGGTAAATTCTTCCCCAGTTTGTTGCCTGTCTATTCATTCTGTTTCAAAAACTAGACATTTTGCAGATCAGAATATTGAAAGATGGAAGGACAAGGAAGGAAAAGATGTGTGTGGGGGTGGTAAAGAGGATTAAGATGCCATACATGCACCAAATCCCCATGATAAATGTACTCATTGTTCATCGCCGGTATATACAAATAAAAATAAACTTAAAAAATCAGAATATACATGTTTTTCAGCTGCACATGGGTCATTCTCAAAAATAGAGCATACGGTTCCTAATAGAACATGTTCAAGTAAGTGCAAAGGAATTGAAGTTATTTCCTGTATATTATCAGATCATAGTATGATCAAATTGGAGATCAATAGCAACAGAAACCTCAAGAATTTCATAAGCACATGGAAACTGAACAACACACACCCGAACAACCAATGGGTCACAGAGGAAATTAAAGAAGAAATTGGACAGTTTCTACATTAAATGGCAATGCCAATACATCAGAATCAATGGGAAACAATGGAAACAGTCTTACAGAGAAAATTCATAGCAATGAATAGTCATATGAGAAAAACGGAGTGAGCTAAAATAAACAACCTAATGCTGAGCATCAAGCTTCTAAAAAAGAAGAACAGCACAAACCCAAGCTCACAAAAGAGAGGAAATTATAAAGATCAGAGGAGAAATCAATGCAATGGAGACAAGAAAATGATACAAAAAATCAATGAAGCAAAGAGTTGGTTCTTCAAAAGAATAAAAAAATTTTGATAAAACCTTAGTCAACCTTATCAAATAAATGAAAGGCCCAAATCTATGCAATTAGGAAAGAAAAGCGTAAAATTACAACAGACTCAACAAAAATCCAGGGGATCATCAATGCCTATTTTAAAAACCTATATGCTAATAAGATGGAAAAAAAGAAAAAAATTGACATATTTCTAGATACGTATAAATTACCAAAGATGAACAAAGAAGACCTAAAAATTCTAAACAACCCAATATCAATCAATGAAATTGAAAATGTAATTAAAAACTTACCAACTAAGAAAACCCCAGGCCCTGATGGCTTCACTGCTGAATTCTACAAGACATTTAGAGAAGAACTAATATCACTACTGTTTAAACTCTTCAATGAAATTGAAAAGGAAGCAATACTCCCAAATTCATTCCTGGAAGTATACATCACCTTGAACCCCATAGCAGAGAAAGACCCAATCAAAAAAGAGAACTATAGCACAATCTCCCTAATGAACATAGATGCAAAAATCCTCAAAAAGATACTGGTAACCAGAATGCAGAAGATCATCAAGAAGATCATAAACCCTGACCAAGTGAGATGCATCCCAGGGACTCAGGGATGATTCAACATATGCAAATAAATAAAGGTAATACACTATATTAACAGAGCCAAGGACAAAAAACGTATAATCATCTCAATAGATGCAGAAAACATGTTCTACAAAATCCAACACACATTCATGATAAAAGCCCTACAGAAAATTGGAATAGACAGTCTCTGCTTCAATGTGATAAAAGCCATCTATGAAAAACCAACAGCCAACATCATGTTAAATGGTCAAAAACTGAAATCCTTCACACTAAAATTAGGCACATGACAAGAATGTCTACTATCACCACTTCTGTTCAATATAGTTTTGGAAACATTAGCCACTGCAATGAGACAAGAGAAAGAAATAAAAGAAATAAAGATAGGAAAAGAAGAAGTCAAATTGTCATTATTTGCAGATGACATTATACTCTACATAAAAGAGCCCAAGAACTCCACCAAAAGTCTTCTAGATTTAAAAACCAAATTCACTACAGTAGCTGGATACAAGGTCAACACACAAAAATCAATAGTTTTCCTCTACACGAACAACAGAATCACTGAGAGAGAAATAGGGCAAATAATTCCTTTCACAATAGCATCCATAAAACTGAAATACCCAGGAATCAACCTTACAAAAGAAACCAAAGACCTCTTCTCTAAAAACTATAGCACTCTGAAAAAAGAGATTGAGGATGATATCAGAAAATGGAAAGACATCCCTTGGTCCTGGGTAGGAAGAATCAACATAGTGAAAATGGCCGTACTTCCAAAACTGCTACATAGAGTCAATGCAATCCCAATTGAAATCCCACCAGCATACTTCACAGACCTTGAGAAAACAATACAAAAATTCATTTGGAACAAGATGAGACCTAGAATAGCAAAAGCAATTCTAGGCAACAGAGCCATGGCAGGGGGTATCACAATCCTCAACTTGAAACTCTACTACAAAGCTACTGTGATATAAAACAGCATGATACTGGCAAAGAAACAGACCTGAGGACCAGTGGAACAGATTAGAAGATGAAGAAACAACTCCAGACACACTCAGCCACCTCATCTTTGACAACTGACCCAAACACCCTGACTGGAGGAAAGATAGCCTCTTTAATAAATCTTGCTGGAAAAAATATGGTTTCAACTTGCCAAAGATTTAAACTAAATCTATATCTCTCACCATGCACTAAATTAAAAATCTAAATACTAAAACAAAAACACTAAACTGGCTTGATGAGAGATTAGGTAGAACTCTTGAAGACCTTGGCCTAGGAAAATATTTCATGAAAAAAACCTCAGTAGCATGTGAATTAGCACAACAAATGAACACCCGGGATTTCATCTTATTAAAAAGCTTCTACACAGCAAGAGAAATCACCAACATAGTGAAGAGACAACCCACAATTTGGGGAAAAAAGTTTATCACCTGTTCCTCAGACAAAGGTCTACTATCTAGAATATATAAAAAACTTTAAAAAAATCAGACCTCCAAAATTTAAAGACCCAATCCAAGAATGGGCATCTGATATGAATAGACATTTCTCAAAGAAGTAGAAATAGCAAATAAACATTTGAAAAAAAATTCAACATCACTGGTCATTGGAGAGATGCAAATGAAAACAATGCTGAGATTTCACCTCACTCCAGAAAGAATGGCTACTATCATGAAATCCACCAATAACAAATGCTGGTGGGGTTGTGGGGAAAAAGGAACCCTTCTCCACTGTTAATGGAAGTGTAGACTGGTGCAACCACTGTGGAAGTCAATATGGAGATACCTTAAAAAGCTAGGATTAGAGGTTCCATTTGATGCAGCTATTCCCCTGCAGGATATCTTCCCAAACAGAATTAAAAGAATCATACCACAGCAACATACGTGCATCTATATTTATAGCAGCACAGTTTATAATAGCTAAAACTTGGAAGCAGCTCAATTGCCCATCAACTGGAGACTGGATAAAGATGTGTTTTCTTGGGGGTTTTTTATCCAATGGATTACTACTCAGCCATAAAGAATGATAAACTAGAGACACTTATAGCTAAATGGGTGCACACTGAGGCCATAATCTTAAGTGAAATGAATAGGACACATGTGTAAATAGCAAATAGTTTCTCTGGTGTGAAAAACTAAAAGTGTAAATAAGAATGAAAATGTATAATTGATATTGTGAAATAGGACGAAAAAGTCTAAAGGAGTAGGAGAAATGGGAGGGGTAGGGGAAAATAAAGAAGGGAAAAGAAAAAATATGAGAAAAGGAAAAACATGGAAACAAAGTCTTTGTAAATAGGGAAGGGTGGAGGGAGTGAAGGGAGGCAGGAGAATGGGGAAAAATAAGAACCAAGATACATCGTGTAAAGGTTCAAGATCCCAGTGATGAATGTAACTGTACTGTATACCTAAAATGTACCAATAAACTTAATGGAAAAAAAGAAAAAAAAAGAAATAAATAGGTCAGATGTGTAAATACCAAATAGTTTCTCTGGTATGAGAAACTGAAAGTGTAAATAAGGATCAAAATGTATAACAGATAATGTGAAATAGGGAAAAAAGGTCCAAAGGGGAAGGGGAAGTGTAGGGCTAGGGGAAAGGAAAGAAGGGAAAGGAATAAATATGACCAAATGAAAAGATGGAAACAAAGTTTTTGTAAATAGGGAGGGATGGAGGGGTTGAAGGTAGGGCAAGGGAATGGGGAATAATAAGAACCAAGATATATCATGTAAAGGTACAAATTTCCAATGATGAATGTCATCATATTCCATACCTAAAATGTACTAATAAAAACTAGGAACTTTAAAAAAAATAAAGGTCATAATGTACAGTGAAAAAAAAGGATCAGAAATTCTTAACTATGATAAAGTCCCATTTAACATGCATTTTATTTTATTGATCAAAATTGGTTTCTCATCTAAGAATTCTTTGGCTAATAAAAGTCACAAAAATTTTTTTCTTACGTTTTCTTCTAGATGTTATGTTGCTTTATTTTTTATATTAAGTTATAATTCATTTAGACCTAATTTTTGTAGATGATATGAGATATGTATTAAAGTTCTTTTGTCTGGTACATGAGTGTCCATTATTCCAGCACTATTCCAGCACTGTTTTTTCTTCATTTAACTGTGCTTGTATTTTTTCTATTATCAACTATTTATGTGTCAGTCTATTCCTGAACTCTCTCCTTTTGATTTATTTGTGTGATTGATGCCAATACTGATTACCAATTATCATATATGGGCTATAATTACCATTGAATGAACAATAAAATCACAAAGATTACCAGCATAATCAACTACTAGCATCATGGACTATATGCATTAGTTTCATTTTACTTTAAGAAATATTTTAAGTTTCAACATTCTACTTTAGAATAAGAAATTTTGTACATCATATACATATGATATGTATTTGATCTATTATATCAAAGCAAGTAATACTATATATGATGAACTTCTAAGACAATTTTCTAATTTGTTTATCTTTTAATAAAAAGAAGGTGATTTTGGTAGTAATTTTTCTTTGCTGATATTATCACCATATTTATACACATATTTATAATATATAATTTATTCAACAATCATTAGTTAAGCACTTTCCCTATTTCAGTAACAGTTCTGAAAGCTGGCAAATATTTGAACAAAAGAAAAATTCATAACCTTACTGTAATAAATTATAGTCTGAATAAACAAAATAAATAAGCAAGTTGTAGAGTATAATGGAAGCTAATAAATGCACTTGGGGAAATTTCAGGGAAGAAGGATTGGAAGCAGATAGAAGAATGTGTTGATATTTTAAATAAGGTAGTGGAGAAAGTCCTAACTGACTTGTGTGTAATGTCTGAGCAATGGCTGCTGATAATGAGGGAACTAATCAAGATAATAACATGCCCAGCACTACAAGACTCTGAGCAGGGAACATGCTTAGGATCACAGGAGATCACCACAGAGGCCAAGAGGCTGCTACAAGTGTTGACAGGGACAGCAGGAGAAGATAGGAGAGGAAGGTAACAGTGGTTCCTAAGACAGAATCTTGAAAACAGTGGTAAAACATTTGGTTTTTATTCTGAGTGAAGTGAGCAGCATTATGAGTTTTGTTTTGAACAACTTTCCTCTACTGACAGTGCTAAGAACAGGCTGAAGACATCAAGAGCAAAAATAGTGATGCCAATTAAGAGACAGTTCCTATCACTAAACTGAGAGAGAATAAGGACTTGAGCCAAGTTGTGGTGGAGTAGTGACAATATGTAGATTCGGAACATACCTGAAAGGTAGAGCCAGGACGATGTGCAGATATTTCAAATGAGGTAATTAAAGGAAAGAAAACCTTTACAATTCTTCCCCAACTATATAATATGGAATAGAATTAATTAATTTGTCTATATACATTTGAACCATATATGAAAGAATTAATATGATTTTTTCCCTAGTATTCTAATATAAAATATCCAAAAGATACTTCCAAGGAAAATTTCATGGACGAATGAAAACTACTTATATGCAATGTGGTAGCACATCAAAATATGACATGATTTTTTAATTTGTTAATTCTGTAATTATCACTCATCACTAGCATTATCATTAGAATCACAACCACAATGTCTCATCAGTTCAAAGGAGGACTTCAGTCTTAAAAAAGAAATTATTACATTTGAGTAAAATGTTGTTTCTTTTCAAATGAAAATAATGTTGCTACATAATGAAAATTTGCATGATCATTTTCACACTTTTTACAAAGTTATGTTCTAAGAAAAAATCTTGAGTTTTATATTTCTAAAGAGAATTGATACCCATACATGAAAATATGTGTCTCTCCAGTGTAACCATGTCTGGAAGATTCTTATTTCCTTTGGAAGACTGAATTATTGCCTGTATTTTCTACCTGTTTTTAAACCTTTTTTACTGGTAGCTATGCTGTATCCAACATTAGCATGGTGCTGTAGCTGCTATCTGGATGTCCTCCCAAATGCTCTGCACTTATAGTTGGGGCTTTGGGAGTGACTGGATTATGGGTGTGTGACACTAGATTTCTGATTAGTTTAGCATAGTTCTGGGTATGGATGATGGATTTACTGAACAGGAAAGACCCACCCAGGATGTGGGTGGAACCAACCAATAGGCTTATAGCCTAATTGGAATAAAGAAGTTTATCTTTCTGCTGCCTCCCATGGCATGAACTTTCTCCTCTGCCATGCCCACCTGCCATACCACCCCATTTTGGAGCTAGCCAACTATGAACTGAAACCTGTATAACACGTGAGCTAAAATAAACCTCACTTTAACTTGTGAGTGTCAAGCACTTTGTCTCAGCCACAAGAAAGTAACTAAGACAATCACTATTATTCACAAAATCAGTGATGTTGAGCATGGTCATATGACTAGTGGATCAATGAAATATTATTGGATGTTCAATAAACAAGGGGTTTAAATGTGTTTATGTGCTTTGTTGTCCTCCTGGGTTTCTGAAGCCATCACAGGAGAGATATGTTCCCTGTATCTGCTGTCCCTGCAACCTGAGTCCTCAGAGTGGACCAATGAAGTAGACTAAATCTGAAGCTTGATTCCAAACCACTTGCTCATACCTTAGTCTGAGACTTACTCGGTACTCGTAGAATGAAGACCAACAAAATAGGTGTGCATTGTTTTAAGCTTTTGACTTATGCAGCATTATTACACTAATAGTTTACCATATTTACATAAATTTGTGGCTGATAATGGGGTCTTGATATTCAAACCATTCTTCTTTTATAAAGAAGTTTAGTCCCTTCTTATACATAGCACAGATATTGTATCTCAAAGTACAATCCTCAGAGAAAAAGAAGTAGCACCAAGTGGGAGCAAATTCTTGGTCACCATATAAAACAACTGAATCACAAACAGAATAAGGCTGAGAAATCTGTAATTAACAATCTATTAGTTTGGTCTGATGTACATTCAAGCACATCAAGAATCACTGGAATGAATAAATGTTTGTTTTAGTATTTTAACTAAGGTTTTCTTACTCTAGAGCTTTCATTTTGTGCATAAC
Source organism: Heterocephalus glaber (assembly GCF_000247695.1). The sequence goes on from NW_004624777.1 coordinate 13,487,625, forward strand.
CCTATTTAATGCTCAGCAAAGCTCCAAATTAGTTGTTATTCCAGTTTTTACAGATATTGAAACTGAACGCGGGTCAAAACTTAACAGATTGTGAACTGTAATCAATAATGAGATTTGATCAAATCTAAAGGCAATATTTTGGTACTATATAAAGACTCATTTGTAAGTCAGAACAAGGAAGGAGTCAAAAAACATCTTTCACATGTAGACTATATCTCTCCAAGACTACTGCAAGGAAAATATAAGACCAGCTGCTGTCACAGTATAAATGAGCTGTGGTTCATTCAGAAAATTGAAAAATGCAATATTTCCAACTTAGCAAACAGTTATATAGAAGTTTTTCAAAAATTTGGTAGAAGGTTTTCAAAATAAATCTTTGAATGAAAAGATAGTATAACAGAAATATAGTAGGAATGATGATAGAGTACCTGATGACTTTTAAATTATTATTTTTAAAGAAATATAAATGGCATCTATAAAGCTTCCTTTTATAAAGATCCATCTGAAAGGTAAAAGTAAGCAAATTTTCTTCAATAAATTTTAAATTTTAAAGATTTTTGTCCTAATACAGTGCCTATTTATATTACTTTATTCAATGCTGCTTAAGTATTCTGGATCCATATTTTAATGGGGAAAATGAGAAGCTAATTGCGAGCACAGATTGCAAAGTCATATGATCAAAGGAAAAGGCAATAATTCAAGTGAGGAGGCAATCAGTGGGCAAGGCCTTGGGGCCTTTGTCTCTTGAGACTCACTTCACTCTTTCCCACTAGATTCTCTTCCCACCTCTGTCCAGTGGAAGCAACTGCAGATCATGGCCCTGAGCTCCCTAGCTCTAGGCTGACTTCAGGTGCGGAAGCAGTGGATGAGAAGAGGCAGTCTCAGTTTGCTGTTTCCTACTCTGCAAGCAGTCCATTTCAGCCAGACACCGCAGTTGTTTTTGACCTTCCCTTTACAAACTATCCACACCCACATTCAGCATCTGGCAGCTATTTCTCTGCTTCAACTTCAGGCCTGAGCTTACCTCAGGCATGTTCCACTATGCCTCTAAGGTTCTCTATGTCCTTTCCATTTTACAAAATATCCTTTAATCAAATCTTCCCATATTTACATTAATTTGTACATGCCATCTATTTTCTACTAGGAACTTGTTGACATCCCTATCCAAGAAAAACAAATGCACACAGTGAAATATTCCTTACTTTCGACAAATGATGAGCACTTTCTTCATTAACTCATTGATTTCTCACATAGTACTCTTACAAAAGTCAGAAGTGGTATAGTTTATGTAGAGTTAACACTGCCCAGGATGAACTTACTGAATTAAGTTTTTTGTGCTTTTTGTAATAGCATTTTATCTTGCTGTATAAGTATAAGGAGTTATTTATGACTTAAACTCATCTTTTTAATTTCTTCAACTACAGTCCTTTCACTAGTGTCTTACTTTACATCCCTAGGAAACATGTGCTTAGAAGAAAATTACCTTTGTAATCTTAGAAGAAGATCTCATTTTAGGACTGTCTTCTCCCATTTGATAAAATGGCCCTTCTTTTCAAAAGGTAGAGCCACAAAGTTGGATTCAGATTCCTGAGTCACATAGCATAATTGGCACCTCATATTCCACTTTTTGTTACAATCATGCTAAAATGTAAACAACTAGGTTCTTAAAAAGGGGAATGGATTACCATTACCTTTAGAAGTACAGATTGCAGATCTATTCAAGGTGCAGCATGTTCAAAACTGTAAGTCGTTTTTTTGTTAAATAAATTCTTTATTACCACATGTTTGCAATACATAATATTTACATTCTTTGTGGAGTTGATAACCTATATAACACATCTTCATTCCTTTTTACATCCTTTTTCCCTCCCCTCTACTCCTTCCCTCTATCTCTTGATATCCTTACCATTTGACAAAGATCTATCTCTCTACTTTGTATTATTTTATCTTTTACTTTGGCCTTTATTTTTACTTTGGATTTCACATACAAGAGAAACCATGTGATACTTAAGTTTGAACATCTGATTTACTTCATTTAACATTATGGTCTCAAGGTGTAGTGTATCTGTTTTCCTACAAATGACTTGTTTATTTTTCTTTATGGCACAGTAGTACTCCATTGTGAGTAAATACACATTTTTTATCCACTCATCTGTTGAGGGACATATAGGCGGCTTCCAAGATTTAGCTACTATGAAGCTGTTGTATTCAGGGTTTACAAGGGAACAGATTTAATACAGGATGCATAATCTATAGGATTATTTTATGATAGTCACCCAAAGAGTCAAATGCAGAGGAGTGCAAGAGATCTGTCCACACACTAGAGACCCAAAGAATCCAGCTGAGGGCCTGGATCCCCATGACAATGTCCTGAAGAAGTCCAGCTGAAGCCCTAAAGTCCAAGGCAATGTCTCATGCTTGTCCATATGGAGGATCTGCACCTGTAAGCCCTAAAACCAGTGGTGGAAGCTAGAAAACCTACACGGGCAAGGTGAAGGATTTGTGCCACCAGGGTGAGGGATCTGCACTAGAGCCAGGATGCCATGCTCAAGGTGAAAATCAGAGCTCCTGTGATGAGAACAGCAGCCATTCCCAGTGAGGGTGAGATCCTGAGCTCCTCCTCTGATGAGAATAGCCAATTTCACATCAGGAAAACCAGCTGTGGCAAGCTTCTCCAAGAATATCAACAGCAAATGATTTTCCCCTCCAGTTCTTTTTTCATGCCATTGGCAGCAATCCTCAGGTGAGTTTTCCATGCCCAGAACCAGGATGACTCATTTCAGCTGGGTATTCCAAGTTGACCATTGTTAACCCACCACAGAAGCTACTTTGAATTGTGCTGCTATAAACATGGATATGTATGTATCACTGTAACATGATGTCTTTGTTTTGGGAAGATACCTTGAAGTGAATAGTTGGTTCAAACGGAATTTCTAGTTTTAACGTTTTGCCTGTGAGTCTGATTTCATCCAGGATCCATCCACATATCTCCAGCCTGCGGCACAACCTTGGTCCAAGCCACACTAAGTAACCTCTTACACTGTTGCCATAACCTCCTAACATGCCCTTCCCTGCTCTCTCCCAGCTCTAATCCTTTCTCCCAACAATAAGAGAGAACAAGCTTTTAAAAGAGTGAATTGCATCTTTAATCTTTTCTGCTTAAAATTCTTCAAAGAGATTCTATGGTACATGAATAAAATTCTAACTTAATGTGCAAAAAAATTTAAACTCCTAATCATGTTTTATAAATGCACTGAGCAATCTTTGATCTCAGCACTTATCCCCATAGTTCATCGGCCCCTACTGCTGGTCCTGAATTCCTCAACGCCCCAGCCATGCCTTTGAACACGCCCTTCCCTCTTACTGAAATCCGCTTCTCCTCCAGGTTGCAACTTAGTCTTGCACCATAGAGTCTGTGTATTTATTAAAATATTGTCCCTCTCCAACCTGTTGTTTTCCGTTCAGGATTCTATTCGTGTCCCTGGCAGCAGAAATCCTATATGTGGAATAATTTTTAAAAATTATATGGCTCAACCTTTAGACTTTGAGTCCATGAAACCATGATACCAGAGAAACACCTAATTTATCATCATTATCATTATTATTATTTAACCATCATATCATCAAAACCTCCAAAGTTCATGATGATTATTTAATAAATATTTATTAAATATTTGCTAAATTAACCTCCCAATTTATTTGGATAAATAAACATAAATATATAGTATAATGCAAAGAAATATTAATAATTATGTTCAATGATGTAAGATTAAGTTCATCTAGTTAGCTTTTCAGTATACAGTTATAAATCTATGGCTTATAAAATTATTATATGTTCATATACATGAATATGTTAAATATAAAATATTGATTTACTTCTATTGTTGAATTTGTTTTATAGGTTTACAATTTTATAGCATAACTTTTTTATTTTTTCTAATCAATCTAATAACAATCAGTCTTTCAGATTGCCCATATCATGAACAAAGAAGTTCTGAGTTTGTAAATGAAGGTTTCAATCCTCAATGAAAATTTGAAAATGACACTTAACATGTCACTTTCTCAAAACACCATGGAGTGGGCATGGAATACATTTACCTTCTGAGAGGAAGAATTCAGTATTTTTATATTGGTCATGTTAAGTTCTAAATATTATTATATCACTAAATGAAATTGTCAAGTAGATAATTACATATATGAATCTATTTTCAAAAGAATTGTTCTGTCTTAAATTGTAAGCCATTTGTGTTATTTTTATCATACTGAGAATATCACCATTGTCTTGAACATTACACTATTGAAATGATATACATATATTTGTGAAAAAAGTTTTATTTTAGCCATTTAATGACTGCTGTTGTTGGTGAAATCTTATTATGTATGTGACTATCGTGAGTAATGTATCATTAAAATTGTTTTAATAGTTTTATCAATTATAGATGCTTACATTGACCTAATTTTATGCTCTCATTTAGTAATGTTTTTCATGGAATTATTTATTTTTTATAAATAATATTATTTGCAAAAACCAAGAATCTGTGCCTTGTTTAAACATTATGTCTTACTTTTACTAAATTGTATTATCTATTCTGTGTGTTTCTTCAAATATTTTAAAGTATATTTTTTAATAATGTTTCAGTCAGTGAAAAAAATACCCAGCACTCACAGCTTAAAGAAGAGAAGGTTTGATTCTGATGTAGTTATAGCCTATGACCAGCCACGTCCAAGGCAGAAATGGCATGGCATAGGCCACAGTAAAAACAGGCTTCTCACAACATGGTGGCCAAGAAACAGTGTAGGGAAGGAACAGGGGACAAGAACATACCCTTCCAGGTCACAGCCCTGGTGACCCACCTCCAACCAGGCCCCACCTCCTGACAAGACATTCAGCTACCAAACTCATTAGTGGATGAATACAGTGATGCAAATAGCACACTGTGATCCAATCACCTTCCAAAAGCCCAACCTCTGAACACATAAGGACACATTCTAGGTCTGAGCAACAACATTCTGCCCATGATCAGCAAATGACTCGTGTCCATTTCTCTGATTATGTAAAATGCATTCAGTCTATCTCTCTGAGCTGCCAAAGTCTCAACACGTCCATCATTGCTGAAAAGTAAGTCCAAAGTGTCCTCTGAGACTGTAAGCTATGGTTAAAGTAAAAAATAAAGTTAAATACTTCCAACATGCAATGGCACAGGATAAAAACTTTCACTTGAAAAGGAAGAAATGGGGGATATAAAGAGATGGGACCAAAGCCAGATTAAAACCTGGCAGGGGAAACATTGGATCCTATAGCTTTATGTCCAGCACCGAGGGCAAGCCACTGAGAGATGTGAGCTTGAAAGGGATCTGGTGACCTGGCTCTTGAAGTTGCTCTGCTCACTGCCTGTGGCTTTCTTCAGAAGACATTCCATGTTCCTGGCATTTCCAGCTTCCTGGGGTCTCCACTGAAACTCTGGGCTTCATTCTCACAGCTTCTCACACTCCCCTCTCAAGGGAATACTTCCCAGCCTCCAAAGCCTTGTTCTGAAATCTAAGTGGAAGCCTCCCTGGCCCCATAACTCTTGGTACCAAAATCTGTTTTAATCACTTTACTATCACTGGACAAAATACCTGATACCAACTTAAGGGGAGAGAGGTTTAGCTTGCTTCACAGCTCCAAAGCAGAAATGGTATGATGGAGGGGCACAGCAGCAAAAAGCTGCTCGTGTCATGGCAGTATGGAAGCAGAAGGACCAAGGAGGAGTCTGGAACAGGAATACACCCTTCCAAGTCATGGCCACCAAACCCAACTCCAACCATGCCCCACCTCCTAACAACACATTCAGCTACTAAGCTCATTAGTGGATGAGTACACTGATGAGCACAACATCCCATGGTCTAGCACCTTCCAAAAGCCCCACCTCCACCTTCTAGGGGTCGTTTTAGATCTAAACTATAACAATCTATATCTTTTAGCATCTTTATATGGATCCTTTATAAGTCAATTTTTATTGTTTTTCTCATGATGTTCTATTATCACCGCATATTGTACATTCTTGCATTATAAAACTTTTACACTGAAATTAAAAGATTAAAGTTGAAGTCTAGTATGGCATACGTTTTTGTCAAAGATTCTCTCTGACCTAAATTTAGCAATGCTCTGTAAAATTTTAATAGAAATGAATCGAGTTTTTAAAATCTGAAACTCATAACCCCAGGAAAAACATCATCTCCCTTAAAGTACCTGCCTGAGAAAACTCGACAATGCTAAAAGGTTTTACTCTTTGTTCCAGCCAATACCTAAAACAGTGTTTCTCAATGTCTATGGGATAGTAGGATCTTAACTTTGACAAAAGTCACTTAACAAATGCTAATGCATTTCCACATAGAACAACATGCCACTTCCCATTTTTGTACAGATTTAATTCCTTGAATCTATGGAGCTCCTGCTCACACTGTCCTATCTCCTCATCCTCTCTGCAACACACACAGACACATATGAACAAATCAAAATTCCGTTCAGTTCACAGTGAACTCTTTTTCTTTTTCCAAGAGTATATAAGCCAGCAAAATATGTTCCTATCACTTCAGTACCTGGTTTGACTTATCAGAGATGATTCCACTCTGGGCAGAGACCAGTGTAGCAGAAATTTCTTATACCAGTTGGAGCTGCATATTCTGAGTCCTAGTGAAGGTTTTCTCTGGTCTCAGTGCAGAATATGAAGAATTGTCAGGGCTTCTTCCCCCCTTTCACAGACATTTCACAATTTGGCTACCTGTTCCCATTTTCTTTTTCAACCACTGCCTCCAGAATTCGCCAGTGTTTACACAGGAAATCTGAAGCACTGGGTGTGTCTCTATCCTTCTCCTGTCAGATATTTACCTATTTTTTTCTCCAGTCACTTTTACTAATAACCTTTTTAAAGTGGATGCTCTTTTTCATTTTTTAAATTCTGTATTTTTGATAATTTCCTCATAAGTATTCATGAGAATTGAAAAAAATTCATTTATATAACTTAGACAATTGAAAAAATATAGTAAAATATGGTAATAGACTATCATTAATGCCATATTTTCTAGTGCCACATTGATTCCACAAAATCACTTCTTATCTACCTACTTTGCAATTTGCTTTAATTTGTCAAATCTTTGGATTCCTTAAGGAATTACAGCTGCGAGGTTAATTTTATCCAGACAATCAATGTGCATTACCTTAAAAGTAACAGAAAGCCAGTTTATAGCTCATTTTTTTTGAGCCACAAATTTTTTATTTGTCCTTGGCAATTAGGATCACATGCAATAAATACCTTATGTTCAAAAATACCTCAGCATGGCTCTTTTGGGGATGAAATGTCTCTAAATATCCCCAGGAGTAGCTCTGACAGAACTACCTTCTCTTTAATGAGTGTTGTAGTACAAACAAAATTTATTCTTTTTCACAAGTGTATCATTAAAGGGACAGACACAAGAGACTTGACTTCCATTGGCTAACACAGTGCCCCTGCCAGCATCAGCTGAACACGCCTTGGGATGCAACATGAGCCAAGCACAGTGCATTGCAGCCTCCAAGGTACATTTAATTTCTCTAGCTGTCTCTTCAGCAGATCGCCAGCACCAGACTGCCACATGAATCAAGAAAATTCAACATGAAAGATATATGCAAACAAACAAGAAAAATAATGGAGTTTGGATGATACAAAGAACAAAATACCAAAAGAACATATAAATTAAAAAGCAATTAATATCATCCACCAATAAGAGATCTCTGATCCATGAAACCAAACAGACCAGACAAGTTAAAATGGAGATGTTCCAAGGGACAGTATCTAAACTGGAGGTAGCAAAGACTCTTACTATAATAAAAGAAGAAATATATAAATTTAATAGGACATGTTCCTAAGAATCATTATGAATGTATCCTCGAATTCCAGTTATAAGGTTTATCCTTTCAAGCAACATGATCTACAAAAAGGATACTTTTCCCCTTTCTTTTAATTTATCTAGTAATTTACAAGAAGAGATCAGAGCTTCATTTATTTTAAAAACTACAGCCCAACCAGCTGCAAGTCATTTTATTTTAAAGGTACAAAGTAGATACATGTGTTTTTCTCACATAATATGTGGATTTTAGTAAAATATTTTTGGTACGAGGGCAAAATATAAGTTGCATATTAATATTTTCTCCCAAGTGTAAACAACCCTTTTATTTACTTAAAAATCACTTTTTATTAAATTTGTAGTCTGAAGTATCTCAAATAACCAATAAATGGAAAAAGTCACTGGGAACTTTTATTAAGAATTACTTAAAAAATAGGTTGAACATGTAGAAAGAAAGATTTTTGGAAAATTGTTGAGCGAAACTTACATTTCATTAATACCCCAGTGGTTTATGAATGTATCCTCGAATTCCAAGTACTAGGTTTATCCTTTCAAGTAACACTAAATACAATAAAGATATTTTCCTCTCTCTTTCTTTTAATTGATCAAGTAATTTACAAGAATTGATCAAGGATTCATTTAATTTGAAAACCACAGCTGGAAAGAAGTTAATTATAAAAATAATTTTGGTGATCATCAGGACTATAAATCCACAATCACAGCCTGAATTTTCGTAAGGCTTCAGGATTAAACAGGAACGTAGAAGTCACTAGGTCTTCTCAAAAAACTAAATTTCAGAAAAAGTCAGTGACTTCCTGGAATTCCATTTCTTCTTGTGACATGGATGAAACAAAGCCCAAAGCTTTGTGTAAGTCTTCAATATTTGAAAATTGAAATAAAGCCATTTTATCAACAAATATGCATTAATATGTTCACTCTCACTGCTAATGCAGTTAATGCTTTAGAGGATTTGTTTTTCATGTGCAAAAGTGGAGTCTTGAGTTTTATTGTTTTATGTTATACATATTACTCAGGCTTTTTCTTAGGATGGAATATGAATGATCTTTTTTATGGTCATGTACAGAACTTTTAATTTTTTGTCGTTTTGTAATGATTTTCTGAAGGACTTATACTGAACAGCAGAGATAAAGATTTAATTTAGCATAATCTAAACATGGGTAAAGTTGCAATCAATTAGGAAGAAATTGACACAAAATCTGTAAATACAATAATAAGTCTCTGGAGTCATTATAGATGGGAACAAAAAGTGCTATTGTAAACAAAGGAAATAATGGCAGCTTATATCTCTGGAATTGAAGTAAATTTTATTCCTGAAACTTCCCCCAAGAATGTTGTTCCCCAAGAATGACTTTACTCATGAAAAATGGATGGGTTTTATTTGCAAAGCTCAGGAGAGGTAGAGACAGATGATGGTGAGGGAGGAAACAGGTGTAGTGAGGTGGACTATTTAAAATAGAGATTATTTGTAGCAAAAGCAAATTTTATGAACTGCTAGTAATTTAATATGGTTGGGGAGAGATAATTGAGAGGAACCTTCGTGGCAGATGGTGCTAGGAAACTCAACAAAGCAGAACTTGACATCTCCCTAATTAAGATGATTGGATATTTAGGTTTTTAACCAATGGGAAAGACATAATAACTGAAGCAAGAAAGGATATATTTATATTTGATGAACATATGAAAAGTATTAATGATGACTTGGATGGATTGATGAAGTCTAGACAGCCAGTTGAACAATTAGAATTATTTCTCATCTGGAAGGTTAATCCAGTCATTTTGGTGAAAATGTCTCTTTACCCACAGGTGCTTTAGTAAGTGTAGATTAGGAAGTGATGGTCACACACAGTATTTGGTAATGAGAGAATATAGTCAATATTTTTGGGTGGGTCACTGAATTTTATAATCATGCAAATTGTGGAAAAAATCCCATAGTAAGGAAATACTGGGATGTTAGCAGATTGGGAAGGGAGAAAGTAACTGGTTTCCTTAAAATAATTTTGAAAGTAAGATGGAAATGTTATGTATTAACATTATGTGAATGAAACTAAGGAAAAGAAAAGAAAGTATCAGAGAAATCAGCCAGGTTGAACATATGTAATAAGAAGATAAGAGTAGCAATAATAAAATTCTAGTGGAAGTTTTAAGAAATAATAGGTGAACAATAAACATAGCTAATACCAAATCCAGATAGCAAAGATAAAATCAAAATCTCACCTGAGCTCCATAAATGTACTGCAAAAAGTAGTATACTGCCAATGTAAGTTTTCTAAATCTTAATGTAACTGATATTATTCTTCACTTTACTTTTATGAGAAAGGGCTATATCATAACAACAGGCTCAAGAAATATGTATTTAAAGGAATGAATATTTGACTTTTTTACCTGCTGTGCACATTCAAAGTCAGTATATGAAAATATTCACCAAAAACTTTGAAATACTCTCAATAATCGTAACATATTTGCTTAAATATAGAAAAAATAGTGTTTAAATTACTAATTTTCTCAGCCATTCGAACAAAACAGACATTTGTAGACATTAGTATTGTATTCAATGGCAGTGCAGTATTCATACGATGGAACAAGTGAGGGTGAACACAGCAGTTAACATTAAGGGTTTCTCTGGTTGATGGCCTAAGTAAGCCAAGCAGCTGTCATCAATGGGAAATTTTTTTCTAGTGGAACAAGTCATTGGTATAGATTTTAGACGTGTTGCCCTCCTGTCACAGCTGTGGAACCCTAAAACTATCTAATTGAATAAAACAATTCAGTATAGTCACAACAAAGACAAGCATATTCACTATGAAGATTCACACCAATAGCTGGATCTGCTTCCAAGGTTTGGTTATGAGTGTTTATTTGAGAGAATCTAAATCACAATGTGCCAGTTAATCCCAACTGTTAACTTGACAGGATTAAGTGGCCCTTGTAGAGATGCCTGGATTGGGAAGGCACTGATTTTCAAATAGCTAAAGGGGCTATCTGGAGGCATTTTCTTCTTAGAGGAAGTAGGTCATGGAGGTGCAAAATGGGGGACAATTTCTGGTCCCCAGGCTCTTCCTCTGTTCCTCTTCCCCTGCTCTCTGCTGTTTGGAAGCCCAGAGTTGAGCTGCTATCATCCACCATGCCCTTCTGCCATGATTCTGCCTTGGAGCAACCTCCATGTACTGAGATCTCTGAAAGTGTGAGCTAAATTAAACCTCTCCTGATTAAGTTGTGGGCATGAGGTATTTTGCCCCAGCAACAAGAAAGCTGACTAAATCACACAATAATCATAATACCGGCTCTATGTCTACTTTTTAAAATGTGCTTGGATCAGATTTTAAAATGTTTTTAGGTATAGTAGATTTTAGGGACATGTATGTCTCATAATCAAGAAAAATACATAGTATATCTAAAAACATATTCAGTTACATAAGATTTACCAGTACTATAAATTTTTTAATTCATGTCAAGAAAATGATACATTTATGTTTTATTTCTAAAGTGTCATATGAAATTAATGATTTTGTGAATATAAAATAATTTTTAACTCAGGTATGGTAGCACATCCCTGTAATCCCAGAACTTGGGAGGCCACGGCAGCAGGTTTATGAGTTCAAGGCCAGGCTGAGCAACATAGAAGACAATTTCTCAACACCCCTTCAAAAGATTAAAACACAACAAAATTTAAAAAACATAATTTTTACATTTGTACAAGATGAGACAGAAAAATATGGTGATTGTTCAAATTAAAAATTTATTATAATAGGAGAGGCACTGCCATTAATTCCCTTCAAAATATTCCTCTCCCTTAAAATATACTTATCCCATCATTTGATTTTATTTGCCCTGTCTCAGTTGCCTAAATGTCCTGATTGGATTTATGACACTTATCTTTCCTGGCCATTTTTATTTTGACAAAAAGGTAAAAGTCATAAGATGCCAGATATGGTATATAAGGTGGATGAGGACACATCATAATGTTGTTAAAACTCTGCCTTTCCAGTGGATGGCTCTTGGCATCAGCATTCACTATATTTTTCAATACAACTTGTAAAGACACCAAAGAGGACTTCCAGAACTGCTTCAGATAGTGCCACAAGTGATACAATTTGTATGTTCCACGTGAACAGCAGGAGTTTTGAGGGAGATGACAATGTGTTTTACTGTAATACATTTTTTTCAAATTTAAATATACACTGTGTATTTTGATCATAATTACTGTTATTCTACATAGAGCTTTAGCATCTCATTTCTGGAGATTTCACTATCATTTAAAAGCTCAATTGCTATGCTTATTCAACTTGTTACTACTGTTTTTCTAACCAGTTTTCCTTATTAAATGTATAATTTTCTATCATTTTATTTTAATTTATGTTGGTGATTGAATGAAATGCCTCAAAGATACTAAGCACTTACTCTGTCTCTGATCTACAATGCTGGACCCAATTTTCAATGATTATAAATCAAATAACTTTTGTTTGATGTAAAATAATGAATCTCATACCTGATTGTACATAATAGTTTTGTTTTGATAAATATATTCTTTTATAATATATTGGCCCGTTAGATATTTGAAAGGCAAATATTTCCCTTTCTTATATCTACTGCCTTAAAATGTACTTTAATATGTGACACATTCAAAATGAGTACATCAACTACACTATAATGTTATATCAAGATATTTAAATATGTGATTCACACAACAACATACCTGAAAATATACCAAAATATTTCATTTCTCTTTGCATGTGGAAATCTACAGTTAGAAAAATTTTTAAATGGGTATTTTTCTGTTAAGAAAAAGTCTGCATCAGTAAAATGAATCATACTGATAAACGATGTACTAATCTGCCAAATAAAAGCTGTATTATGTTATTCATTATGAAGGGGATATAAGCACATATTAGTCCTCTTTCCATATAAAATATGTGTTTTGTACAAGGAAAATGAATTAAAGAAAATATTTTACAGGTTATTTAAGGTGAGAAAAGTACCTGTTGTTATTCTTGTGTTTTGCCATATAATAAGAAAAAAGTAGATATAATCTATTTTTTAATTTAAACATTAGCTCAAAATACGAATTGCTATGAACTGACTAGATAAATGTTTTAAAGTCTATCCTTAGTCCAACACAATTTAAATAAGAGAGGTCAATTTGTAAGATACCAGGTCGTATTGATGATTCCAACTCCTTTAGGAGAACAATGGTCACATAAATGCCAGGCTTAGTTATAATAGATCAAGATCAAGGAGCAGGAATATGGGTAAAGGGTACAATGGTGTAGAGGGAACTAGTAATTTTATCCTAATAAATAATTGAATCTTTCCAATCTACTCCCAATACCATTACTCTCAATGTATATACACATTAGCTGAGAGTAAGCATATTTGTGACATGGGAAAAGATATCTGTCTTTCCAGGGACGGGTAGTGAAATTTTTCCTGTTAAAACATAAAATATAGCCTATATTACCCTATTTTTATTTAACAGAGTAATAATTTCTATTTGTGTAGAAAGTTGGCGTATTTGCTGACTTTTCAGCCCAGTTTGGCTTTAACAGATAACTCAAAATAATAGCGCATTAGCCATGATTGAAGTTCATTGCTTTCTCACATAAACATTTTAAGGAAGAAAATCCAGGTCTATAATAGACTTTGCACTGTGTAAGCCTCCGAGACTGAGCCTACTTCTATAATGTTGCTTACACATATGCTAACGCCATTCTGAGAATTACTTTGTGGTCACGGATGGATATTCAGGCTCCAGCCATCTTCTCTACATTCCAGATGGAAGGAAGAAAGAAGAGACATAGATGGGAAGCTTTAAAGTTTCACAGTGATTTATAGAAGTAAACACAAAACATTATCTAACTATGCACATGATGCAGACTCATCTACGATGTAGAAAAATTGCAATCAAGATAGCTAAGTGTCTACTCATTCATCCTGCTACCAACAGGAGAGCAAAAACTGGGAAGAAAGCAGTATTAAGTGCACAGTGTTCCAAAGTATCACAAACAGCCAAAAGTATGCATATTAACATGCAACTGAGAGGATTTAATGAAATTATTCCAAAAACAAATCATGAATAAGGAAAGCACATCTTGAAACAATGTATAAACTATGCTTTAATCAAATGAATGTAGAACAAAGACCATAGTGCTTTAATAACTCATAGAATATTTTTAAATGAAAATTATTTTGAAGCATTGGAATTTTGGACCAGAAGGGTGACTATAAAGTAATCATTAAGAATTCTGGCTTCTGTGAAGCAGATTTCCTGTCTTTGGAAGCTGGTTGTAACTCTCACTTGTTGTGTATCATTGAGCATTTGTTTAACTTCTCTCTGCTATAGTCTTCTCATATGTTAAAAAGAAATAATATTTCTATAGGACTGTCATGAGGATTAAGTCACTTAATATGTGTACAGATCTAATAAAAATAGTGTAACATTAAAACAGCATAACATTAAAACTCATCAAATAAACTCTGTGTGTATATTCATGTATAGTAGTATTTTTTTATTTAGTTAGTTATTTTATTGGTACATTTTAGATATACAATTCATTTACATTTATCATTTGGTGTTTGTACCTGTACATGATACATCTTGGTTCTTATTTTTTCCCCATTACTTGTGCGCCCTTCACCCCTTCCACCCTTCCCTATTTACATAGACATCATTTCCTTTTTTTTTCTTTTCTCATAGATTTTCCTTTCCCTCTTTTCCCTTCCCCTTCCCCTCCCTTCACCCCTTCGTCTTTGGACCTTTTCTCTTATTTCAAATTATCAATTATTCATTTTAATCATTTTAACCCTTGTTTACCTTGTTTACACTATAAGTTTCTCACACTAGAGAAACTATTCAGTATTTACAGAAGGGTGTCCTATTTATTTCACTTAAGACTATGGGCTCAATATGCATCCATTTAGCTATAAATGACTCTAGTTTTTCGTTCTTTATGGCTGAGTAGTACTCCATTTTATAAAAATACATATGAAAAATTTTCTGATGTACAGAAGATATTATAATAAGTAAATTAAAAATCTTCATCTCCAATATGGAAGATGGCAATCTTGGAAATCTCGAAGATGGAGGGCGGTAATAGTTTCATATGTTAATATTCAAAGCAGATATGCATAATACTCTTAAGAACTTGACTACCTAACAGAAGACATGGCTTTCTACTCTTCTTTTAAACTTAGAGTATGACAATGTCAATATCTTCTTCACTTATGTTTTACCAAGTAGAACCAGTCTTTCACATAAGATTCATGAAAAGGCATTGTAGTAAAATATGACAAAAGAATTCACATCTTTTGCTGCATGGGAAAAGTACTTAAATTCAAACCCCACATATTTAGTATTTGATTGAATATATAAGAGAATGAAAGATTAAGAAGTAATGTCATAAATTCTAAAAAGTAAACCAATTAAATAATTTCAGAGCAAATATGGCTTCAACATATAGCTTATGAATATTGCTGTAATCTCACATCACTTAGTCATTTAGTATTTTTCTGCATTGACAGGCAAAAGAAATATAGCATTAAGCCATGAGACATGTACATTTCATTACAATCATTCTATTTTTTGTAAATTGAAATAAATTTCTCAATTTTATCTCCTTAAAATTATAACTTCATGTTAAAAGTTCACTCTCCCTTTTTGTTTGGATGATTTAGTGTAAAATTATGCTTTTACAATCAAAATATGACAAGTCATTCAAGGAGAAATAGAGAATTTGAAACTTTTTGTAATATTCTAGATAGACTTGAAGTGTTTCTAGCTAATTCTGTAAGTAAAGAATATACCAGGCCAATTAACCATTATTTCTTGCAGCAATCAGAATGAATTGTAATTAACCAGTCAGGGAACTGTAGCTCTCTAAATTGTTACAGATATCTGTGCAAAATAATTCTTTATGAGCACTATTATCTCAGACCTATGCAACGTAATCTGAACTCAGCAACTATACCCAAAATTGAGATTGTGAAGCCAACCTATTTAAGTCATACCTTGGCTTTTTTTTTTTCTGCTGCATAGATATTTCTTTCTTGTTACCTAAATGAGTAGAACTTTATAATTTAAAGTTTTAAATTGTTCAATAAAAGCTTTAATGAGTGTGTTTCCTCAAACTGGTAGACTAGATTTTTTAAGACCTGACTGTTATGTAGTTACTGCCTTTTCAGTTACTTGCTGATGCTATATTTTGAGCAAATAATTATATAACACTTTTCTTTCCTAAAGAATGTCTCAGGATCTGGGAATGGCATTCCCAGTGTCAGCAGTGGCTTCACCAACAGTTACGTAAAATGTGAAGATGGCACCAGGAAGTCCCATTTCACACTTCCAAAATTAATGCTAGTAGATGTGTGAGTGCATGGGTGTGGAAAAATAAGCTATGTATTGTGGCAGGGTTTGTCCCAGAATGCTTAAATAAATGAAAGAAAGGATTCCAAGAATATTATTCTGAAGGCACTGGACAATCCAGTGATTTAGTGAAAAATAAACACTCGAAGAAAAAGGAATTTTTCCATCTGTTTCAGTCAAAATATTTTTCTTCTCCTATGGAAAATATATGCAGTGGAGAATAAAAATTATGTTGTAGGTGAGATGCGATCTCATCTCAACTCCAATCTTGCCGTGTCTACCAAGCAGAGATCTTACAGGGGGCATATAAATTTACAAGTGCCATCAATAAACAAAAACACTATACCAGGATGTTTTAAATAATCACTCTAGGAAAGAAGCAAAGCAGGTGGCAAAA
Source organism: Heterocephalus glaber (assembly GCF_000247695.1). Next base: position 13,504,265 of record NW_004624777.1, read on the forward strand.
ACTACAGCAGAAATGAAGGTGATATTTAAAATTTCCTGTGCATATTGGGTAAATAAATGAAGGAAACATGATTATACTTAAAATACATTTTTATTAAAACACTACACATACACAACAGTGACATATAATGTAAAATTGTCGAATGATCCTGGAGTCATGAATTAGCTTGAATGATAAAATAGTAGTTTTGATGAATTTTGGAGGAGTAAATGGGGCCCACTTTAAAAGTAAGAAACTTATAAGGATGGTTGTGTTCAGGGAGTCTTCATACTTCCATAGTATTTATGGTCAACTCATTATGGAAAGATGAAAGAAGGAAAAAACCGAAAAAAATTTTTTTGTAAATATGGAGGAGTGGTAGGGTGGAAGGGAGGGAAGGTTAAAGGGGAAAAAACAAGAACCAAGATATGTCAAGTACAGGTACAAATTTCCAAAGATGAATGTGATCATGATGTATACCTAAAATGTACCGATAAACTTAATGAATCAAAAAAAAAAAAAAAAGATCTCCTAAAGGCTGCAGAAGGCACAGAAAAGGACTAATCACTGAAAATTATCCCACATGCACTCTATCCTTGCAAAGACAAAACAGTCTTCCTTCAGAGAGGTAAAAGAAAGACATTTCTCCCACACCATCTCTCTCTATCCTTCCTGTCTCATTTAAGATGAAAAAAATATATATACAACAAGAAGTAAAACATGGTCACAGACCAGAGATACAGTCCACTGAAATACTAAGATAAATTATAAGATTTTAGAAGCTACCCTCCCCCAATGCTTTAACACAATGCCAAAAAGGCTTATGTTAATACATTGAGAAACAGCTGGAAAAACTAGTGATAAAGATCCTGTCAGAGAAGTGGTAGTTAAGGAAAGCTCAAATCAAGAATACTTACAAAAAGATCAACAAAGAAATTTAAATCCCCTGCCACATAAGCCACAGAAAATGACAAAGTTCAACCCAAGTCCAGTTACCATAAGTCTTCACATTATTGAACCATTACCTTCATTTCCTATTGACTAATGCAGTGACTGGAAGTGGAAAAGGAAATCTAAAGATGCAAAACCAATATAAGAACTGCACTCGAGTTTGACATGGATGTTGAATTTATCAGAAGTACAATTTTAAAAAAAATATAGTTAATATGCTAAATGCTGTCAAAAAACAGTGACAAAAAACAGAAGGGTAATGTAACTAGACAATTGGAAATTTTAAGAGAAAAAAAACTAAAGAATATTCTACAACTTAAAGTTGTTGTAAATATTGCAGTCTTTCTTTGACAGGCTCATTGGCATACTTGAAATGGCCAATGAAACCAGTGAGCAAGAAGAAATATCAATAAAAATTTTCAAGATGTAACTCGGTGCTAAGGTACTGGGTTCAATCTCTGTTGCCACAAACAAACTAACAAATAATGATTTAAATCAATTAAAATACAATGTCAAAGTAAATTAAAACCAGATTGGTTCAAAGTAAGAAAATGAAAAACAACATACTGTGCTAACATTAATGAAAGAAAAGATGAAATATCTTTTACCATGAACAGCTGTAGAATTTAGTCCAATATTTTTCTCCAACTACTGATAGGATCACAGGATCATATGGCTTTTTCCTTTCCTCTGTTAAAATGATGACTTTTGGGGGTGGCTCTTCCAATGCTGAACCAGCACTGCCATCCCTATAATAAAACCACTTTCTACATACTGCCAGATCTGACTTCTAATAGTTTGATTTGTTAAACAAATTTCTATCTATGTTCATACTTTTTTCTTCTATTATCTTTATCCAGTTTTAGGATTAGCACAATGTTGATTTCCTAAAATGAGGGGAGAAGTGTTCCTTCTTTTTTCTGCTTTAATTGTTTGATATAATTTATCAGTTAAAATGTATACAAGCCTGTTGTTGTCACATAGGTAAGTTTTCAAACTAGGAATATACTTTCTTTAATAGGTGCTATTGAAATTTTATATTTCCTCCAGAGTTAGTTTCATTAATTTGTCTTCCAAGGTACTTCTTAGAAGTTGTCAAATTTATTTCAAAAAGGATTTTTGTAATATGCTTTCTATATCTGTTTAAATTCTGTAAAATCTGGGGTAATGTCTCCTAGATCTTGATATTGTAATTTAAAAAATGTATAATTGATATTGTGTAATAGGAAGAAAAAGTCTATAGGAGCAGGGGAAGTGGGAGGGGTAGGGGAAAGGAAAAAAGGGAAAAGAAAAAATATGAGAAAAGGAAAAAAATGGAAACAAGGTCTTTGCAAATAGGGAAGGGTGGAGGGGGTGAAGGGAGGGCAAGGGAATGAGGAATAAAATAAGAACCAAGATACTCATGTAATGGTACAAGATCCCAATGATGAATGTAACTGTATTTTATACCTAAAATGTACCAATAAACTTAATGGAAAAAAAATACAGAAGATGAAAGTAACCATCACCAGTGATAATTCACATTGATAGAATTGACCAGTGATAAGATATGAGAATGATAATTTAACAGTATGTTACCACAAATTAATTTGTCTAGTTTAGTTATGAGAAAAATATCAGGCAAATCCTAAGGAAGAGGCATTACACAAAATTCCTAACCAGTAATGATCAAAAGTGTTAAAGTAAGTCAAAATAAGGAAATTCTAAAAAGCTGTCAAAACCAATAGGACCCTACAGAGACATGACAGCTAAAATTAACATATGATACAAATTGGGTCTTAGAACAGTAAAACAAAATGTCATTAGGGGAATATTTTGAAAATCTGAATTAAAGTATACACTATCATTAGAAATAAGGTATTAATGTTGGTTAATTAATTTTAACATATATATCATAAAAATATAAGAACTTAATAATACAGGAATCTCAGTGTGCGATATACTGGAAAATTATCCTATTTTTGTAATAATTCTCTCCGGAAATTTTTAAAGTTTATTTTTAGAATAAACCATGACAGATTCTCAAGAGAAAGTATAATGTTGTTCAATACAATGTGTATATTTCCTCATTTATCCCAGCAGTTTTTCTAGAATACCCCTGGTGTAGCCCTTTTGATATAGCTCTAGGGCAGTTAGGGGACAGAATATAAAATTGTACTGCATTCTTTCTCCCGCCCAGTGATTCAGCCTGGTGACTGATGATGTATGACATAAAGGCTGTTATACGTTATAACAATATCAACAAGATCACCGAAGATACCATGCCATAACATGGAGAGGTTGGATGAGTTACTCAACAACCAAAGATGCAATGATGGATTTTAGCTTGAGAAAATACAATTTCTGACAGTCTGAAACACTCAATGGAAATCCAATATGAATAGTTTGGGAATGACCCACATTTACTTCATTATTGATTTTGTTTTAATCCCAATTTGCTCCTGGCTGTATCTGCCCTGAAGATAATTCAAAGAGCTGACAAAAGATTCATGTAATTTGCAAAAAAGTAAAAAAGTCACTTCCAAAGCAGTATAGTCAATATAAATCAAAGGCAAATCCTTTATTGTTTATTCAAAGGCTATATAATTTACACAAACCAAAATTGATAAACCTCAAAGAATTTATGAAAAAACATCTGTATCCAATTCCATAACAGAGGCTCTGAGAAATCAGAAGCCATATTTCTCCTAATATAGTCCTTTGGCTGGATAATCAGTGTGACACTTGTGCCAAATCTTAAAATTTGAAGGGGAGAGGGACTGGGGATTTAGCTCAGTGGTGCCATCACCTGTCATGCAAGTGCAAGGTCCTGAGTTCGATGCCCGGTAACCGCCCCCCCCCCCAAAAAAAGTTGAAGGGGAGAAACAAAGGTCTTTAGGGAAGGTAGTTGGTGGAGGAAGATCTTGCCCAAAAGGTGAGTTGTAGAGCTTCTTTTTCTTTAGTACTTCCAGTATGGCAAAAAGTGATCTGGCTGAAAATGTTAAGAACCACTACCACTTTGGACCAAGGGTAGAATGGCGTGCCATAATGGCTTAATGGTTACATTTACTGTGGCTTTGGGTGAATGCCTGTGAGTCATCTACTTTTAGGAACTGACCTTTTTCAGTTAATTGTCCCATCAATGTTTGGGTAATCCTAAAATGCCCTATTTTTTAACTCTTCCTTCTTGGAAATCCTAGTTTCACTATGATTTTTCTGATGGAAATATTTTTCAATTGAATAAGTAACACCAAAATATACATTAAAATAATGTGATATTTTAAAGCTTAGGCTATGACTTGAAGAAAATATGTTCTGATTTATGGCTTTTTAAATCTTAGATTCAGACTGATTAATTTTATATCTATGGCTATTGGTTTCTCATATCTCAAATGAGTGCACTGACCATGTCCTTTCTAGATACATTGCTACACAATTCCAAAATATTAAGATTAATTTGATTAGAGATAATATGATGAAAGTTAACATTTCACATTATTAATTTTATTAGTAAATGCATTATTGTAAATAAATTACATTTCATCTTTTAAAATCAACAATTATGCCTTATTACTTTATAATCATGAAATATAATGGACATACTCTAGTTGTACAAAATATTTTGAATTTAACATACCTATGATGCCTTTCTATCTTTACATTGGCAGAAAACATCTAAATTGAGCTTTCAAGATAAGAAATGATAGTCAAAATGCCATTTAACTATTTTCCTTTATGTTTCCAAACTCTAGAATAATACTCCATATGTGGTCACATTCCAAATATAAGGTCTTATTCAATTATATTAGTTTATTGTGGTTCCTGTAAAATAATAGCACAAACCTAGTGACTTAAAATAGCACATATTTATTGTCTTGCAGAGCTAGAGATCAAAAGTCTGAAATAGATTTTACTGTGCTGAAATCAAATTGATGGCAGGGTGCCCTAGTTCAGGAGTCTGTTGGAAAAAAATTATTTCACTGCATCTTCCAGCTACTAGAACTTTATTCTCTTCATTTCTTGGTCATAGCTACTCTTTTTTATTAGTCAAAGTCAATAAAGTATAATCATACATCAATGATCACATGGTTTTCTTCTATTTTGTATCTGTTATCACCTCCTACCCTTCATACTATCTGATAGGAACATGTGTGATACACTGGAATCACCCAAAATAATCTACAGACTAAAAGATCTTTAAGAATTATATGTATAAAATGAATTTTGAATGTAACATTTAAATTTCACAGATTCCACTGATTTGGATATCTTGGGGAATGATGATTCAATACAGCTATGGAAAGAAAAGTTAAAAGTGATAATGCAAACAATGGTAGAAAAGAGGAACAAAAGAAGAGAATAGAGGGAACAGTTATAAAGTACGTGGAAGAGAAGAGAAGATGAATTTTTCAACATAGCTAAATTAAATTAAAAGAAATGGACTATATGCTTCAATTTTTAAAATAGGCAGAAATTGACAGACTTTAAAAGAAAAAATTATACATAACCACATGCTTCTAAGACATGTGTTTTATATATAGTCATGAAGAGATTAAAAATAAAATGGTGTAAAAAGATATAGCATGAAAAATCTAAGTCAAAACATTGATGTGGCTATATTAACATCTGAAAAGCTAGACTTCAAGACACAGGAGTTAAAGAAGGTCACTTTACAAAGATAAAATTATCACTTGAATATTTATAAATATGTGCTAAATAAAAGAGCTTTAAAATTTATGATGAGGAAATTACCATCACTAAAAGAAGAAAAAGTACAAATCCATAATCATTTTTGAGCATTTAGCATCCTTCTTTTAGTAATTTATAAGACAAAGAGACAAAAATGCAATACCGTAGAACATTTGAAAACAGTCAACTAAAGTGAATTAATTGATATTTGTAGATCATGAAGAAGATAAATAATTGCAAAATCATAAAATAAACTCAATAGATTTAAAAGTTTTGCAACCATATCTATTATAACACCAACATAAATTGGAAATCAAAAAGAATACTGCTATTTTTCCAAATATTTGTAAATTCGGTAGTATATTACTAATGAGGTTTGAATAAATAATAAATCACAGAAAGAAAAGGAAAATATTTCCTACTACATTTGAGTTAATGCTCAAATATACAATATAGCGACCAAAACTAAACTGGTACCTAGAAGCCAATGTATAACTTTAAATGCTTACGTTGTAAGAGAAGGAATTTCAAGTCTGTGAGCTAAATTTTTAACTTAAACTACAACACTATAATAGTGATATATAAGAAAAAATTAAAATTTAAAAAGTAGAAGAAAGATTTATAAACAATGATATACAACCCAATCATATATAAACACAAATTAATGAGAAAATGTGATTTTAAAAAATTAATGAAATTAATAGACAAATTAAGACTAGTCAAGAAAAAAATGCAAACTCTTTAACACTAGAAATAAGAGGATATTAGTACAGAGTCTATAAATATTAAATGCATAATAATCAAATAATATAAATACATTATGGCCATACTTGAGATCTTAGAATAAATGGATGATTCTCTGCAAAATAAAAAAGAAATAGAAGCTTTGAATGTCCTTATATGTATTTTAAAAAAACAATTCATAAGTTAAAATCTTCTTTCAAAATACCTTATTCAAAGTCCAGATAAATAAACTAGTAAATTTTTTCAAATATTTAATCCAATTTATGAGTAAACAATAACAGTAGCTAAAATTTCCTAACCCAGTTAATCTTGCCATCAAAAATGTCCTAAAATATTAATAGATTAAATTATAGAACAGTATCTGTCATATATATATATATATGCAAAAATATTAGCAATATGAATCCATGATTACATAAACAATACGTGACTACAAAGACTAAGCCCAGGAATAAAAGGATATTTGAAAATTTGAAAATAAACCTTAATAAATCAACATACTACAAAATAATAAAGATGCACTATCTACATAAATGAAGAAAGAGCATTTACCACCTGACAAAATTAAATGTGATTTGGATAAAAACTTTCACTAAATCAAAATAAAAGGAGAAATTTCTCATCAGTGGTGGCATACTTAATTGTCTTCTTTCTCTCTCTCTTTCTCTCTCTTTTTCGGTACCAGGGATCAAACTCAGGACCTTGCACTTGCAAGCCAGGCACAGCACCACTGAGCTAAATGCCTGGCCCTGAATTGTCTTCTCTTAAGAAACAATAAAACTACCATTTCAAACTGAACCTTGAGGAATTTACCTATGCAAAACAGGAATAAAAAGAAGGAAGGACAATTCATAAAGATTGAAAATGAACTTCAACTCTGATTATCTGCAGATAGCATGAGGGAGTTCTCATCATAAGGAATGACTAATAACCAACCTAACAGAACCATAAGTAAATATATTTGACAATAGGATACAAGGCCAATACAATAAATTTTAAATACAGTATTTAAGTCAAAGCTCTAGAAGAAAAGCTAGCAGAATATGTTCATAGGCCTGGTGCTCAAAAATTTCTTAGAAAGAAAAATAGGTGCATTTATTTAAAAGGAAAACAAATTAAAAATTAGACTCCATTAAAAGTATCTTTCCAATAAAGATAACCAAGAAAAGGAAAGAGAAACCTAATGTCTGAAAGAAAATTCCCAACATATCTTTCTAACAAAGAATTATGCAGAAAATATATGAAGAATTCTTAGTAACAAATAGTATTGGTAAATATTGCAATTTATAATGTAGCAAAAACTTGAGCAAATATTTCAAAAAGATGTTTGGATGTTTTATAAAGAAATAAAAAGGTGTTCAAAATATTCATTGGGAAAATTTCAACTAAAACCACAAGGCGACACTAAATTGTACTACTTATTAGTATAACTAAAACCAAAACCAAACAAAATATTATTTGTTCTTAGTTAGGATGTGTAGCAAGTAGAACTCTAATACATCACCACCAGGTTGGTATCTCAAATGTAATAGGGACATTAAGATACTACTTGTTGGTTACAAAGTAGAAATAAACCTCCTTGTGGGTCAACCATGAGATATTTATGAATTTATCCAAAAATTAAAATATTTATATATAAATGTGAATAAAATAATGTTAATTTTATGTTTAGTCATCTAAACAAAAAGAAAAAGTGGGGAAAATCCACAAAATGTCCATCAACACTTGAGCAGATAAATATATTGTAATTCATTTTGTAGAAAAAATAAGAATAAAGGATGTTTATTAATTAGCAAAGTAAATGAATCAACATAAAATATTATTTTAAATAAAAGGAAAAAAACCAGAAAAGATTCTATTGTATGTTTTCATTTGTTTGATGAAATTCTAGATTTGGTAAAACTAATCAGTGGTTAAAAAAAAATAATGTATGGTTCTGTATATGTGTGGCAGAGAGTGTTTCAATGGAGTGAAATCAAACTCTCTGGGATGATGGACGTGTTCTGACTCTGATTTGAGTATTTGTTATATGAAGAAAGGAAATTTGTACAATTATTGAACTTCATATTATTTTATGTAAATTTTATATAAATTAAAAAGCGTTTGGAGGTAAGACATAGCTAACAATAAATGGAACACTTACAGTATCACAGAAATGTCATTATTTGGAAGTTCGCTGAGTGAATTAGAAACTTACGCTGTTGACACAAAGGTGCATGTAACAGCTCATAGCAGTTTTATTTATAATCATTAAAACCTGGAAACAACTCAAACATCCTTTAACAGCTGAATGGATAAACACACTGCATAATATCTACCTAATTGAATGATATTCAGCAATAAAAAAGAACAAACTATTGATTCATGCTGCAATGTGAGTAAACTTTAAATGCATTTTGTTAAGTAAAAGAAGCCGGCTCCCAATGGCTATATATATATTGTATGATTTCATCTATGTGATATTCTGGAATAAGGCAACATTAAGGAGGGATAATTGATCAGTCAAGGGGTCGGGCTGGAAGAAGAAGTTGTTTACAAAATGACAGCTGGTAAAAGTACTCAAAGGTAATACTACTGTTCTGTACAGTACTACATGATGGATACATGACCACACATCCGTCAGACTCATAGAACTATATCCATACAGCAAACACCACTGAATGAAAATTCAAAGATAGAAAAAACAAAACAAAACCATGATGTAGGGAGAACACAGGCTGAAATTCCTCTAAAAAGAAGCAAATTACTTTATAAATAAATCCTAAAGCTACACTGAAGGTAATGAGTAAAGAAAGACTTAAATACATCGGGAAAACTGTTCTGATTGGGTATTGGAAAGATAAAGACTGAAAACTAGACAAAACCAATGTACTCCAGTTAGCAAATTTCTTTCACACAAGAATAATATGCATGCACACGGAAATGGATAAAATATAGAAATGTGTGCGTGTACACACAGTACATGTATTTCTACTACCTGTCTGCTTGACTGGGCTAGGAGGTGGTGACACCCAAGTTATAATAATGAGTGTACCTAACATCAATCTAGGTACACTGCCCAATCTCCAAAAGAAAGGACAGGGCTCCTTGGAAATGGAGTTGATAGTTGATTCTAAGCCTGGGAAAGGTAAAATACAAGATAAGCCTGAAACTGATGTTGGCAGTTAGGATATGCCAATAATAAAACAAAAAGAGAAGAACACATCAAAAGCACAGAAGACTGGGCTGGAGACACTGCTCAGGGCTAGAGCATTTTCCTAGCATGTCTGAGGCCTTGGGTTCAATTCCTAGCACCATTAAAAAATCAACGTAAACAGGAGACAACCAAAAATTCCAAGCAGCCAAAGTTCAAATATTTTGTAAATGAGTGTAAATAATAACAGCATTGGCTTTGAACTAAATGACAAAATAAATATTCATGAGGACTCATATAAATAAATGAATAAATAAATTCACGGATGAGAAGTATAACTCTTACAAAATAAATCCAAATTCAAAATATGAAAACAATGAGGAAAATAGAAAAGCACCTTGGAACACCACAGTAATCTTTTCACAGTTCACTAATGAATATTAAAATTAGTGGGCAAATGTTTGAGGCAAACAGAATATTTGCATAATCTCCATTGTAGCTTTTCACATTTATTAATGACAAAGGTAGGGAAGAGATGTACAGTGCAGAAACCTGAGTGATATCAGCTTATCCAAGTGGTGACTATAACCTCACCTGTAGAAAGCATGTTCTCCTTGACATTGTATGATGAAATCTGTCTCTCTGGTGTTCTTCCAGAGTTCACAATCCCAGCTGAATAACACAAAAATAGAGCAATAATTGAAACATGAATGTGTGACAAAATTCATGAACTCCAATCTGTTTCCAATTTTTAAAAAAAGGAAAAACTGAAAAAAATATCACAGATTGAAGGTGTCTAAAGAATCACAAAAATTGAATGTAATGTCAGGCCCTAGATTGAAATCTAGAATAGGGGGAAAGATATATTGAAAACATGGATGTAATCCAATAAAGTGTGTAGTTTTGTTCACAATACTGTACCAATACTAATCTTAGTTTTGAAAAAATTGTCAGTTACATAAATTTTTAATATTAGAGGAGTTTGAATGAAAAGTATTCAGAAAATCTGTATTGTCTTTGCAAATCTTCTGTAAACCTAAGATTTTTTCAAATTAAAAGTGAAAATATTTAATGTAAAAATCTGAGTCTTTCTTTATGTTCCAGAAATATTAAAAAGTTCAAATGTTTCCTTGAGTTGTCTTGTAGAATGAGCAAGGCCCAGAACAGAATGTAGAATTGACATTTTAATTAAAAAATTATTGTTCTACAGGATAAAAACAGATATAATAAAATTGACTTCCTGCTACTTACCAACATTCTCACTTCCCACCCACTGTTAAAGTTTTAAAAAATAGCAGCTTTGTTGAGGAATAACTGATGTATAATGACATAGTCACAATTTAACATGCACCACTGGTAATTTTTTTTTTTTTTCAGAACTTGAGATCCGACTCAGGACCTTGTGCTTGAGAGACAGGCAGGGTGCAGGGTGCCACTGAGCTAAATCCCTGGCCCTCTACTGGTAATTTTTGATGGAGCAGTACACCTGAAGAATCAACAACATAATCAAGAGAGTGAACACAAGCATCATCCCCAATATTATTTCTCCTCTCTTGGTAATCTCACCCTCACAGAATTGCCCAACCTGCCCTGGAAAACACTATTTACCTGTCTGTCACTATATTTTCATTTGCATATTCTTAATTTTTATGTAAATGGATTTATCAACTATACACTCTTTTCCTATGACTTTTTACAACCAATGTAATTATTTCTGAGATCCACCCATGTTGTTGTACATGTAAAAAGGTAATTCCTTTTCATTACTGAGTAGTTTCCGTCAAATAGATGTGCATTGTTCATCTTTTATCTGTTGATTGATGTTAAGCAATATCCAATTTAAGATCCATACAAATAAAATGCTTACAAGCCCTTGTGCTTGTATAATATATACTTGAATAAAAGGATTAACTCTTTGGTAAATACCTATATTTGATATGACAGTTTTAAAGTAGATATTTGTTTAACATTTTAAGAAGCTGTCAAACTGTCTGTAAAGTAGTTTGACATTTTACTCTGACTGGTAGTATATAACCTTTCCAGTCACGATACGTCTTATTTTATTTATTTATTTTTCCATTAACTTTCCTGGTATATTTTAGGTATACAATACAGTTACATTCATCATTGGGATTTTGTACGTTTACATGACCTATCTTGGTTCTTATTTTTTCCCCATTCCCTTGCCCTCCCTTCACCCCCCCCCCCCCCTTCCCTATTTACAAAGACTTTGTTTTCACTTTTTTTTCGTTTCTCATATTTTTTCTTTTCCCTTCTTTTCTTTCCTCTTCCCCTCCCACTTCCCCTGCTCCTTTAGGCCATTTCTTCCTATTTCACAATAGCAATTATACATTTTCATCCTTATTTACACTTTTAGTTTTTCACACCAGAGAAACTATTCAGTAGTTACACATGTGTGTTCTATTTATTTCACTTAAGAGTATCACATAGTATGGGCAGTCACTATAGCCTTTTCAACTGGAGTGTAGTAGTACACATTGTGCTTTTATTTTGCATTTTTTCAGTGATATTGAGCATCTTCACATGTACTTGTAATGAAGAATTTTGAAATCTGTTACCCATTGAACATCTTGTTTTATTACTAGATTTTGAGGGTCACACATTTTGGACACAAATCTTTTCCTGATATTTCCATTGAAAATGTTTTATCTCATTTTGTAACATGAATTTTTATTTTTTTAATAGTTCTAACAGCCTATCAGGAGAATAGTATGTAGGGTATAAGTATATATACGCAAATAGAGTAATTGCATAATCTTCATATATATATTCCTTCTTTTTAATCTCTATGGCTACTTATTTAAAATTATTTTGTAAGATGTATAGTTTGATCTTTCTTTTGTTGTTGTTCAGCCTTATAATCTTTACTGTTTAGTTGTACTATTTAGATTTCATAGTTAATGAGTTTATTATTACTATCATTAGTGCTAATATTATGATATTACTTTTATATTAATTTGTCATAACTGTCCCTTTTTCCTTTTCTCCGATCTTTCTGATTACTGGCACTTTTTTTTTTTTTGCTGATTTTTTACATATAGTTTCTTATTTTGATTTTATAGTTTTATTTTGGATTTATTTTATTCACTATTAATTTAATACAGTCTATCTCTAATACATTATTTTATGTGTAGTAAAGCAATCTTAGCCTAGGATAGTCTATGCCCCTCTTGTCTTTGTATTTTCAGGCATCCTAGATGTAAATGTTTACTTATACATATTTCATGTGTCCCAAATATTCATACATGTATCTTTCAAATGAATTTAAATATAAAATCTTTTATATCTACCCTGACATTACTATTTCCTTTGCTCTTCTTTTTTTTTTTTGCATTCCATTTTTCTTTTATTGTAAGGACAGAATTTCTCTTAACAATTCTTGTGGTAAAAATCTTCAGGAGAAAAACTATTTTGGCCACTGGATGTTCTAAAAAGTCTGTATATTGTTTCCACTTTTGAAATATATTTTCACTGAATACAGAATTACTGGTTGCTGCGTCTCTATTTCTTGCATTGCATTAAAGTGGTTTCTCTTTTGTCTTCTTATCGTTTGTCTTCTTACTTTTATTCTTTCTAATCTTATATTCCTTATATTTTCTGTTCGGTATCTAATGTCTTTTTACTATAATTTAACATTTTCTCTTTATAACTTTTTAAAAGAAATTTAAATACGATATGCTTGGTGTAGTAGTCTCTGTGTGTTCTAGTGATTGAGTTCATTGAGAAAATTTGATATATGACTTTATAATTTTCATTACATTTGAGTAAAAGTAGCCATTAATTTTTGTTTCCCTTTTTCATTTCCTAGAATTATAATATAAGGACTTTTTAAATTATCATACATCTTACTGTTGTCCATTTTACTTATTTTTAAATTGCTTTGCCTGTACCTGATTAATTTCACAGTTTCAATTTTCCTGTTTTTTCACAATGTCTAATTTATATTTAATCCAAGCTGCTGTACTTTCAACTCATACATTGTAGTTTTCACCTCAAGATTTCAATTTGAAATCTTTTTATCTCTTTATATCATTTCTTATCTTTTAAATAAAATTAATACAGGTATAATAATGTTTCAGCAGTTCAAGGTTTCAATATATTGATTGTATTATCAGTTGTATACTGTCCTTGAGTGCCTGAAACTCTTTCACTGAATGTCAGACATTCTGAATTTTATCTTGTTGGATAATAGCTTTTTGAGGTTTCTATAAATATGGCTGAGCTTCATTTTCTTTTTTTTTTTTGGACCAGGGATCGAACTCAGGACCTTGTGCTTTCAAAGCAGGTGGCTGGACCACTGAGCTAAATCCCTGACCCAGAGCTTAATTTTTTAATACAACTGAGTTCCTTGGAAACAGCTTGGGCTTTTGAAGTTTTTCTAAGATTTTTTAGGTGTTTAGTCTATGAATAATTAGACCTCATTATAGTGGCAAGGTATTCTGAGTCCTTACTTACTGTCCTTTGAACTGTAGATTTTTCCTCCTGGCTGGTAAGAACAAATGTTACTTCCAGGTCCCAAGTGAGAACCTGAGAGATGATTCCTTGCCTCAAGAGTGTCCTTAATGGCTTGCCCCAATTATTATTCTGAATGCCTCAGAGAAATCCTCCTCATATCTCCAGAATAATGTCTCTGTGTGGCTTTTTCTTTTCTTTTGATATTCTACCCTGTAAATTATAGCATCCTTGGTCTTCTTAATTTTCAGACACTCACTTAGGAAGTCCACCATCCATTCTTAAACTTTCTGTATAATAACTAGTCTGTCTCCAGGTAGTAAGTTCAGCTAACTATGGGGCTCACCTTGCTTATTTTCAGCCTTTTGGTTACCTTACGACCATCAATAACTTCATTCCTACCTATATTTACAGTCTTATATTTAGACTTTATGTCTTTTATGCACTTACAGACACTAAATACCTCCATGCCCTTTGTCCTTGTTCATACTCTCTCCTCTCCCTAGAATGCTCAGATCCTGTCTTTGACACCTAGACTGTTTAGACTTGGCTATTCAGTCTGATTTCTCTATACCCTTCTTTCACTTAGCTTACTACAACACATTATAAATATATATAAAATTATAAGCTGATATTAATAGTGGAAGGGATTTGTTTCACGACTGATTGTAATCATAAAACTTAATACAGGTTAGGTGCTAAACACATATTTATTGAATTATATATTTCCCTTTTTATATATTTTAGAGACGTGCATAATATGCTTCTAATTGTTAAAATATTTTATTTCAGTCAATATTATGGGACAAATAAAAGTATCATGTTTCTTATGATTTAAGAGGCCTATGAAATAAAATGATTATCCTTTTTAATTAAAAATCAATGATGTGTGTATTTAATTATTTTGTTTAATCAAAACATAACATTCTCAAAAATATTAATATATTTATCAGCTCAGTGCCTCCTCACTTCCAAACTTTTATTACTTAGTGAAATCTTTGACTGCCAACTAGAGTTGGTGTGCTTGTTTGTTATTATGATTGCTTCATAATATGTTATGTGTTCTGCATCCATGATTAAGAACTTTACACACAAATTAAGTGAGATTAGACATATTTTGACACAATATCTCATGATCTTAACCACCATAAATGGACAATTGTAGCTGTTAAAGCTAGTGATTATTTGGTAATTAATGTATCCTAAGCATTCAGATAATTACTTTATACATGGTATTTTATATAATTTTTATCACAGATTAGTGTGTTCGGTGTCGTTATCCCATTTTATTAATGAGTAAACAGAATTTAAAAAGAAAGTTGAGAAGGGTATGCTACAATCTGAATGTGTCCCACAAAAATCATAGGTTGAAACTTAAGCTATTAGGATGAATAAAATCATATTAATTCCCACCTATTTTACCAAGTGAACATCTCTACCTTGCACAACTTCTGTCAGGAACTTGGCTATTTGAGTTGTACCATATAATAAAATCGTTTGAAAACCACAGCTTACATTATTTCAGCCCTTTGCAATTTTTAGCATGATTTGGCAAACACTGCCACTTCAGAACCCTGAAGTAGTTAAGTCAGTTTCATGTTTCTCACTGTGCAGTTAAGAAAACACAAGCTCAGTGGATTCTTCCTTGTAAACATCAGGTATCTCCCACCACCCGTGTCCTTCTGTTTCCTTATAAAACAATAAACTCTATTCAACCTCCTGGTATTTATCCTATTTTCATCTACCAGTAATTCTTTTGTTCTGTACATTTTCATGGAACAATTCCCTTCCTCACTGTAATGAGTGCTTAGCTTACATGGTCGCTCCTTAGGGTCCTCCCCCACCCAATATATTTATTCATCTTTCATGACTTCTCAAAATCTTAATCTATATAGAACTTTTTTAAAAGACACTTTCCTTTTAGAACTTTTCCTCTGCCTTTCATTTCATTACCTACTTCCTGTCTATAGCACAATAAAATATGACTGAATCTTATATACTAGAACAGCATTCAGCAAAATATATCTGTTCATGAAAGACTGATAATCATAGTAATCACTCTTTAATAAATTATTGACTGTTGTATGTATGTTTTCACTGAAGGAACAATTCAAATATAACATTATATTTGGCACCATTAGAATACATTTTGATTACTAAGCTAAATTTTTGTGATTATATACTGTATTAAACTAGGTTTTATCATGAAGGTAAAATATTAGCTTTAGTTGTCATTAAGAAATTTTGATAAATATAATATTGTTTTATAAACCTAAAAATTATGGTGTACATCTGTTTTTGTTTATAAGTTAATAGAATCTATAAAAATCTGAAATCCCCAACTAATTAAAAAACTGAAATCTCTTTATGTCAAACTTGAATTGTAGATCATAATTCTAGTCTAACATAAGCATAATATGGTATTGTGTTAATTTTGTATGAATATTATTTAGATAATGGACTTTAAGGTCTACATTCTTTGTGTATATATATTTACTGTAAGTTAAATATTAGATATTTCTCTCTAAAATTATGCACTGCAATAATACTTTACTAATGTTTATAAAAAAATTATTTATTTATTTTATATAGTACTATTTTCATATTACAAACTTCATTACAATTTCCTTTTGGAATGTTGACTATAAATAAATTATACACCTTATTGAAAAATAACTAAATTTCTCTGTTCTGTCAATAGACTCTGATAAAGTTACCATTAAATTTTATAAAATAAAAGGAAATCAAGTTAGGTTTAAAAAAATATTAGTTTTATTTGGTATATTTTTAATAATTCTTAATTGGATGCAATTGTATAGTTTCAAAAGGGAAATCCAATAGAAAAGTTATTTGTGCTATAATATTTCTAATTAGAAGTACAAGACTATTTGTACTAAATTTTAGGTTTTTTTAGGAAAAAGCACAAGTTATACTATTTCTGATAACCAAATAGGTGTGCAAAGTCTTTAAAATTTTTCTCAGGGTAATTATTTGTATTATTTACTTACCTTGTGTTACTAAAGAGCAAAATTTTAATATGGAAACCAATTCACAGTTTTCTATTTTTATATCAGAAAATGATTGCTTTGAAAGAGAGCAAAGGTAGTATAATTTAGTTAGTTAGTATTTTTGAGAAAATAAATGCTAATTTTAGTCTTGCTTTAGCTTCTCTGAACTAGCACTTAATCTCGGCTTTTTTTTTTTTTTTTTTTGTACCACAGATCGAACTCGGGTCCTTGTGCTTGCCAGGCAGGTCTCAGAACAACTGAGCTAAATCCCTTCCTAATCTGGGGTTTACTTTTATTGATTGCAGGTAGATCATAACTACAGGCTCAGGTTTTACCTAAGATAGCCACATCTTATTATTACTGCTTTGGTTTGATTGTTTCCTACTCCACTGTTTTTCAAAACTTTCCCAATAATGATAGTTAATTTGATGATTATTCTATATTTACAAAAATCTCTTATGGCCGGAAATGTCAACAAATATAAATTATTGCAATGTTTAAATAACTACTGGAATTATTTTGCTCATTTCTAAATTACTTTATACATCACTATCTTCTAAATGCACTTTAGTACAACACATACATAATCCAAATCCATGTGGGTGTTGCATATACTGCAATATGAGTTTAGGCAATTTACATCTATGAAGATATGACATTATGTATATTTTACCATATAATATACTTTAATATCTTTATATTTTTATTTTCATTGTAGTAAAATGTATATAAAATGCTATTTTTTGTTTGTTTGTTTGTTTTTTGGTACCAGGGATCGAACTCAAGTCCTTGCGCTTGCGCAGCAGGCGGTGAAACCACTGAGCTAAATCCCAGGCCCTAAAATGCTATTGTTAACATTTAAATGCACAGTTAAGTACTGAGGAATATACTCACATTATTGTGTACAATTTACATTAAAAGAATATATAAATAATAAATTATCAAAACACCATGAAAATCACGAGTAAAAAGATTCTAAACCAAATTATAAAGTAAGTAAAATGTGTGTATAAAATCCCAAATACTCATGCATATCCTAATTTCAAATCATCCAAACTCTGCTTATTGTAGCACACAATCTGAGCCCTGTGTGCTACAAGAAGAAAGTATGCCATCCACAAGGCCATTATAATGGCTTACTTCTAGATGTCACCCCAAAGCCACATGTGCTCATGCAAAACTTTTTGGAGCTAGGCTGTGTGATACTGGGATTAAGGTTGTGTGGTACTAAATTAGTCCACTGGTTGGAATTGGTATAGTTCTGGGTGTGGCTGAATGCAATTACTGAACACAGAGAAGCACCACCCTGTATGTTGGCAGCATTACCTAAAAGGCTTGTAGCCTAGATGGGGATAAAAGGGAAACAGGCTACTTGATGCCACCTGCCTGTCTTGCTGTGGACTGTTTTTCTTCTGCCATGTCCCTCTGCCATGCCACCCTGCCTTGGAGCCAGCTGACTAAGAAATGAAACTTCCACAAACTATGAGCCAAAATAAATCTTTCTTCTTTTAACTTTGGGTGGGTATTTTTGTCCCAGCAATCAGAAATGCCACTAAGACAGATTTTGCTACCAAAGAAGTGAGGTCTTTGCTGTGACTATACCTAACCATGTGGTTCAGGAGCCTTTGGGAATGGCTTGTGGGAAGAGGTTGGAAAGGTATGGAGATGCTGGCTGAAGAAGTAGCCCTGGAATGCTGTAAGCTGAATTTGTTGGGAGATTTTGGTCAGAGTTCAGAAGACTGGAATGCTGAGAGAAATGCAGCAGGTAAAGACCAGGTTCAGAGGTTTCTGGAGGAAAGAACTGCACTGGTTGGTGGACTCCAGAACATGTGTGTTATTCTTTGGCCAAAAATTTGTATTTTGTTCATGTCCAGAGATTTTTCAGGAGACTGAAATTAAGTGCAGTGGAATAATTAATCTGACCAGAATATTTTCAAAGCAATCTAATGTTGAGGCAGTGGCATGGCTACTTTTGGGGGCTTTAAGCTAGATCTATGTTGAGAATCAAGAGCAAAGAGCTCAGCAGAATGATTTAAAACATTTTGAGTTTGGCCAGAAAAAGTTCCAGTAAAGTTATGGCCTGCAAAGATGGAAGAGAGTAAAACTGGGTTACTGAAAAGGAACAGGACAATATAAAAGATGGCATGAGAACATCATAAGAACCAGCAGGACCCCACCCTTTGCAGCTTCAAAATTGAAAAGGTGAAAAGATCTTGAGAAGAGAGCCCCAAAGCACCATGTTCTAGAGTGGCAGTGACTAGAGAATTTGTTCCTCAGGACTGGATTCACAGCACTCAGTAATCTAGGTACTCACCCCCTACAGCCAAGAGAGGAGAAAGCCTGGCTACTGCTCCAACTGGTGGCAGACCTCGGCCTCATCCATGTGGTGCTGGTTTTAGGTGCCTACAGAATATAAGGACTGTGGGGTCAGGAAGGGTTCCACACAGATTTCAGAAGAAGGCCTGGGAGGCGAGGCAGTGTGCCCCTGAGCGGGCAGTGTGTGATGCTAACAGTGTAAAGCTGAAGGAACAGTAGAAACCCCAAAGGGATGGAGAAGCCAGGAACATGATCATCTCTGGAAAACTGCAAAGAGAGAAAAGAGCCAGCCCAAGAAAGAAGCCATGAGAGCCGCAACTACCAGCAGTGACTTAGGAGTGCAAGCTCCTAAGCCCTTTGGAGGTCACTTCTTTCCACAGGTTATCCCAGGTGCTGGACATGAGAATGGGACTTAATGATTGCTCTGCTAGATTCGGAACTTGCTTTGGTCCCATTTCTTTCTATCCTCTTATTTATACTTTTGGAATGGGAATATTTATCTTGTTCCATTGCGTGTTGAAAGTGTTTAACTTTGTTTTCATTTGTACAGGGGCTCACAGCTGAGTTTGCCTTAAATCTTAGAGGAGACTTTGGACTTGGACGTTTTAGCAGTGCTGAAACTGTCAGAATTTTGCCAACTTTTAGGGATGAATTAAATGTCTTTTGCACAAAGGGGTGTACATGAGTCTTTTGGGGCCCAAACTCAGAATGTTATAGCTTATATCTAGTGTCGCCCCTCGTGTGCTCATAGGTGTAGCTTTTGGGAGGTGGGTGGATCATGTGTCTGTGTATAATGGCTTGTATCTAGATGCCCTTCAAAAGTCTCATGCGGTCATAGGTGGGACTTTTCAGAGGTGGCTGGATCTAAAGTGTTCAATCCTGGGATCGAGGAAGTGAAGCTCCAATTGACTCATGGTGCAATGCTAGGATTAAGGGTGTGAAACAGAAAGAAGGCTGCTGTGGTTCTCATTTGTGGCTTGTCATTTGCTGCTTTCTGCCTTCTGCCTGCTGCTCTGTGATGCCCCTCTGCCATGCCACCTTACTCTGGAGCCAGCCAACTATGAACTGAAACCTCTATGAACTTTGAGCCAAATAAACCTTTCCTCCTTTAACTTTAGGTGTCAGATATTTTTGTCTCAGCAGTGAGAAAAGTAACTAAGTCTGTTATAATGGCTTTAATGGAATGTGATAACTAAATTGATTTATTATAATTCTGGATATGAATAATGGAAGGCCCACCCTGGATATGAATGGCACCATCCAAAAGTCTCATAGCCTGCATAGGATAAAAGAGAAAGAGAATTGCTGCTGCTGATTCCTGGCTTTGCTGCCTCCTGCCTGCTCTGCCAAGAACTGTTTCTCCTCTGAGATACGCCCCCTACCGTGCCACCCTGCTTTGGAGGTGGCTGACTACGGACTGAAATCTCTACAAACTGAGCTAAAACAAACTTTTCCTCCTTTAATTTTGTACATTGGTAACTAAGAGAACCACTGAAATCCAATATGTCCAACTGCTCCTGGAAATTGTTTGTGATTGTAATAGTTTATGAATAAATACTTGAACCTTAATAGATAAGATATTTGGTCAAAGACCCACAGTGAATAAAAGTTAAAATTTTCACTTTATTTTTGTTATCTCTAAACACCTGATACTTTATTACAAATATTAGCTATTTAAAAAACCCAAAAAACAAAAAAACAAATACTAGCTATTTCTTAGGCAGCATTCATTACTAATGGAATATCATTTTTAGACACACAGGTTTATCCACCTTTTTAGCTGAAGGTCTGTGCTACAAACAACAGTTACACATATAACTAAATCTTCAAAACAAAATGCTTTCAGAGTTGATCCTTTTTAAATTGTACAATAATTAAAGTTGCTTTTTGTTAAGGGATACTGAATTTATTTAGTCTACTTGACACCAACTAGCTGCATGGACTTAGATAAGCTTCTTAAATCCTTGGATGTCTCTGTCTTGCAGTTATCTACCTATTTAGATATATTTATCTGACATAAATATTCATCTGAACATAAATATAGGAAGTCACTTATTTGAAATTTTGAGATTGCAATAATAATAAAATATATAAATTGTTATGAGGTCAGACCAATTTTTTAGGACACAGCTGTTGGTCATTAGTACCTACATTCAAATCAAACTATTCAGATTGAAAATCTAGTGCCAATGGATTTAAACTTATCAATTTTAACACATTGCTTAATTTAATGATTTAGGATATTTTCTTGTAATAATGCCTAGAAATAATTATACTGCTCATGTTGTAAAGTTAGTGGGAGAATCAAATAAATTGTATAACATGTTTTTTGAACATAGTCTGTCACATAATTGATGTTCAAAGTACATTAGTCTTTCTTGTGGTTATTTTCTTCAGTTTTCTTCTCAGTTATCTCAGCTGCAAGAACTCACTGAGTATGGAGATTTTACTACAGTAAGAATTCAGAGCCCGCTTAATGTAAAAAAAAAAAAATGAAGTATATCTTCATGGGAACAAAAATCTTCGAGTTCTCTGCCTCCTGGGGCCACCTCTACATTGCAGGGGTAAAAGGACTGCTTTTTTTTTTTTTAGTTCTTTTCTTGGTACATTTTAGGTATACAATTCGTGTACATTTATCATTGGGTGTTTGTAACTGTACATGATGTAGCTTGGTTCTTATTTTTTTCCCCATTACCTGTGCGCCCTTCACCCCCTCCACCCTTCCCTATTTACATAGATTTCATTTTCATTTTTTTTCTTTTCTCATAGTTTTTCCTTTCCCTCTTTTCCTTTCCCCTTCCCCTGCCTTCACTCCTTTGTCTTTAGACC
>NW_004624777.1:13530586-13570031 GCF_000247695.1 Heterocephalus glaber
TTTCTGAGCTCATCTATTTTTTTATCTGTTTCTGTTCTAGATCCTCTAATCATGTCTTTCACTCTGCTCACCATCTCTGTAGATATCTGGGAGATTATTTCTGCTTTGAATTTTTCTATAGCCTCATTCATCTGTTTTGTTACTCCCTATGCTATCAGTTCAGGGTATCCAGGTGGTTGGTTATGGCACTTTTCCATCTCATTTCCCCCAGGATTTACCCTTGGTGGGGTGGAAGTCTGAGTTTGTGCCTTGCTTAAATGTCTTCTCATTTTTGTTTTTAATACTGTCCTTGGTTTAATTCCTGGGTTGACAGTTTGAAATTGCTTATTGTAGGTATCTTTGTTGCTTGTAATTAGAACCCTTATGGAATGATTGCTTCTCAGAGGTGTCTTCCCAATATAGCTGGTCTTTAAGTTTTGAGCCTCTAATGACTCTAAGGCTATCTCATTTTCCTTATACTAGGAAGGTTCATTGACTAGATCAATAACAACACCCTAGCCCAAGTGATACAATCACCAACACCATAGCATCAAGTACATCTTTGAAAATGACATTTTGTGGTAGTTAATAATCTATCACCTTTAGCTGTGTGAATTAAATCAAGGTCGAGGACCAACCAAACATATAGTGAATAAACTCCTCAATATAACAACTTTACCATTTGGGATGGGGAGTTAGAAGGGGTTGGGGAGGGATTGACAGATGGGAAGAAGGATAGGGGAAGGTTAGCAGTGTGGCCAGAGGACACAGGTGAGAAGGAAAAAGATACTAATAGGAAAATAAAGAAGAACTCCAAACAAGGACCAAAACAGGGACAAAAAGGGAAGATGAACAATGTGGGAGAGCAAGAGAGTGAGTGTAAGAGAGAGATAAAGGAAAGAGAAAAGAAAGAAGAAAAGAAAAGAAAAAATGGAGAGAAAAACAAATATTTGCAAAGAGTAGGAAAAAAGATAAGAGGATCAAAAGAAAAGAAAAGAGAAAAGAAAACTAATAACACTAATTTTGGGAATAAAAAATAACAATGAAGATGAAGGGCCTCTTTCAGGGTATGTCTCTGCTGTCACAATAAACAACGTGGGTAGCAGTGTGCAGATATAAGTCAATGAGTCTCAACAAGCTAGTCTCACACCCGTGAAATTCAGGCAGATTTCTGGCTGCAAGTCCCAAGTTGAGTTCCCTGTCCTCCTGTAGGGTTGAACTCCCAGAGTTGTATTGCAGGTTCCAGTTGCCCTTCCCCTGAAGATAGTCCCGGTCTTGATGGGAGGTGATGATGACTCCAACTTACCCAGTACAGTGGTCTGGTGGTCCGGTGTCCTCTGCATCTTTGTAGTGTGGAACCAGGTGGCTGTACAGAGAAGAGACCAGAGGAGCGGGGTGGGGGTGGGGGTTCCAGTGGATTACTGCTGGGGCACGGCATCCACAGACCTGCCTCTCTGCAGTGGGCTGATTCGGCAGACTTACGACCTTGGTACAGCGTCCCAGGACTGCTAACTTTTTGTCTCACCAATTAATGACTGGGCTTTATTCAGATGTCCATGTTTTTCTCGTCAACAACCACTGCTGTTGCAAGAGTTAAGTCATTGTGTACATAGAGCAGCCCCTCTGATAGGCTACTGCAGAGAAGATTTCCTAGGAGTTTCTACACAGTGTAGGCAATGAAAGTCATCGAGTATGCCTATTTTAACACTAAAGAATCAGTAGTGCACAGATTTATTAACTGTCAAAGCTTAAATTGTTAATGACAGGAGAAACCAGCAATTTAATCTATGTGTCCCATGTTCTAGAACCCTAGAATACTATATTTGGCAGTTTTAAGACACCAGCTATAAAACTTACCTCCTAAGACCAGTCCCCATGCACATGCCAGGTTCGTACCCCACTACTACTCTCTATCCCTAAATCCTAACCATTAAAGTAAGCACAATTAGAAAACAAATTCAAGCTGGCCGATTATAGTCCCCATACAGAAATTAAATTTTAAGCAGTTAGATAGTGGCATGGAAACAGAAAGATCATGTGGAATCAAAGTATATGTATAACTAAGAAAAATAAAATAAAGAGCAGGCATGAAAAATTTCTGATAAAACAAATCCCTTAAAAATAGTCTCAACCTTACTTAAGACTGTAGATACAAATGACACTTCATTTGGGTTGTTTTTGGCAAATGTTTGTGTTTTAAAAAAGCAAAACTTAACTTTAGCCAATCAAAAACACCCAAACTTATAGTTGTGTGGCTCACAATGGTCAAGCAAACAAGACAATTATATAATGGTAACCTATCAAAGAATTTCCTTGTTTTATTTCCTGTTCACTCCACATATATGTACCTCTAACACTTCATCATGGGAGTACTAAACCTCTTTTGGTTCAATGCTTCCCAAGTAATGAATGGTTATTTGCTCAAATAAACTCTTCAAAATTTCATTGTGTCTTAGTTTTTGTTTTTTAAGTACAAACACAATAACCTGTGAAATCTGGCCCTTATGAATGGGAGAAACATCCCCTCCACTCTTGCCTCAAAGGAGAAAATACATACAGGAAAAAGCAAATAAAACTAGAAGAGAGAAAGATGGAAAAGTAGCCTCACCTGATGACACTACAAATCCCAGGTCGATCTTTCCAACAGGTTGCTTCCTGTTTCCTATCTTCCAACAGGAAGATATTTGACACTGAAGCCCTGACCAGGCCAACACCCAGCTCTTCATTTCTCTAGGAGCTCAGTGAGTCTTCTCTTTTCCTAACCAAAAAGAGCCCTGCCTGGAGCTCAGGACACTGTTCAGGAACTTGGTCTGTTGGAGTTTCTGTCCTTCCTTCCTTATGCTCCTAGTAAGAAATTTAAAATCCAGAACACACTTCATAAAACAGAAAACTTCTTACATATATTTTATGCACATCAAATTTCATGTTACAACAAAATAGTTCATCAAATGAGTTCAAAAGAAAATTGTAAAACTGTGCACGCCTTTAGCTGTATGTTTTTTAAATATATTTCGTAATGATTCATGATAAACAACTTACTAATCCGTGTGTTTTACTGACTTAAGATTTTCAAATACAGAAATAATTCACTAAAAGAAATTGTATTTAGTCCTGTAATTATATTTTTATTTATAGACTGAAATATAAATATTTCTGTGAAATTATAAAAATACCTGTCTTTAACAACAGTTTATTATACGTTTTTAAAATAGTAACTATTATCGCTTCTCAGCCTTTTGGCTAAGATCAAGTGTAAAATAGTAACTATGAGGTTATAAGGAATCAAAAATAATAGTTTTAACATGTTAATTTGAAAGGCTAGTTTACAAGTTTAGGTCCTCATATTTAGAATGAAATTTATTTTCACCTGTACAGTGATATTTTTAATCTACATTAAAATATTGTTATATTAAATGTTTATGTTGGAGTATGTTAAATATTAGTGATCCACCTTAAAATAGTAAATCACCTTCTCAACAAAAGATACTTAACTGAATCCTTTGTCTATAATAGAGAAATTTGGAGGAATAAGAATAAAATTTATTTTAAGAGAGACTTTCACCTACTCATACATGCAACTTTCATTGATAAATGAGAAAACAAGCAAGAATTAAAAAATCTCAGAAGAAAACCAAGGAAAAGGAAATTTAAAGGATGATTTAAGGTAATAGCAAGAGTCAGTGCCCGTACTTAAGTCACTGATCTTCCTAACTCCCGTTTGTGCTTTGTCCTCCACTTCAGTCTCTACAGAGTCCAAAGACTGTTTAATTCTCTGTCAATGGTAAGGATAAAATTGAGGATAAGTATTTAAGGATAAAATTTTTCCCTAAAAAGTATAATTCTTTGTGTGTGTGTGTGTGTGTTTTATCTGCAGTGAAATGCTCACATTCTATGTTTACAGGGAAGTTATGTGACACCTTCTCTATAAAGAGAAAATGATTGGAAATTAGTATGCAATATATTGATTGAAATACTGCTGAAGTGTTTTTTTGAAAAGGCCTCTACTAGAATCTATCCATACTTTGAGATTCTCACCCAGTTTCTGTATCACGGAATACACAAGGAATATATAAGACAAGATAGTGTGTTAAACAATTATAGGAAATGACTAAGTCGATATACTAAAAAGGATATACTTATTCTTTGATTAAGACATCAGAAGTGATACCTCAGTAGGATACCTCAGTACCTAACAAAGTGTCTAGCATATAGTAGTTATTGCATGAATATTTTTTAAATGACAGTAGGAAAAAATTTTGACCAACAACTAGGTAATTATTTTGTTTGATACCTTTTGTTTGAAAGCATAGGAAAATTAGAATTAAAAATTTTAAATATGAGATTCATCTTAATAGATTTGTTGTACCCATATAAGATTTCAGGATCATTTCATGGAAATTTTTACTTATTAATTTTATTTTCCACACAGATTAAGCAATATATATCAACTTTGCATTGAGGTAATTGGGTACTTTTAAAAATTATTTATAAGTCAATGAGATTAATACCTTAATTGTGTTTATAAAATTTAAATTCTATACTGTCTAAACAGAGTGTCTTACACATTTGTGAATTACATGAGATTATCCCACTTTTTCTAACAAATAAAATATTGTATGCAATTTAGAATAAACACGATTTTCCCTGAAAAAAGAGAGACACGAAGTAGATTGGCTACAATCTGCTGTCACCACCACTATCATTCATAGATGTGTGTGCTCAGGCCCTATTTACACACACTGTTTTGCTGGGCACTGTTTCAAACACCTTACTCAGTGAATAAATTGGCAACAAGATGACAGCAGTCTTCCCAAACTATTCAAACCTTAAAACAATATAATATATGGCAAGAAAAATGTTTGCCTTAAAAAATTAAGATATAATGGAAAGTTGATCCAGATAGTCAAGATTAAGTTCAACATAAAATCATGCACTATAGTTTGAGACTGATATTTATCAGAGAGCTCTTACTCTTCTAAAGAGATTTGCATTAACTGGAAACAAATTAGAGCAGAACAGTAACTCTTTAAAAAATATTCCATTAAATGAACGCTTATTTATTCAGGCTTTGAATCTGGCAAGAGTTCTAGGCAACTCTTTCCAGTAACATGTCCTCTTTCAAAGCTCTAGGATTTATTTCCAATTTTTCCACAGACAAGTCCCTTCTTTGCTGTCTCAGTTTTCTATTTCAGTGTATCAAATAGCAAAACTTTAAAAAGAAAGGAAATAGCATGGATTTGTCATGGCATTAAATACCACCCCTAATTCTGTTTCCCCTAACCTTAAAATGAAAAAATGTGGCTGAGTGAACAATACATTTTCTCCTTCTTAAGATCCAATGTTTTTACCTCCTTAGGTATAAATCAGAATCAGACTTGACCAAAGTCCTTTAAAATGAATCTAATTTTCTTAACCACATTCTATCATTGTTCACATTATATATGTTAAAAGATTATTGAAATTGAAAAACGAGTCATGTCAGCTAGGTATTATTGACAAAATTGTTATTACACAAATTTAAATTATTTAATATTACAGCAAAAATTTTCTAAATGGTGTCAAACTGATTTTCATGAAGTAAATCAATAGACATTTTTTTCTGTGCTTTTTCAATTGTGCACAGATGACACATTTTGAAAGCTGAAATTCCTGCATGTTTAGTGTTCAGGATGACCAATGCACACATAATGTAAACAGGATGATTCTTACTTCACAGTTTTTAAAAAAAAGATTTAAGATGTCCTTTCTTGTTATTGTTGTGATGCATGTGACAGACACTGTTTGTCCCTAGCCTGTAAAACTTTTTTTTCCTCTTTCTTCCTTGCCAGAAAAATAATTACTCAGTATCTTCCTCGGGTGGAGTTATATTCAGAAATATGAAACAGGAGAGAAAGATGATGTTCTTTCTGATGCAAAAAGAGAAGTTGTTTGCCACGTTTTGCCTAAGCGTTTAGTAAAGAAAGACATAACGAATGAAGTCACTGCAACATCCTCTGACCATTTGAGATTGGAAGCAACGTAAAAACTGAACTGTATGTATGAAGGACATAGAAAATAAAAGGCCATACAGACTAATAATCTAATGAATGTTCAAGTAACATCAAGATAATTAAAGTAAATGCTAGATTTGTCTTTTTTTCCTAGAATGGGAGAACTCTAAATAATTACTTTCACATATCTAAATAAGAGAAAATAATTGGAACCAAATTATAACATTAAAACTAAGAATGCATTTTCCTTAATATTATATAGTCATAAACTTAAATTCATGCTTTCTACTATCTAATAATACTTCCTTACTTTATAATTATCAAGAGTGTAGTTTTCTTTATTTTTGGAGGGATCAGGTCATAAGCATTAGCAATTTAGCTTTGAAAATAACTTTTTCTCCAAACAACTGTGTTGGTATTAATTACTTTTGACAGTAATGGTATAGCAGCTCATGGAAAGACGTGCATAGTTGCCTTCAATTAACTCTAACATTAATTTCATTAGATTCATATCACTTACGATTTATTTCATATAATTCTCTGCAATATTCCCTTGATTTCTATATATTTCTGACTACATTGTAATAATTCATTAACTTTTGGAAATAGAGAAATTACTTATGTATTTTCTGCCACTACCACTCATGGTTTCTAAAAGTTAAGGAATCTAAAACAAACCTCAAACACACTGAAACACTTAAAATTATAATTTAAATATACCAGATATCCAAAGTCAATAGATTATATTACTGCAAAAGTCTTTAAATTGAAATAATGGCTTACATAATCTCTAATATAACAAACATATTTGCAAATGTTTTTCCATTGTGAAAGAACACTTTCCAAAAAGAAACTTACAAAGATTTTTATTATCATTATCACCATTGGAAATAGTTGATATGTACACACTTAACATTTTCCTTTTCTCAATTTTCTTCTGATCATTTTCAAATTATAGGAATGCTGCCATTGTCAATAAGGCAAACCTGTTTAAATATACCAACACATATCACATGGGTTTGGGAAAGAAATTCATTTCACTTGGTTGAGAGATCAGTCTGATGTTCCGCACCAAGACCTTTGGACAGATGATTACAGTCATTCAGGCAATGCACAAGTTGTATCACTGCCAAACTTCCTCCCTCCCTGGGGTCATGGATTAGTGACCTTTGAGCAGCTGCCTATGCAAAAAGGCAAAGACTCACATGTCTCTCTCTCTCTCTCTCTCTCTCTCTCTCTCTCAGATTCTCTACATAAATCTAATTGACTGCAGTGATATCTGCTGGTGACAGCGGAGAAAGCTGACAGCTGCAGGCCCTTTTGTTACAGCCAAAAAGCCACTCTTGTAGGGATCATAGATGAGTTTATTAAGTACTTTTACTACTCAGCGGGTGAAGTGACTAGCTCACTTGGCATGAGCACTGGCCTGAGAATAGCAAATCAGCTCTTAAAAGTATCTTCTTGTCATCTGAATTGTAAATGTTCAGTGAGTTAATACTAATAATCTTTTATAAATAAAACTGACCTTTTAGTGCACTACAGTGCTATCAAGAAAGTTTTTTCTTTCATTTTGCTAACTTTTCTTTTCCTTTGGTTAACTCAGTTTGGCCTTCTATACACAATAAGCAGAAATCTTAGGACAGCTCATGATTAAGTGTAATAAAAGAGGTCCACAGGTGAACAATCTAATACATCAGTGTGCTGAGCTTTAAAATGCTGTCAGGAGCTATATTTTAACTTGTTGGTAGATAAGAGTACAGAAATAAATATCTACTTCAAAACCAAACTCAGAACCAAAGAAACTCATAGTTAAACAACCCAACATAGTGCTACTGTTTTTAAGTGACATGTATGTCATACTTTTCTACAAAATATTTGAAGTTGTACATAAGGCTCTTAGTTTAAAGAAACTATAGAAGTTCATCATTATATACTATAATCCAACATTAGAAATAAACTGTTCTACTGGATCATAATGATTTGGTCCTGGTTTAGACTGGACTGCATCTGTCTACACATTTCTTTGTCTAATGATATATAAAATGCTCTTTGAAATGCAATTACAAACACAACAAGGAAATCTGAAGACCCAGAAGTCCTGTTTTTAACATAGACAAGTAATTGCTGGAGGCACAAAACTTCAAGTATTGTAGCAAAGAAAGCAAGCAATTAAAAAAGGAGTTAATTGAATTTTTCTTACTTTAAGTACTTGTCAGTGTGGGTTGTAATGCACTGACTTTTAATACCCAGTTATTTAAATGCAGGACAGCATAAATACTAGGTAGTTAATAATTCATTGCTAACTACAGAAATGAAGAATAAATGACACTGAATTACAGCAACCCATTCTTGCTATTTCTAAACTTAATTGGAAAGTAAAATTGGCAAAATCAAATTTGGATGTTGCAGTGAGACCAACAAAAATAAAATAGTTTATCTATCTTTACAAGGATGGCCTCATAAGTGAATTTAATTGCTTGTTTTATCTAATTAGAGAACCTCTAAATAGCCCAAAGATTATTAAGTTTCCCTCATTCATCACATTTTAATATTATCAAAGTATTATAAATTGCATGGTTTAAGCATTTTACTAACATAGTTCTCTTCACGATAAGTAATATTTTCTGATTAAAACCTTCCTTGTAATTTTCCCCAATAACTGTAAATTCAAGTTTTCTTATATTGATCTTATCTGACTTAATTTAAAATTAATACACTGATAATATTTTCTCTCTATAGGAAAAGCCAACCAAGTCAATTTTTACACTGATGTAAGTTTATAAAAGGATAAATCAAATCCCTTAAAGCATACAATTACAGAGTAACACCCTAAGGAAGCAAACTCATCTTCAACTGAGTTTTAGATTTGTGTTCCCAATACTATTTCCACACAGGTTTCATTACTGCTTATTATAAATATCATTTGCTTCAGGAGTACCTTCCCCTATAGATCATGGCAAGTGCACATAATATGATTAGGATAGTGAACAAAATGGCTGGAAAGTAGAGAGAGCTGCCTGGAAAATGCTTGGAAACACCAATTCTCTCATATACACAAGATGTCATCTATGTGTTCCAGGCTCTTTGTGAAGGAAAAGCAAACAAACAAGCAATGCCTACAGGTCATAACAAGACATGCTTGAAAACTATTTGGTTTGGAATTCATATCTGCTGAATTGCTTAAATACTTAAATTTAACTCTCTAAAATGATTTCTTATTATATTGACTTACAATGACCCCTCAAAAGAAATAAAATTCAGGAGAGCAGATAGCGATTAAATAAGCTCAATATAAGATCTGTATGGACAATTCATGCACTAAATTGAATAACTCTCATTGGCCGTTTCATTGGCTTAGTATTATAACTAACAAGCAAAGGTCACAACTGAAATATTATGTGAGAATTTAACTCTATAGTTCGCACAATTTATTTTCATTTTCTAATATAATAAATATCTGTAATTCATCCAAACCTAGGTATTCTTTTTCTTTAAGGTAGCACAATCTGTGGTTTGTTTATACTTTGAATTTTTTTCTCAGAACAACCTGCCTTAAATCTTGAGTCTATCATTCAGTTTGTGCTGTTGCTAAATTTTCTGAATCTATTATCTACCTACAGATATAGATAATGGTCCTCAGTAGCAATGCTCAATAAAAGGCCTTTTTTGGATATATGAATAATTTTTAAATTGTATTCTGGAGACAAGATCTCTCTATGTTTGTTTATGTTGCCCAGGTTGTCATCAAACTCATGAGTCTACTGCCTCAGCCTCTGGAGTGGCTGGGACTACAGGTGCACTGGGTTCTCTGATGAACATTTTATATTAACGTAAATGTATCACAATTAATAAAGTTCGCATTTCATGTAAACCACGTAAAAATTATTTTAAAAAGAAAATAAGTATTAATACAGAGGTCTATAGCATTAGTCATTTTAACCATGTTATATAAGAAATGTAACTTATGCTTGACAGTATTGTAAAAAGAAAAGGCACGGTGTCAATTTGGGAGTGTCAAACACTTATCCTTCTAGTCTACAATAGTATGCAGAAACCCAGAGGGCAAATCATTTGCTGTAATATATTTTCAAAACAAACCACCAAGTCGTGTGTCTCATCATTCTTTTTTGGGGACCAGGTCTTAACTAAGTGTCCTTATTGACCCTTATTTCTGCTGCAGGTAGGGTAGGACGGACTTCATGTAAAATAATTTTGGGTAATCAAGAATGTCATTATGTTTCCCATTTAAATTTTCCCATGCATATTACCACTGAAAGATTTGAAAAAGCCCAGCAAGAAGAAACTTTTAGATGGCATACTTAGCAGACATGAAGTCCCACAATGGAAAAATTAGGAATAGTGGAACCAAACGTTCTTTGAGAACCAGCTTATATTTAGAGAAACTAAATTTATTTCACAAAAAAATAAGCTTATTTTATGGAGTTTCCATTTTCATGGGTACATTACAGTGATTATGTCAATCCAAATGGGTAAAAAGCAGGATAATCACATAAAAGAGTACATTGAACACATATTTTAAGAACCTAATGAAGCATAACTTCAAACTATGAAGAAACAAAGATTGTCACAGAAAAGGACCCTTTGAGTACATCAGCCTGCATGACATAAATCCAAAGGCTCAGGAAATCCACAGCAGCAGCCAAAGTACTGTGAGTTACAGACCCTATGTTTTTACATCGTATACAGTTTCATGTGTTCAGTTATAAGAGAAATGTCATAAGTTAGATGATGCTTACCTTTGAATATGAAAAACAATTAATTAGAAAGAGAAGAAATTTGTCAGGGAAGAACTTCAACCTGAGAAGATGGCAACAAGTAATAAGATGACAAAGCAAGGCAGGTTGCCTGGCACACCTAGAGAGTGCTGAAACTCCGGCCTTCCAGCAAAATAGTTATTATACCACCTCCACCCTCAGCAGGACCTCAGTGTGGCAATGCAGGTTTTCCTGAGTCAGAGTCCCATGGGGAGACAAAATGGATCCTGATGGAGTTTATACATAAGGACTTTTATGCCACAGCAGAGAAGCCCACTTTAAGGGCTCAGCAACGCTCCCACTCCCACACACACACCAGTGGTTGTGAGGATTAAATTCAGGGCGATCACTGGGTTACATTCTCAGCTCTGTTTTGTCCTCATTGTTGCTGTTCCTTTTAAGACAGCTTCTCACTAAGTCATTAAGTTGCCCTGGCTGGGCTGAAACCTGCAATCATCCTGTCTCTGCCTCCCTGAATGCTAGAATTACAGGCATCCACACCATGCCCAGTTATGGGCTCAGTACCTTTTGTAGTAGATAGAAAAATCTCTTAGTCATTTCCTCAATGCCAAGACTCCAAACCTGATACTCGCAATTTAAAGAAGGAGAGGTTTATTTGGGTTCATGTCTCACTTCAGAGTCCACTGGCTCCAAGCAGGATGACATGGCCGAAGAGAGGTACTCAGGGCAGAGTGGACAAGAAGTAGGAGCCATGGGGAGGACCAGGAAGGGAGATCCCACCTCTTCTGACCAGGCCCCACCTCCGAACAGCAAGTCAGACATAATGTCCTATACTCCAATCACCTCCCAAAGGTCCCACTTATGACCACTTGAAGCTTTAGGGGGCATCTAGATATAAACCTTAACAGCAAACACTTCAGAATGAGAAGGTACACAGTAGTCACATGTGATTTCCTTGACCTACCTAATTGTCCATGAGACTAGCTACTGAACCTGCTCGTCATCAGAAGAGAGTAACATTGCTCAAATTCTAGTTACTGAAGGCTTGCAAAGACTTAGGAACCTGGCAGACGGCTCTGAACAAAATTAATATAAAGAAATTTTACTCTACCTGGCCCACTTTTTAAAACTGGCCATGGTAATTATGTGAGATTAACTGCTACTTAATTAACTTTTTGTCATCCTTCAAAATAGCACGCTCTTATTAATATATATGTAATTCTTTGGATTTTAGGGTGATTCTCCACGTTTAGACATAATTATCAGAGTGATTTACAAAATATAAAGTCTTTAATTAAAATTCATAAAGTTGGAATAAATTGATGTATCATTATAATAACTGAGTAAAAAGAAATTATTTGGACCTCAATTCAGATCAGTTTAGATGAATATGGTTCAGGTGTTATGATGGGGCAAATTATCATAAATTGAAGTTTTGTTTTTTGTCAAAGTGTATCAAATTTCAAACTATGAAAACGTTCAACATTACAACAATGGTAAAAGTAATATCAAAAGCAAAATTAAACAAAACAGATGACAACATTATGAAGAGAGAAACAAATAAAATTTGAGAGCTGTAACAGAAAATGTTCCTGTGATATTTAGTCTCATGAAGGATAGATACATAAATTGATATGTCTTTGTAATAAAGTGCAAATGCCAGAATCAACATGGACAGTGTGTTAGCAAACTGAAACCACACAGAAAACCACTTAAAGCAACGTGTGGCTCCAATGAAGAGTATCAGTAAGTCCTTCCTAGATGTGGTGTTATATCAGTACCTAGTCAGAGCAAGTGTTAATCAAATAAACAAAGAAAGATTAATTCACTAAATCACAGAAATCACAAAAGCTATATAAAGGTATGACATCTCCTAAGGCATTATTTGAAATAAAAAATTTTATTAAGTCTGAAAAAAGGTACATCTTATGTTAGTCAATGTAGCAAGAACAGAAAAGAGGTAAATTCTCATGTGATAAATGGCACGAAATTTAGAGCCATGTGGGAACAATCAGAAAAACAGACAATGAGGAAGAGAAGAGACAGCATCATAAAATGCTTGGTATTCAATTGTTTTGGATGAGGAATGAACAGAAGGTAAAGATGATTACCAACTTTAACAGGATAATCAGTGGCATGAACAAGAAGATTGCCAGTTTAAGAAAAAGATCAGTAAAAGGTATCATGACATATTGAATCAAGGCACCCAGTTCATCATTCTTTCTGCATTCCTACTCATTGTTATGCCTTTGAATCAGAGATAGGATCTATACATGACCAAGTTCATTGACTTTGGCCATAGCCAAATGAGAAATGTTAGCTAAGGAAACATGAGAAGACATGATGCTCACTGTGGACTCATTACATGTGAGTGTGCAATATGGCTTGGGATCCTGCATTCCTACCCGGTCATGAGATCCTCATGTCTCACATAATGTTTGCCCTTTAGCCTATATTAATAGGCTAAAGACATAGAAATAGAAGAAATGGAAGACATGTGGACCCAGGCAATCTTCACAGAGACAAAATTAACCTACAGTCCTCAAGAAATGCAAGCAAGAAATGTTAGTTTTCATAATTTCATGTAAATATAAAGTAGTGTGTTATCACAGAAAAATGTAACTAGTAAGCCAAAAATGTTTGATTCAGTTTAACATTGAGTGAAATGCTGCACAGTGTGCTATTTAGGTATAGAATGTATAGAAATAACAGAGGAAGTGGAAGAAGATGAAAATATAAAGAAAATCAACTTGACAACAGAGGGTATTAGATGAGGCCGAGGTCTTTCTTCTTGGAACTAGGTAAAAAATTGTCTCCAACATTGCTTTCCCAAATTTATGTTCCTAAAGTAACAAAGACTTTATAGGAGCAGGTCTGTATTTTGTGAATTAGCACTTTATAAAAGTGACTTTTGAAAATCTTACCTTATATCCCTATACCTATATTTTCTCTAAAGATATTAACATCTTGGGACTACTTTCTAACTTTAAAAAGTTATATTATACTGCCATTAAAAAGTTGTTGACTAGGTTTTGTTAATTACATTGCATCAAAATGTTTCATTTCTAAGATATATTTCCTTTTGTTTGTACCTATTATAGTTTTAAATAGTAGATGGATATTGTCCTACATGAGTGGATAATATTAAACTGATCTAGTATCTCATTATTAAGCAAGATAAACTCTCATTTTATCAGTAATGAGGATTAATTTTATCTTTCTCCAACTCTCTGGCCCTCTAAGATTAATGCAGCTAAAATAGAAAGAAGCATTTATGGAATGATAACCTTTCCAAAGTTACAGTGCATGTGGCTTCTGGGGTCATTGGTGCAAATCATTTCCTTCTATTGCAAATATTCTAGTTAATAAGCCATTTCTTGATGGTACATGACCCATCCTTGTAATAAAATCATAAGTATGTTTGATCCTGTGTTATTTATATTCAAACATTTAAGGAATCCAAATATGAGAAAAAATTGCAAGAATGTAGTAGTCATTAACACTTTAAGAAAAGGAAAATGTTTTCTTGATTTGTTTTGCTCACTGTTTAGCCAGTTCATGGCATATGATAAGCATTAAATAAAAAAGACTGAGCAATGCCTTTCTTAACGCACCCATTCCGTACTGTGTATAAAGATATGTATGAGTATCTAGGAAGTAACTGAGCACACATGACAAAGATCAGATCTAGCCACTTAGAATTAATTAGTTGATTATTAAAAATAAGACAACTAGTGTGCATTTGAGAGATGTAAACAATGTTTTTCTCTGGTATGGTACACCTAATAAAGGCCACAAAATGGAACACATTTAAGGTGCACAATGTAGGTAATGATACATAAAAATCCAGGTTATCCCAGAGATCAAGAAAGATGCTTCTCAAACAACATGAGCTGGAGGTAGTTTTCAGGAATCCCAACTAGAAAGGAAATCATCAATAAGAGAGCTTGACTGCTTGACATGGCTCTAATTTTGATATTCGATCGGAGTCTGAGTATAGAGGCAAAAAATGTGTGCAAGGATACCTCAATATTCAGAATGACTGGTAGGATTAAGTATGAGACTCAGATTTTTTTTTGTAGTCATCTTGCATGGTCAACTGTCAAATGTTAGTCTCTACAAAACAAAATAGTTTTCAAGATGCCACTGGTAAAGGCAGAGGAACAAATCCTCTAGGGAGATCTCAATAGACTACCAATTGGATTTTAGGGGAAATCAGCTCTACAGTTTATTTCTCTTGTAATTTTGTCTTGAATTCTTTTTAGGAATATGAATATTGCTTGGGTTCACATGTTTTATGTGATGGTTAAATAGACAAATTTTAAGTGAATTTTATTTTTCATTTAAATTAAAAATAAGCTTTGGACTTAACTGGCCACAAATATTATATGGCAAATATAAATAAAAAATACATTTGCATATTAGGCATACAAGCAAAGGTAGTGTCATCTTAAAACAAAGATCCAAAACTTGTATTTCACCACTTTGAAGGTGATAACTCACTTTTACAGAGACAAAAAAGAAGGTAGCAAAGAAGTAAATTATATTGTTTGGTTGAAATATGAAGTTCTACAAAGACAAAAATTATGTCTTTAGATAATAAAGGAAGAAAGCTAAATTAACTTAGCAACTGTTCATTATGTCATATATGTTATTCTGTCTAAAGTTCACAACAATTATTTTAAAAGGACAGTATTATTTTCAATATTTAGACAATAAAACTGAGGAAAGAAAGAAAATTGTGCAAGGTCACATAGACCACAAATAAAAGAACTTTATTATACTCACCTAGTTTTTTTATTTTATTCATGAGGTAAGAAACTACTATAACCACTTAAATAGGTCAGGAACTGTTCTAGGCAAACACATCCTCAATAAAGTTTGGAATTTCACATTTTCATATTTCCTCAGGTAAACCATTTCATCTTTTTAAATGTCATTTTCCCCATTCATAAAATGAAGATGTTTATATATGTACATAGAAAGTTAAAATACTATACTCAAAAATGTTTTATAAATTATAAAGTGCTATTCAAATATTAGCTCAAAGTAAATAATCACTTCCCCTGTCTTCATATTAGTATAGGTAAATATTTATACTTGTAATGGGGAAGATAAGCATAGAATTTTGGTAAAGCATTCAACATCTTTTTCCCAGCAAAAATTTATAAAGCTCATCTGTAGGTAAAGGGCTGGGACAGAGGAAATGAAAATAAAGCTCTTTGGAAAGCATATTTGAATGCAAGATGTGTTTTCCAACATAAGGTAAGTATATAATATTTTCTACTGACAAGTCTAAATTGGGTTGCATATCACTGAATAACAACAAATTGATGTCATTATCATGTCTTGCTGGTCTATATGATATACTGATCTGTAATAGTGGAAATTGAATCTTGAGAGTTCATAAAATGTTTGTAGGAGGGAAATTATCAGGTTTAATGGAGGACACTAAGACCAAATCAACACAGAGAAAAAAAATACAGGAAGAGATACAAACGCCAGACCAGAGGAAGAAGTAGGATTAAAGTGAAAAACGAGAGGAAAATAAGATATGAAAAGAACAACTACTGAAAAATCTTAGCATCTGATACACTATTCTGGTTTACTGTTAAGCCGATTTCTTCATCTATAGTGATATTGTTTGTCTAACACAAAAAATGTAATATCACAAAACCATCATAAAATCTAATTAATGCTGTACATAACTTCATGGGACTTAATATAAGGTTAAATAATTAGGACCTCTAAATAATACATTGAGTCTTTCGTGATATTTTTCTTAAAGTTATAATGTCTTCAAATTTTAAATGTATTATGTTATGCTTTGTTCAGAAAATTTCTGAATATATATATTAGTAAGATTGAAAATGAAGGTTCTTACCAAGATTTAATAAGCTAATTAGAATCAAATTTACATTTATAATTAAGGGGGTACTGCTCTACTTCAGATATATTTTCTATCATGGAGCCAAAATTGTAAGGCATTCTTCCAGAGTAAGAAAAACCTGTAATTGTTTTTATGGGCAGAGTGGGTAAAGATGAGGGAAGCAAACATTTATAGTGAATGAATCCACACATTAAAAATTTAGATTGACCATCAGGAATTGTTTTTTGTTTTACTATTTATGTAGTCTTGAATACTTAAAGAATTTATTTTGTACCATAAGCAATTAATTATATATTAATGACCAGTCACAAAATAGTGAATTATAAATTTTAGAGAATTAGAAGAGGCATCAAAATTATACATTTCAATGCTTTAAAAATTGTATAATATTAAAATTTTATATGGATATTATCTTATATACAATAATTATATAAAACATAAAATCCTGGATATAATAATTTTATATACATTCTGATATAAGACCTAAAGAAAATTAACAGTGGCCATAGAAGATAATGGAATGTGGTTACAGAAATATTGTTAAGCAATGAGGTTGCCAGATACCATAATGGAATAAAGAAAACTTAGGTCCTAAATCTCCTTCACATGAAGCCTAGGGGCATATGAAAGCTGAAAAAACAGACTGGAGAATACTATACATAATACTAACCCTAAGATGAAAAAAAAAATCTGGGAAAAAACATAAAGAAATAAAATTTTACCAGTGAAAAGAAACCACAAGGAAATTCTATACCTTTCTCATCATATGTTAAGATGAGGAAATGATTTAGTAACAGAGTAGAGCCTGAATTTACAGTGCTACTTCAATAAATTAAAATTAAGAAGAACTAGGCTTGCAGTATCATGCATAATTCTTCCTGACAGAACCACCATGCAATCTAGCCTCAAGAATCACTCCAGGCAGTTATAACAGTGATGAACTCAAAACAAAGAATCAGAAAACCCATGGAAAAAGCTTCTATTCATTGAGTTAGCTGAAACAACTACTGAGAGAATCCAGCCTACAATAGTCCATGCATAAATATACTTTAAAACACACAAAATAATCTTGTTTCTATGTCTAAGTAAACAAGAAACAAAGTATAAATTGAGCATTATTTTAATGGTCAATTAATCTTGACATTCAGCCAAATAGAAATTTTAGAAACAATACACACATATATGCATATAAATTTTTAAATAAGGTGGTGTAAATTGGGTAGAGATGAAAAAACCAAACTTGAAGGAAATATGTGCAGAAAACCCCGAGAAATATCCAAGGTTTATGTAACATATTTCTAGGAAAAAGTTTTTAAAAATTAAAATCAATGATTGTAAGTCAAGGGGTGGTTTAAATGTGTAACCCCATGTTCAGGGAGTAGAAACTTACTCCTCAGTGAAAGACTGTTGATAGCTGTAACACTTCTAAGGCGTGATTAAGCAATGGGCAAGACTGCATGCATCTGTATTTCTGCTACAAAGGAGGTAGGAGGATTACTGCTTGAGCAACACATCAAGACCCTTTCTCAAAAAAAGAATTTATAAAGAGCTGGGGATGTAGCTCAAGTGTTCCCTGGGTTCACATACTAATACCACACACACACACACATACACATACACACACACACACACACACACACACACGCACGCATGCCAAGTGAGTAAGGTCATTAAGTCATGAGAGCTTTTCCCTCATGAGTGGTTTAATAATCATGGGAGTGGTTTCCTGAGCAAAGAAAACCCAGCTCTCTCCTCTACTCCGTGCATTCCCTTGCCCTTCTGCTTTCCACGATGTGATGGTGTACTATGAAGGTCCTCACCAGAAACAAACAACCTGGGGTTAAACTTTTCAGTTTTCAGAATTGTGAGAAATTTTTGCTCCTTATAAACTGCCCAGTCTCAAGCATTTAATTGTTGGAGCACAAAGAGGATTGAAGTAATCACCATTTTTCAGTTTAAGAAAGTTTAAAGAAACTTAAACAGAATAAATAAAAATAAATGCATTCCTAATTATTTAAACATTAGATCATAGTTAAGCAGTAAAAGTAAAGAGGAAAGCCACACAATAGCCACAAATATAAAAGCTTTTTATGAGATTAGAAAGAGAAGTAAATGACAATTGACTTCTTTCTCAGAAGCAATGGAAATGAAATAAAAATGTATTAGGAGAAAACCATTCTTAAACATAGAAATATAACTCCTATGAGCTGTCTTTCAAAATGAAAGCAATTAGAGATGGTTAATGTTAAGAAAAGTAGACCAAATCTAAACACAGTATAATACTTTTAAACCTCCTATGTCAGAGAAAACAAAGCTATATTTCTAGGAGGTAGTAGTGTTTAATGTATTTGACCATGTACATTGGAAAGGAGGTAATTTCAAATTTCTTTGTTTTTGTGTTTGTAAAGGCAAGCATAAAAAGTAACTTCATATTTTAACCTACGTACATACACGTGTTAAAATTCTCACTATCATTTAAATATAAAAGTTAAATATGCATGGTAAAATGTTCATGACTTAGCCATGAAGAGGAGAAGCACAAAATATATATTTTACAGTAGAAGAAAGAGTGGGGGGATTTTAATCTGATCTAAGGAAAGGTAGAAAATACTAAAGTAAAATACGATGGGACAAAGAAAAGCAAACAATAAAATAGAAAAAAGTAATCTGAATGTATTTGTGGCTACAAAAAGAGAAATGAAGTCGCTAGTCTGAGCTAAATGCATGTAGTTTTAAAAGATATTTCTAAAATATACAAAGACAGCAAAAAAAAAAATAGGGTATGAGCATTCCATATGAGTTAGATATAAAAGGCTGTAGCTGATCACTGTTGCAAAAATGACTAAGAAAAAGAAATTAATCCATTTTTAAAATCATATATTTTTTAAAACATCACTGAATTGTGAATACAAAGGAGTTCAAACAATCTAACTTGGTAGAGGGAAGGGCCTTCCTCAGTTTCTAGGTGAGCGGCTGCTTTTCTCACAGAGCTGAGTATTTCTTGATTCTGAGCATTGAGGTCAGATAATCATGCTTGTTACAATCTGGAAATGGGAGAACCAGAAGTCAGCCATGCAGACAGCCTGAATTTCCTACATACTCCTATCTTTGCCATTGTATAAAAGAACCTCTTTCTCTTGCTGACTGAATTACCATTGTCAAAATGTGACTCATCATCTTTCTGAGTTCCTGGGCAAAGGGCTTCTAAAGCACCTCAGAAATAGATGCAGTTTGAACTTGAATACAACCATGGCTAAATCTCCTAAAGAAAGAGCACAACCTTTGATACTAAAATCTCTAAATCTTCAGAGGCCAGCTTATGGAGAGTAAAGATTCGGCCAGTGAATCAATAGGATGATGAAAAATAGAGCCATGATTATGAATTAGGATTTTCCAGAGAAACAGAATCATTAGCTCTAGCTAGCTAGCTAGCTAGTGCATAGGAGAGAAAGAGAGAGAGGGAGAGAGGAAGGAAGAGAAAGAGAGAAAGACAGAAAGAGATAGAGATAGATAGATAGATAGATAGATAGATAGATAGATATGAGAGAGAGAGAGAGAGAGAGAGAGAGAGAGAGAGAGAGAGAGATTTTCTGAGGGACTGGCATCCCAGGTGGGCAGGCAGAATTGTTTCTTGCTTGGGAGAATTCTCTCTTATGTTTTATTCTATTTAGGCTTTAATTGACTTAATGTGGCCCATCACATTACACAGAGAAATTTGCTTTCCTCAATATCCATCAATTTAAATCTCATCCAAAAATACACCCAGAGAAATAGCATGAACAATATTTAACCAGCTATCTAGGCTCTATGGCCCAGCCAGGTTAACAAACAGCATTAGCCATCGTACCTGCTGTTACAAACTATTGATTCCCCAACTCACATGTTATTCCTTTTGAGGATATGGCACAAAATGAAAGTCCCCAATTCAATAGATGCATAGCATGCTCTGTAAGTGACAGCTTCTGAGACGGCAATCAGTTGTATTTTAGTCAACCATCAGAAGGCCCTATGAGGCCATCAACTTCCACATGGTGCAGAAAGAAATGATATAAATAAGTCCTATCTCTTATTGGTCCACTTTTGTAACTCATTTGTTGTGAACTGGTTCCCTTTTTAAAATTCTGTAGTACTGAGGAACCTATACCTATGGATCAAGCACTCTGTAATTTACAAAAAATGATACTGACACTTTATGTGCAGGAAAGACAAATGTGTATTTAAAATGGCATTTATTTCTTTAAAAACAAATCACTTACCCTGCCAGAAAAGAAGGTTCACAATGTAGCCGATGACCTACTAGGAGGCTGGTAACTAATTGAGTCAATTTTTAACTTGGATATTCAACTAACAACTGGTAGGATCATTTGTCTAGTTGGGCATTCCATAATATTTTGATGGCAGATACATTATGAGGGTCACTAATATATGATACAAAGAGTTACTCATGCTTCCTCCCATACATTGTTTTTATCCCCAAGTCTCTACCTCAGATTATATTGACTTCTATTTCCAAAGATTTTTTCTTTCATGCCCTTCAGTAGGCAGCCAGTCCACCGACACTATCCATAAATTCATATGCATCCTAACCTTGAATCATTATGCCTTCCACATTACATGAAGGACTAGGTGTACCATTCACAGTTTAATCTGTTGAAAAGATTTTCCCTTGCCACTCTTTCAAGACCACCTCTGCCTTGGCAGTAAAGCAGCCGCTACCAGTTATGGGCTTGTGCCAACATACTGAGCCAATCTAGCTAAATAAGAAGTGTAATTATTTTCCTTTACCTTACTACTCTGTGATCCTCCTCAGTCAAGATATCTCCTTTAATATGGCCACAGGACTGGCCACAGGACTGACCCAAGACATGGGTGCCATTGCAACCACTTGGACGCCATAGGAGTTTGGACATAGTTGGTATAAACTACAATACAGAAAGCATTGTTAAACATGAACAAGGATATTCCACAGCAATAAAATAGCCAATTCAACATAAATAACTAAAAATCTTAAATGCATATGTGCCTAGTAACATAACATGCATTAAGAAGTAGGAATTTACAGTTCATTTAAAAAACAAAAGCCACGAGTCCTGTAGGCTTACACAACTAAAATGACACAAAATTAAAGTACATGAAAATATGCTTCTTTGAATATAAAGTGTGAACATAGACAAGATAAATTTTTATGATAATCTCTTCACATTTACCATAGTAATACAACTATATTTTAGAATCAATGACAGTTTTCTGACATGTTAAAATGCTTTATTTAATTATGCTCTTTATACTATCAATAATTCAAGAAATGTAGATCATATGCTTTTTACAGCACCACTTAAAGCTATAAGCAAGATTTTCCTTTATTAGTACTTAAATATTCATTACTATTGCCTATAGAACAAGTAGGAAAACAAATTATAATTATTATTAACATTTTATTATACATTGTAACTGATGACTAAATTGTTTAAAATTCTACATAAATATATAATAGTAAAGCATTTAATAAGGAAAAATCTTGTTCAAAATATTAGACATATTAAAATGCTTAACAAATTTGAGTAGGAAGTAAATGAATGCTTTCTAA
This sequence comes from Heterocephalus glaber, assembly GCF_000247695.1. The sequence goes on from NW_004624777.1 coordinate 13,552,769, forward strand.
TTTCAGAAAATTAAAGGTGCATATAGTCATATTCCAAGTACAATTTGAAAACCATATTTCAATTTTAAAACCACTCTTTCTAAATAGAAGACATGTTCTGAAATGGCTATATAATGACTTAGAGAGCTAGCATTGAATAAATGTGCTTAAATTTTGATTTGCTTTTTAAATGAGGATATATATATTATATATATACATATTTGTGATTAATAAGTAGTCAAACTTCCAGCTATTTTATTTATTACTATTTTTTTAGTACCAGGAGTCAAACTCAGAACCTTGCACTTGCAAGGCAGGTGATAGATCCACTGAGGTAAATCCCTGGCCCCCAGCTATTTTATTTTTAAGTTTGGTGTTCTAGTATGACAATAATCACTACCACAACAAAACCAGCATCATTTAATGGCACTATTAACTCAAGAACCTAAAACAGCAATGACATTAATTATATTCATTATACTTAATTGAACATAATCACCAAACCTAACAATTCCTTGTACACTAATTAATGAAACAGCATGTTTCTGCTTCAGAAACATAGTCTTTCATTTTGAGTAGATCTTTTTGATAAAAATGTATGAATCACAATTTAGTATATATTGAAGATACTGAATTATGTTTAATGTTAATATTATATTTTAATGTGTCTTAATGTCATAGTCTTATGAATAATAAGGATGTGGTGACAATTTTTTTAAATATAAGCAAATGTATCCCAGTGGTCCCTTGAAGATGTGTACTCTCTTATTAGCTTGTGATTATTCCACACACATCTCTCCCTAAACAAACCCATTTATCCTCACTACATACACAACAGCATCCTAGCTAAGAAAATATTTATTTCAACTTTGTCTCTGCAAATATTAATCTAAACTAAGTATTCTCATATTACTCTATTTTACTTATATTACACTATATTACTCATATTACCCAAGTGGAAGAGACATTTCTGTGCAGTATTGACAAGGTCAATAAAGACAGGTATCATTATATTCCCTGATATTTTTAGATTCCTTTTGTTGTGACTTGTTTAGATGTCCCCCCAAAGTCTCATGTGGTCATAGGTGGGGCTTTTACAGAGGTGGCTGGATCTAGAGTGTGTGATGCTGGGATTGATTTATGGTGCAATGCTAGGCTCAAGGATTAAGGATGTGAGTGTTACCTTCCCTAAACAGTCTGGATAAAATGGGCAGAAAAATGCTGTTAGGGTCCCTTGTTGCCTTTGCTACTGTCTGCCTGCCATGAACTGTTTCTCTTCTGCTACCCGGCCTTGGAGCCAACTGACTATAGACTGAAACCTCTATGAACAGTGAGCTAAAGAAATCTTTCATCCTTTAACTTTGGGTGTTGAATACTTGTCTCAGCAATGAAAGAGAAGTGACTAAGACACCTTTCTTATTTTTTCTCAGACAACTTGTCAAACATCTTATTTTCCAGGGCATCCTTCCTCCTAGTTTCTTTCTTCATATCTCCTTCGAGAGACTTCCTTCTTATACAACAAGAAGCTCACTACCACTGTTCACTTGCCCATTTGGATGTCTGTATTTACTCCCATTGTGTAAATTTTTCTTAATCTTTTATTATGCCTCATTTATAACTATAAATATAAAAAACTATTTTCCAACGTCTCCTCACAGAAGCACCACAACATTTCTCCCACCATATAGACAACACATGGATACAACACCTTCAAATTGCCACCTATAGGGAAATTACCATATGTTTCATAATTCTCAGGTCAAAGTAATATGCTGGTGAAAATCTTCTATGGTAGAAAAGGATATTAAAGATTATATAATGAAAATTGCTTGAGGTTTCATAACTGATAAATAGTAAAGCCTTAATTCTGATCTTATATTAAAAATACATCTTTCTCAATCAAGGCAGTTTGCTCTTCTATATTCAAATGACTGATGGATGCTTATTTAGATATGCAATAGGTAACAGATACCCACTTCAAAAATGGATATCAACATCTCTTTCTATACATTATCAAGTTGAAAATCTTCTCCCTACTTGTATTTCTCTATTACAGTAATAAGACAAAAAAGCGTCATATAGTCTTAATGTTAGAAGAATTGTGTAACCTGTACACAATTTTTGCACTTGCTCTTGATTCCATATTCTTTCCAAATATAGGTTTTCTTCTGTTGAGGAAGACCTTATTATTTCTGGATAGAAGAAGCTTAAATATCATATTTTCTACTACCATACTTTCTACTTATAATCCTATTCCCATACAAGAGCAAGATAGATTTTTATATACATCATTAATCAAATATGGAAATTTGTCTGCTTTACACAATCAGCAGCAATTGGAATCAAAGATATTTTTTAGATAGTCTGCAAAGAGATCGATGACATGGTTTTTGAATACTTCTCAACTCGTTTTCTCAATTAGCTTACTGCATTCCATCCATATGATTCTGTTTAATTGATCAGTACAACAACTTCAGAACTGACACTCGCTTTCAGATATTCACTTCATTGGCTCCTTTTAACATTCACTCATGTTATGGCTTATATCTTGATGTTCCCCTAATGTCTCATGCACTCATATGTGGGGTTTTGGGAGGTGGGTGTTTCTAAACTGTATGAATATGGATTAAGGGGGTTGATAAGTAAATTAGTCCACTGATTGGTTTCACAGAGTTCTAGGTGTGGATAAGAGAAGCCCCATCCTGGGTGTGAGTGGCAACAACCAATAGGCTTTTAGTCTGAATGGAATAAAAAAGAAAAGGGGGCTGGGGATTTAGCTCAGTGGTTCCGGTGCCTGCCTCGTAAGTGCAAGGTCCCAAGTTCGATCCCCGGCACCAAAAGAAAAAAAAAGGGGGGGGGGTCAATGCTACTGCTTTGCTGTCTCCTGCCTACCTTGCCATGAACAGTTTCTCTACTGCCATTCCCCTCTTCCATGTTACTTTGCCTTGGAGTCAGCCAACTATAGATAGAAACCTCTACAAACTGTGAGCTAAAATAAATGTTTCCTCCTTTAACTTGTGAGTGTTGGGTATTTTGTTCCAGCAATGACAAATAACTAAGGAAGCTCAAAAATTATATATTTACACATTTAATCATTTTCAATTAAAACACAACATTTACTTTTTCATAGAATTTTATTATTTTGTGAAAATATTTTTTATGTGTTCATTTACCTACTTATCATCTCCCAATAGAATGTACGGTTCATGTAGAGCAGTGGCTTCAGTGATATGGAATATCAGGTCTTTCTAATATTTGTTCCCACACAGAAAAAATCAACTTAAATAACTATCCATGTATATGAATAGTAAACAGACACTGAAGAATTCAGGTAAGAGAATACAGCACTTGAGTGTAGTGCAGAAAATATGGAATGAAGAAAATAAGGAAGACAGTTGCCCTTACCCACATAATCCCACCTAAATCCAAGAGAGAGCAATGTGCATTAAAAATGACCTTTTCATGAAGAAAAGAGAGTAAGAGATGTTGTGATGGACAGTAACACCTGTCCAGCCCCAGTGAACACTACCTTCAGGCTGCCTGCCTGAACCTATCCTCCTGCACTGCCTCAGCACTGGGTCAGCCCTCTTTCTGCAGTCTCCCTGCTGGTCCCCCCTGAAATTGGACTCCAAGACTGCTGCTCTTGTGAGCTAGGCTTCCCCTGGGCTTCTGCAGTCAAAGGAAGCAGGTGATTGGAGCACAGGGTCATTATCTTCATCAGAGAATTAGGCTATTAATGAGTTTAGTAACTAAATGTGCTGTTGGGAGGTAGGGTTTGGTCAGAAGAGGCAACTCAGTGGGGACATGACCTGAAAGAGTAAAGCTCCCTCACCCGCACCTCCTTTCTCTCTCTGCTGCCTGACTACAATGGCATGAGCAGCTTTCCTCCTTCAGACCTTTCCACCATGCCATTTCTGCCTTTGATTGAGCCAACTTTGAACTTAAAACATGAGGCAAAATAAATTTCTCTTCTTTTTACCTGTGGGTGTCTGGTGTTTTGTTTAAGTGACAAGTAAACTGAAAAGATACATATGCACCCGGGCTCCAGGCCCACTTTCATGGAGTCAAGAGTCTCAGTTTCCCTTAAGAATCCAGGCACTAATCAAATTCTCAAATATTAAAGACTGGGAATTTGATAGCAGGTAGAGTTGCTGACCCAGTGGCTGACACAGGCCCTTGGAAAGCCTGGCTAATGTCACTAGCAGCAAGCCTCCCTGTCAATGCACCCTGCCAGAGACCTTGTGCAGTCTCTTGATGGATGGGCTGATTGGATTTCACTGTAAAAGCCATTCCAGAGACTGAATAAGGTGCTTGCCTCCTCACAGATCAGACAATATAAAGCTATAAGCATCATGAATGGTCAATAAAAGATGGCAACACCAAAAGTAAAAGAAAGCACCGGTGACTAACACAAAAGAAATGGAGATCTACAAATTACCTGCCAAAACTTAAAAACAAATGCATTTTCAAAAATGTTCAGGGAGCTACAAGTGAAAAAAGATAAACACCTAAGTAGAATCAGGAAAACAATGCAAAAAAAGAAAAAAGTTAACAAGGAGAAAGAAATCATAAAAAGCAATTTCAATATGGCCCAGCTATCCCACTAATGAGTACTAGTAAAAGAAAGTTAAATTACCATATGAAATCTATAGCTGCACTCTCATTTTTCTTGCAGCACTATTCACTACAGCTAAGTTATATAATCAACAGAGGTGCTCACTGAAAGATGAATGGATAAAGCATTGTGGTTTGAATACATAATGGAATATCATTAAGCCTTAAAAAGGAAATAAATCCGGTCATATGTAGCATCCATATGGATGGAACTGGAGGACATTATGCTAGAGGAAATACGCCAGACCCAGAAAGATAAATGATTTCACTCATGTGGAAATGAAAAGAAGAAAACAGAATAATGATCACTAACGATTGGGAAGGATAATGGGGAAGAGGGATAGAAGGTGATTGGATAACAGGTACCAAAATATAGAAAGATAAGAAAAATAAGTTCCAGTCTCATACAGAAGAGTAGGGTGACTACAGTTTACATTTATTACCTACTTTTAAAAGAACTAAATCAGAATGTTTGAAGGCCCTCAATACAGAGAAATGATAAATGTTAAGAATCTGGAAATGGTGACTATCCGAATTTAATCATTACACACTAAACATGCATGAAATTTTAGTACTTTACCTCATAAATATGTATAATTGTTATGTATTGATTACAAATGCTTAAGAAATGGAAACTGTAGAACTGAATTACATGATGGTAAATTTTTTTTTTAAATCCATGAAAGAATGCACTATGAATTCAATCAAGCAGAAGGAAAAAAAAATCAGTGAACTTACAGACAGGTCATTTGAAATTACCCAGTCCTGGAAATAAGGAAATAAAGAAAATTTAAAAGAATCAAGAAAGGTCTTGAGACCAATGGGAAACCATCAAATAAATCAATGTATGCATTACAAAAATTGATAACAGTGCTAAGAGTATCATCAATTTCAAAATATGCTAATATTGTAATGATAAGTAAATCATTTTAACTTCAATATTAAAGTTAAAAGACAAAAGCAATAGAAATAATTACAGTAAAAATAATTTGTTAATAAAAAATCAATGCATAAAATATATAAATTGCTACACTTATAATACAAAATAAGAGAAAGAAGAGATTAAAATATAGTTTTTGTAAGCTTTTTAATTAAAAGATGTTTTATGTAAACTTCAAGGTAACCATAAAGAAAAACAAATATGTAGTAAAGTACACAAAAGATAATGAGAAAGGAATCAAATCATATTACTGCATAAAATCATCATATCACAAAGCAATGCAGCAAATAAGGAAGCTACACAATAGTCCAAGAAATTAACAAAATGGTAGTGTAAGTCCAGATATGTCAATAATTAAATGTAAATGAATGGACATATCCAATCAAAAGACACAAGGTAGCTCTATAAATAATAATAAAAAAAAACAAGACCCAACTCCATGCTTCCTAAAAGGAACTCAGATTAGCTTTAAGGCTTAATGTGAAGTGATGAAAAAAGAGACTCTGTGCAGCTGATAAATAAAAGAGAGCAGGGATCGATACTTACAACACATAAAGCAGACATCAAATAAAAAATTATTCAGGAGAGAAAGAGGGTCATTATATATTTGCAAACAGATCAAAGCCTCAAGAGAATGTAACAATTGTAAATATATATGTACCAGGCTCTGGGGATGTAGCTCAGTGGCACCATGCCTGCCTTGTAAGTGCAAGGTCTGAGCTTGATCTGCAGTACTGTAAAAAAAATATGTATGTACCAAAGAATATATATACATAAATATATGTGCAAATATTAACAGAACCAAATAAATAGACCTTACTCCCAGAACAACGGTAGTAGGCTTCAAAATTTCTTTTTAACAATGGACAGGTCATTCAGATATAAAATCAATTTAAAAAATGGCTTTAAACTACATTACAGACCAAATGGATCTGAGAGATATACAATAAATGTCTCATTAATCAGCACCAGACTACATATTCTTTTCAAACATGTATGGAATGATTCTCCAGAATACAGTAAGATTTGGCCACCAAAAAAGCCCATAAATTTAAGATTGAAATAATAGTAAACATCTTTCCTGACCATAATGGTATTAAAGTAGAAATAAGTAACAGGAGAAATTTCACACAATTTACAAATACATGGAAATTAAACAACACACTCTTAAACATACAATGTATCAAAGGAAAAAATTTAAAGAAAAATTACATGATATTTTGACACAAAATTATGAATTTATTATATATATCAGCATCACTTTGAGGAGAGAAATCTATAAGGTAAGATTATATCTATAATTCCTACATTAAGAAATAAAGAAAGATCTTAAATAAACAACACAACTTTACACCTAAAATCACTAGAAATAGAAAAACTAAGCCCAATATTAGTAGAAAGAAATTAGATCAAAGCACAAATAAATGGAACAGAGTGGAAGAACAACAGATACAATCAAGGAAATTAAGTGTTGTTTTATGGAAACAAACAAAGTTTACAGAATTGTACAGATTAGAAAAGAAAAAGAAAATTGCAAATAAATTAAAAATATAAATGGAAGAGGAGACATTATCACTGACACCAGAGAAAAACACAGGCTCATAAAGATTACCATGGGTAATCATATGACAATAAATTGTATAACCCAGAAAAATGTGTGAATTATTAGAAACATATTAGCTCCTAGGACTGAATTAGAAATAGAATATGAGCAGAATAATAACCAGTGAAGATATTAAATCAGTGAGCAACATCCTTCCCACCATAAAAAAAAGGCCAGGATATGATGGCTCCGCAGATGAATTATAATAAATATTTAAAGGAGAATTAATGCCAATCCTTCTCAAGCTCTTCCCAAAAATTAAAGAGGGAAATTTTTAAAACTCATTTTTAGAGACAAACATTATCCTAATAATAAAATCAAGGACACTGAAAAGCAAGATTTACAGGTCAACATCACCATGAAAATAGATGTAAAAATCCACAACAAAATACCAACAGTCTGAATTCAATTGCACATTAAAGCAATCATCCATCATGAGTAAGTAGGATTTGTTCCCAACATGCAATGATGGTTCAGCAACAAATCAATAAATGTGATATGGAATATTAACACAATAAAGCATGAAAATCTCATGATATCTTGAATAGATGCAATAAAAACATTTGACAAAATTCAACATTTTTTCAGTACAGCAGAACAAAACCAAAGTATTTCAACAAATATGCATAGAATGAATTTACTTCAAAATAAAGTGTATGTATGACAAGACGATAGATCACCTCAGTTAAAGGTGAAGACTTTTACCTCTAAGACAACAAAAATGCTCACTCTCTCTTTAGTATTAGTGTGACTCTAGAAGTCCTAGTCATAGACGTTAGGCAAATAAAAAAAATAAATGCACCAAAATTAGAAATATAGAAATAAAATTCTTTGCCTATGAAATTGTATTATATATACAGAAAATCATACAGATTACAGCAAAATATTATTAGAACTGATGAATAAATTCAGTATAATGTTGCAGATGCAAAATCAAAATAAAAATATTCATGTATTTGTATACACTATTAATGAACTATTCAAAAAAGAAATTAAGAAAACAATTTCATTTGACATTGTTACCAAAAATAAAGAAAGAAATACAATTTAGGAATAAATTTAACAACGAAGTCAAAGGGCTATACACTGTAAACTATGAATTACTGTCTAGACAAATTGAAGACACAAGTAAATTAAAACAATGTATTCATGTATTCCAAGAATACTTTTAAAATGTTAACGCTTGGCCTGGGGATTTAGCTCAGTGGTTCCTCCGCCTGCCTCCCAAGTGCAAGGACCCGAATTTGATCCCTGCTACCAAAAAATAAAACATAAAAATGTTAACACTTCTCCCAAATGACCTAAATATGCAATGTAATCCCTACTAAATTCCAATAGCATTTTTCCCAAAAAGCAAAAATCCTAAAATTGATTGGAGCAAGAAGAAACCTGGAAAACCTCAAACAATCTAAAGGGAAGAGAACATAATTGAAGATATCACACTATTTAATCTCAAAGTATACTACACAGCTATAGTAATCAAAAAGCAAAATACTGGCACTACACCAGACACCTAAGTCAATGGAACAATATAGAGTGCCCACAAATAAATCAACACATTTACAGTTAACTGATTTTTGCCAAAAGTGCTAAGTGTACACAATGGGGACAGGAAATTCTCTTCAAAAATGTTTGTAATGAAAAGTGGATATTCACATGAGGAAGAATGAAATTGGACCATTAGGTCAAGGATTAAAGACTTAAATGCTTGGGCTGTGTTTGTGATGTGATTTTCCTCCTAGGACCCATAATTTGAGAGTTTGGTTTTCACTGTGGCAATACGGGGGTGATAGAATCCTTAATAGGTGGGACCTAGACGGAGATCACTACATCAATTGGTGATGCACTTGCAAGGCATTAAGGAGTTTCTCATGCTACCTGGGTTAGTTTTCATGAGAGGATTGTTACCAACGTGTGCACCTGGCCCTGCTCAGGCTCTCTCTGGTTTCATTTGCTCTTGCACTTGCTCATGTTCCTGCGGCTGTATTCACCTCAAAGTGATCCCGCTGAAAGGAACTTACCTGGAACTGTGCCAGGACCTATTTTATGCCACTGAACCTCAAAAACTGTGAGCTACGTAGACCTCTTTGTTTCATAAGTGCCATAACACAGATACTTTATTATAGTAATAAAAATGACTGCTACAATCTGTAATTATAAAGGCACTGAAAAAAAAACACAGGGGAAGAACTTTTTGACGTTAGAGTCTTCAATGAATTTTTCTGACTATCCATCCATAGGCAATAAAAGCAAAAATAGCCAAATGGGATCATATCAAACTAAATATGTTCTGTACATAAAAGAAAACAATCAACAACGTTAAATGTTATGTTACAGATTAGAAAAACATGTTTGCAAGCCATAAATCTGATAAAAGGTCAATATCCAAAATATATAAGGAACTCAAAGAAAGAGCTCAAGAATAAGAAAAAAATAATTTGATTTAAAAATGAACAAAGGACCTGAGTAAACATTATATTCATATATAATTTAATTCTTTGAGTTTTACTTCTAAAGTTACTTTTGCCAGAAAAATATGAACCTGGGGTTTTCCTACTTTAGGAAAAAAATAATCAAAACAAAAACTTAGAATAGGTCCTATATGGATTATGGAATGAAGATATATTCAGTATAAACACAAGATATCTAAGTTACCTCTAAGTATAACAACAAGCCAATTTATTATGCCTCTCCACTCATGGAGAGGTGCCTTGTAGGGGTGGCTTTAACTTTAAGCAGATGTATAGAGAGAAAGAATTTCATAGATGATTTCACCAAAAGGCTAGTCATTTTAGCATACAGGACTTCATAATGATTTGATCTTTGTACTAAAGCAATAACATTCATAGAGAAAAGGGAAATGTATAACAAGATTAGAAAAAGTACTTGCTCAGTGTCACAAAGGTATCAAATGTCAGTATTAAAATTATCATAGTAACAATCTTTCAAGACTATTAATTTGCTTCCTTGTTTCATGTTGCTGCCCCAAATATCACTTGGAAATTTTGATAACCAATTTATCAAAAGCATATGTTCCTATACTTTATTAAAAATTTTGGTTGCCAGATTCATAATTCAACCCATGTGCTGCTATACTCACATTAAATGTTACAAAATTAAAATATTATGGAAATGTATGTATGAGAGAGAGAGTCTGTGTGTGTGTGTGTGTGTGTGTGTGTGTGTGTTTGGTGACTGGATATGAGTGCTAACTTTCACTAGACAACCATGACTTTCTAATGCTAAACTAAGATACTTGTATGTTTTATAGACAATATTTACAAAATAAAAGTTAAGATAATCAAGCAAATAAAAAGTAGAGGGCACATTATATTCCTTATATTTTTCTACTTCATAGCTAGACAAGAAGTATATAATAACCTCTTTAACAGCTATATGTATATATGAATATAACAAGATTTTGGGGTGTATTTCTAATATCAAATATTCCATGTTTTATCCATATTTTAAATATATATAAATCGCTTTAAAATAACCTATACTATGAGAGCATTCCAGTAGAAATATCTTCTTTTGGGACAATAAAAGCCTTTGTTGTACAAAGGCTAAAAATTGGAATTATTCATACTACAAAATATATGTCTAAAATGGAAATCAAGTAAAAGGGATTTGGGGCATAATAGATTTAAGAGTGAGAAACACAGTTAAGAGAGGTTAGTCAAAATGCTTCCTATTAATAAATTTAATAACAATCCCAGTCTAAAATTATAAATTATTTTTGACCAAGTCAGAAGTAAAACATAGGCAGAATAGAATAGAATAAATAAAAAACTCACTTTTCTGAATTATAACTCAATATTATAAACTTGCCTGTCTGCAAAACTCAAACCAACTTCCTCCAACTACAATGTATACTACTTGATCTCTCAGTAGTGTTTTGATCAGTAGCAAGTCAATCAAATATGAGAGAACTTTCTTGTTTTGTGAAATATTTTAATCCTTCTTCAACAGACATTTAGGAGCATGACAGTGTAACTAAAGCATGGAGAAATGTTAAATGGATTGTTGAATGACTCTTATACAATGATCTCTTCCTTTGTAAGGAATCATGTTTCCCTTACCTTAGCATCTCTTTCAACAACTGTGTAGTAGTAAGCCAATGATTCTAAGAATCTAAAAACACTCTCTTTATAACATCATAAGTACAGACATTTCCAAGTACGATCATGTGTATTCCTTTGTTTGTGGTCTTGGCTTTTTAAAAAAAAAAAGTACTTATGCTTGACTTGTCTATCATCATACCTGCAAGAAACTTTTGTCACTCTATACCACCCGATAACACATATCTGGTAATAAATACCACCAGACAGCAAAAATTATTTTTAAAATTTGAGTTCAATTATTTGTTTGCCTTATTTACAAATGTATAAGTCTCATTCACTAAATTCCAAGCAGTGAGCTTGTTGCCTGAGAAATATCAAAGGGAAAGACAAACTGCATAAGGAATTCATAGCCAAGGAGGGAAGACAGACATTGGGCCTATGATAGATGGTTTGATGAAAAAGGAGAAGGTCCTGTAAAAGAAGTTAGCAGATGCTCCTCACCAGCTGAAGACACAAGAAATGATTTCTCAAAGATAACATCTAAGATATAATCTGACAGATTTATGAAGTGTTTACAACATATAAAAACATCTGTAAGTAAAAACTCAGCATTCTTATTCCAAGATATACAAGTAAACTTTAGCTCTTTTGGAGCACAGATTAGAAGAGTAAGATATTAAACTAGACAGGGAGTCACAGGCCAGATGATTCAGGACACTGCAGGTCATGATAATAATTTGAAGTTTTATGTTAACCATAATGAAATCCTTGAATCATTTCAATTCAAGAGGAGGAAGGTGACCAGTTTACATTTTTCAAAGATCACTTGATATTAGTATCATAAGTTGATATATATGGATATTATATTTAATACATATATCAGAAACAGATGAGAAGTTATGCTATTGAAATGGTCAAGAGATGGGTGTTGGAACTGAAGGAAGATTAAAAATTGGCATGGCTTCAAGGCTATACTGGCACAAGAATAAATCAGATTTTGTGGCCTACTGGCAGTCAACTTGACAGTGGTGGAAGGAAACCAAGTCAGATGGAAAATGAAGAGGCTGGCTTTGGATAAGAAGTGTACTAATTATATTCTATAAAATTACAAAATGATAATTATAAAGAAAAGTTAAGAACTCTGTTATTACTGATTTGTGTTTAACCTCATGATCATTTCTCACTAGCAGAAAATTATAACTGCCATGAATCAAGTTCATAACAATATAAAGTAATGCAAGAGCTATTGATTACACTTAAAATCTAAAATGCTGATGGGTTATGGAATTACTATAATTAATATTGAGCCAAAAGTTGAAAACAAATACATAAAACTCTGTAAAGATATTACAAGGGGTATTTCATTTATAAAATATATACTAATGTTATATATGTGTCTCATGTACCAGAATCATTATTCTAATATGACTCAGTGCCACAAATATAGCACAGCATAAGCAACAAGTAAATTTATACCTTTTATCAGTCATATTAAAATGTTGAAATACTTGAAATTAATTTTAATAATACATTTTATTTAAATCAATATATCTAAATTATTAGAAATGCAACATGAAATAAAAGTAAAGTTAGAGAGATATTATGAATTTTTCCAAACTAAGTTTTCATAATCCATGCTTCACTTCATACTTAAAACATGATTTAAATCAGACTGGCCATGTTTCAAATAGCTTAAATGTCTACTTATGAATAGTTGACCATCATATAAAAATGTGTGTATATAATTTCAATAACAATAAAATCAATCCCCATATGACATCTTAATGTTAATCTTCACTTGACAAAATTATCAAAAGTAAAGGGAATTAACTATTTTTTTAAACTTGATCTTCTGGATAGCTTTAAAATAATCATCATATGCGAAAAATTCAAGAACCTACTTAGAACTGGATTCACAGAAAAAATAGTCATGGAAAAAGAAGATACATTAATTATTAAAGTATTCAACTTAACTAAATATTTGAAAAGGTTTATCTGAGATATTATGACTAGGTAAAGTCAAATCCCATGTGATGAGAACACATGAATTTTTCTTTGATTTTTTTTCAGCTGTCTTTTCCTTTAAAACTGCATGCCCCCTAGCTTTAGAGAAAAAAATGCCTCAACTCTTTCTCTCTTTTATTACTGTGAGTGTAGGCAAGTTAGTTATCTTATTATTTATAGTTGTGCTTGGATTGTTTTACATTTGTTAAATCTTAATATAAGAATTTGAGCTATAAGATTTTATTCCGAAGTATATGTTTTTAAAAAAGCCATTTCATCTTAATCTGACTGTATGTCAGAAAAAGAATGATGTTTAGGACTGAACTTACAGGAAAAAAAAGTCCCTAATGTGAAAATTGAGGGATCAATCCAGCAAACCCACTGCTGAGTATTTGCCCAAAAGGTGGAAATCAGAATATGGAAGAGACATTTTTAGTGCTTGTTTATTGCAGCACTACTAATGAGAATCCATCATGGATTTAACGTATACATCTCCAAATGATGCAACAAAAATCATGTGGTATATGTGGAGAATGGACTACTATTCAGCCTATTCAAGGGAAGAATCTGTCATTTTTTACAACACAGATGGAAAAATATCAGTTTAAGTGAAATAAGCCAAACTATTCTAAAACAACTGGAACCCATTAGAGAGTGAAATAGTGGCTGCAGGGGAGAGGGATGAATGGAATCGGGAGATAATAGACAAAGGGCAGAAGAACTCAATTAGACAAGTGGAATAAGTTTGAATTTTCTTTTGCAATTTATTGTCTAGCATAATTAATAGAGCTGATAATTGAGTACTGTAAATTTCAACATTTTTATGAGTATAAATTTCAAATGTGCACATGACAAGAGAAACTAAATATTTGGGGTGACAGATGCATTCATTAGCTTGATAAAATTAGTCCACATTGTATGAAAAACTCATAACATCACTTTGCATTCCATACTGTACCTGACACTATAATTTGTCAGTGTATAATGAAATAAGTAAATAGGAAATTCACGAGTAATTTCTTATATTCTCTCTTAAGCAAAAAGCATTGAGCTTACATGCCTGATTTCTTAGGGTTCTATTTCTTAAGTGAAATCAAATAAAAATAATGCACGCTGATCCATGACAAGGATTATATGTAACATAGAAAAAGAAGAACAAATACCCAGCTCACCAAAAACCACCACTCATAGATTGTTTCTATAAGTTAAGGAGTAAAGTCTGACTTCCATGTAGTAAAAAGCTACTTGAGTAATTACAAATAGTAAGAAAAGGTCATTAAGAAATGTTAAATTTAAAACATATCTCTATTTTTTTAGTGTTTTTGGAACATGGTCTTGTTATGTAGTACAGGTTGGCCTTGAATGCACTATGTAGCACAGAGGGGCCTCAAACTAATGGCAATTCTCCTGACTCAGCCTCTCAAGTGCTAGTTTGCAGGCATGCAACATCACTCTTGGCCACTACTTGTTTTCACATTGGTAGAATTTGCAAAGCATAGAACTTTAAAACAGTATCTTTCAGTAGTTTTAAATTAAAATCTAAGAACCACCACCAGACTCAAGGAGAAGGTGAGCCTCCCAGGCTGCCATAACACCACCCCAAGTGCTGAGGAGCAGAGATGTCCCCAGCACTGAGGAGACGCCTTCTGGGCTGCCATAACACTACCCCCAGCACCAAGGGGCAGAGCTGCCCACAGCGCTGAGGAGGAACCTTCCAGCCTTCCTTACACGGCCCCAGCACTGAGGAACAGAGCGACCCACAGGGCCAAGGAGAAGGTGAGCCTTGCAGACCACTGTACAACCACCCCCAGAACTGAAGAGGAGCCTTCTGGGCCACCATACCACTATCCCCAGCACCAAAAAAGTGAGCCACGCAGGTGCCAGCCGCAAAAACCCCACCCCTGCTGAAATGAGAGGACACATAAACAACTCTCAAACCAGACTCCCAGATCACCTAAAGCAACGCCAAAGGGAAAAAAGATGGAAAAATCTGATACTTAGCCACCTGGACTCTCTGAACTGGCAACAAAAGAGGATCTGGAAAAAATTAAATCAGAAATAATTTCTCAGATAACAGCAGAGATTGTGCCCATAGTGCAAGACATGATTAATAAATCTAGAGAGGACATAGATAAAGAAAAAATAGAGGAGCTGAGGAACATAATGGAATCCCAACATAGGAAGCAAATGGAATCCATAAAACAGATACAAACAGATTTCCAGGAGATTAAAAAATTCACTGAAAGTTGGCACAGCAGAATGAACCAATGTGAGGAGAGAACTACAGAAATAGAAGATAAGATTGCAATTAGTGACTGGGAGAAGAAAAATTTCTTTAAAATGGTAAGGAACCACAAGAAATCAATCCAGCAACTGCTACACAAAGCAAAGAAGAATAATATAAGACTGGTCAGAGTCCATGAAGAAACAGGAGAGAGTGTAGATGACATAAAAAAATTAACAGAAGAGATGGCAGAAAAACTTCCCAAGCAGGGGAAAAGAACTTGACATACAGATAAGTGAGCCATATAGGACTCCAACTAGCTGTGATTAAAAAAAACCCAACAAATCTACACATAGGCATATAATAGTTAAGATTACAGAAACCCAACAGAAGAACAAAATTTTACAAGCAGGTAGAGAAAAGAAACAAATCACATACAAAGGAAAGCCCATGAGAGTCGCAGCAGACTTCTCAAGACAAAAACTGAAGGCAAGAAGAGCTTGGAGTGATTTATTTCAAGCCCTAAAGAAAAACAGTCTCCAATCCAGATTGATGTACCCTGCAAAACTATCTTTCAAAATTGATGGACAAATAAGATACTTTCATGACAAAGAGAACCTTGGGAACTTCATGAATACCTCTCCAGCACACCAAAAAAATTTAGAAATAGCCTAGGAAAAGACAAAGAGAGTCACAACCCCAGGAAACCCAGCAGAATGAATCCATCAGGAATGACAAGAAATTAAATGCGAAGGGGGAGAATCCAAGAAAAAGAAATGTCATGACAATGATAAGTCAATATATATCACTTATAACCATCAACGTTAATGGTCTCAATTCACCAATCAAAATAAATAGCCTGGAGAATGGGTCAAGAAACAAGATCCAACAATATGCTGCATATAATAAACACACTTAATTCACAAAGAAACTCATAGACTGAAAGTTAAAGGATGGAAAACAATACTCCATGTGACAGGAAACCAAAAAAAGCAGGAGTATCTATCCTCTTTGCAGATCAAATGGATTTCAAACCAAGACTGATTAAGAGAGACAAAGAAGGATACTACATCCTTGTAAAGGGAACAATCCAAGAGGAAGAGATGACAATCATAAATATAAATGCACTACACACTAGTATGCACAACTATGTAAAACAAATACTAATGGAAGTGAAACATCAAATAAGCACTAACACAATAGTAGTGGGGGACCTCAATACCCCAATTTCACAAGTAGATAGGTCAACTAGACAAAAAATAAGCAATGAAATACTAGAACTCAATCACATTCTTGAAGAAATGAACTTAACAGATGTTTACAGAGAGTTCCACCCCACAAAATCAGAATACACATTCTTTTCAGCTGCACATGGCTGTTCTCCAAAGTAGACCACATACTCTCTCATAGAACATGTTTAGGAAGTGAAAAGGAATTGAATTTATCCCCTGTGTATTATCAGACCAAAGTGCAACAAAATTAGAGATCAATAGGAAAAGAAACTGCCAGAATTTCATAAACACAGGGAAATTGAACAACACACTTCTGAAAAACCAATGGGTCACAGAGGAAATTAAAGAAGAAATCACACAGTTCCTACAATTACATGACAATGAAATTACAACATATTGGAATTCATGGGACACAATGAAAGCAGGCTTATGAGGGAAATTCATTGCAGTGAATACTCATATTAGGAAATCAGAGTGAGCTGAATTAAACAACCTGATACTGAACATCAACTTCTAGAAAAAGAAGAGCAGGACAAACCCAAAGCTCATACAAGGGAGGAAATTATAAAGATCAGAGCAGAAATCAATGCAATGGAGAATAAG
>NW_004624777.1:13574481-13597830 GCF_000247695.1 Heterocephalus glaber
CAGAGAAAGTTAAAAATTGTATTATTGACAGTACGTTGCTGAGAGCAACTAATCATGGCAACTACGTATTGCAGACAACTTTTTTTATCCAGTTCTGATCTATAAAAACTAACAAGCATGATGATTCTTTGTAAAACATATTCCAAGTTTGAGGTTTTGTTGTAAATAAGATACAAATTTTGCACCTCAAATTGTTTTCAGGACTCAAATATTGTCTTAGTTTTATCTGAGATATATTGAAAGAGAATGTTCATCATACTAGTTTAAATTTAGATCTTTGGTATATTATGAAGTAAGCTTTCTAATAATTTTCCTAAGTGCCTAATAAGTAGCATAATCAAATTAAATAGCATTATAATTTAAAAGTATGTTTGTCAATAAGTTTTAAGATATGCCACAATTTTTGTAAATCTGCTTGATTTTCTTTTGTCTTTTTATCAAATGAAAACAAAATAATTTAAAATAGCCTTATTTCTTACTTCAATTGATTTTATTATGTGATACAAAGTGCTATTCATAATTTATAAGTATAGCTTGCATCAATTCAACTTAAGAAAAGTGTAGGCCTATCATTTTGGATGTTTTAGAGCTTTCAGTGATGATAAACAGCCGGCTGTGTTATGTGTGCTGTAGGTTGGCTATCACCAATATAGACCGTTCAAGCATGTCACAGTCAGTTTGCATGAACAGTCCTGTCAGGCCATCTTCGGTTTCCTGGTACATATACTTGGTATCACACTTAACTCCAGATATTAAGTTTAAATTAAAAATTAATAATTGACATGCTGTTATTTTTAAACAAATATGTAATTTCAAAAGTACAGGTTATATGTTAAGTATTTTTATATTTTAATGTTTAGAAAAAATCTTTTGAATTTTATCTTCTAAAAGCTCTAAAATTTCTGAAAACATTTTACAGCTTTTCATCAATTTTACAGAATGCACAGTAAATTGATTCATCACTTATGACACATGGTATTTTATTTCCATTAGGTACATTTGATTCAACAAAAGGAGCAGAGAAAATAAACAGACTTTATTCAGACACTAATCAACCCAATAAATATTAGATTCTTTCAGTAAATCATGATGACTGTTAATAATATGAGTAACTGTAAGACTTGTTCTCCCTTAGAAACTTAACTGTTTATTGAGAAAAACAGCTTAGTAGTGATATTGTTTTAATAAGCAATTTCAAATTTGTCCATCATTACCACTGCCTATCAAAAAGAAAGGATGCAAGAGAATAAATTTAACTTTGAAACTGGGATTATAGGAATCAATCTAAACAGGCATATTTGAAATACAATGATTGGATTTTCCAGGCTATTGGCTTTCAAGCTTGGCTATATATTAGAATAATTTTTCAAAGCTCAATTTCCAGGTTTCATCCATATCTAACTAAATGAAAATCATTATAGGTAGAGCCTGTGTTCAAATTTTTAAGAATCAGTGGATTGGAATGCCTTTTTCTTTCTTAAAAGTCTTTTAGAGATCTTTGAGGCTATGTTATCAGCAAAATATAATCAATATTTTCTTCATTATAAGTAATTCAAATAGATCATTCAAAGCAGTCAATTAGATTAATTTTTTTAATACTGGGGGTTGAAATGAAACTTTAACACTGAGCTATCTCCCCAGTCTTTTTTGATTTTTTTAAATTTTGAGACAGGATTTCAATAAGTCATTAAGTTGCCCAGGCAGGGCTTGGACTTGTGATTGTCCTGCCTCTACCTTCCAGGGTGATGAGATTAATAGGCATGGACTATCATGGGCTGCTGAGCTCTATCTTCAATCAAAAGTGTTTAGTAGTCAGTTGGAGGTACATACTAACTGGATACTAACTGTGAGACCAAGAATTCCATGAAAAACAATAGCTTCCAACAAGTAGAGCTTTGTTATTTCAACCATCTGTGTATCCTAAAGGCACATCCTTCCTTACATGAAAAGATGACAATGTATTTCTTTCTCATACAGTGTCAGGATTATTAAGGAAACCATGGTCTTTTATTATAGATATGATCACAGAAGCTATCATTCTTCATGTATGTCAGAAAAATACTGAAATAAAATTTATTATGTACTAGCAATGATAAAGATTAGAGTTCATTTTCTAAGCAGTATATTATCTGGCAATAAGTGCTGACAGAAAGACAGAAGCCCACCAACACAAGTCTGAAACACTGGCTGCTGTTTTCCTCATTTTAGGTATTTGTCTGCGGAGAAAACTTTTGCAAAACTAATAATAAACATGCTAGCTATATAGAAATGAAAGTAGATGAAAGAGATATCTAATTACAGAGAATAAATATGAGGAAAGTTAATCCTATTGTTTTGAGGTATTTCAGAAGTGGGACTTATGGAAGGTAATTGGTTCATGGTGGAATTACAGTTACCAGGATTAATTGACTGGTGAATTCATAGCTAAATGCTCTGTTCAGAGGTGGGACCTGGTTGGAAGAGGTGGGTCACCGGGGTCATGACCTGAAAGGGTATATCTCACTTCCCTCCCTGACTCTTCCCTTATCTTCCTCTACTTACTGGCTGCCATGTTGTGAACAGATTTCCTCTGCCTGATTCTTCCACCATGAAGTTTCTGCACTGGAGCCAGCCAATCATGTACTGAATCTTCTGGAACTGTTAAACTGTAAGCCAACATAAACCGTTCCTACTTTAAGTTGTGGTTGTCAGTTATTATGTCCAGCAATGGGAAAGTGACTAAAATTCCCACAAACTCTAAATTTAAAAACAGTATTTTAAAACCAATAACTCATAGAACATTCCTAAGACATTTAAGTATCACAGAATTCATTGAAAACCCATTTTAATTCTAGCCTCTCATACTTTGCTAACCTCTAATATCATATATTTTTATTATCTCGCTGTGTTTTTAAATGAAATCTTAGAAAGACCTAAAAATGAATCATTCTCTAATCTGGGTTGAGAGAGAGAGAGAGAGAGAGAGAAAGAATCAGAGAGAAAATCTCTCAAGGTTTGATTGTTGAATATTTTAATTTCTCCTTCAAATAGAAAATATTAAGATTTTCCACATTTCCCCAAATAAGGTGTGATACAAAGTATTATTATTGTGGTAAAAGTACTTAAGTTAGTCATGTTATATTATGTTATGTTAGTTACCTTTCCATTACTATAACAAATACATGTGGTAATCATCATATAAAAATAGCTTATTTTGTTCAGGTTTGGAGTTTTAATTCATGGACTGACTGGTTCTATTGTTTTTGTGCCTGTGACAAGGTAACACATCACTGTGGTAACAAGATAAAATCATTCACCTCACAGCAAGGTTACAACAGAGAAAGACAAAGGTAATGAACCTCTCAATCTCCCTTGCCAGTGTGTTCCCAATAAATTAACATCTCCTACTAAGGGCAATCTCCTTATAATTTCAACAAATCACAGTAGGCCCACAATGGAAATTAACGCTTTAATACAAATTGAGGATATTCAAAATCCAAAGTCAGTAGGAGTGAATTGGAAAACTGATTCATTTTGTTGTTTAGTTAGTGTTTTCCAGTACTACTGGTTTTAACACACACACATACACACACACACACACACACACACATATATATAATCAGTTATTACTTTTTAATAATCCAAAGCAAGGGTCTTCTATGGACCTCTTTGAAAATAAACTAAAAAAAAACTAAATAGGGCCAGGGATTTAGCTCAGTGGTTCTGCCGCCTGCCTCACAAGTGCAAGGACCCGAGGTCGATAACTGGTACCAAAAATAAAATAAAATAAAATAAAATAAAATATGGTGAATTTTATATTTTGGAGGTACTACATCAAAATTTTAATAACATTGGGAAATTTTACATATTATTCCAATTATTACAAATCCCACAAAGTAATATCTAATATCTCAATGTTAAAATGGTATCAGATTATTCAGTGATTTGTTCAGTCACACAGCTAAAATATAGTGTAAGGATCTAAACCTGGGCACCTCAAATTATTAATTTTGTGGAGCTAGCTTGTAAATAGTTTTCAGCTCAGTACTCTTCTGTTGTTTTTCTTTTCTTTTTTCTTCTCTGAAAGTCAAGTTCAGTGAAAAAAAGAAAGAGAAATTTCAATTTGTCATTCCTAAAAGCCACCTCTGGGTTCAGCAGACACCTTCTATGGAGTTGGGGCTGCAGAGGAATAAAAGCCACTGTGGTTTGCTTGCCTGCTTTCCTCATTCAGGCTCCAAACTGAGGGTTAGGTAAGTAGTCACATCACTCCCAACATAGCTCTAATCATCACAAGGAGTTCCATAGAATTCTAAAATAACAGCAATTTGAATTTTGGACACTTAAAAATATTTATGTGTCATTTAGCTTTGGGGAACAGAAAGGAATTTCACACCATCAAATGAAAAGTTGGAGGTTGCAGCCCATCCAACTTGCCAGGAATAATTTTTACAAAATTTCAACCTGCAACTAAGCCAAAAGCAACACTTTTTCCATTAGATTTGATAGAGTGTTTTCAGAGAATCAAATCCAGGTTCTATGTAGTGTATGGATCTTTTTTAACATTTTAATATGAAAAGTGTTTATATCTGAATTGAAGTCCTTTGGCAATATACTAAAATAGAATGTACTATTTCAGTCAGCATTCATTGACTATAATGGGGGTTTGCATCTAATATGTACTTTTCCAACCACTTTGTAACTTCAAATATCAAAATGGAGAACTTACCATGAATGACAATATTCTACCCAGGGGCATAAGCTATTTCTGTTAATAGCAACATATCTGTTCAAATATTTTCATTATAAAAAAGTGGTATTAATCTAATGGCTTATTAACTCTTTGGTTAATGTGTACAGTGTGGGTTCAAAATATTTAAACATATAATTATTGCTTTATTTTTTGCCTTCAACTACAAAGGTTTGTAAAATTGATCCTAGGATCCAACATGCATTCCCAAATCTAGAAATGTTCAAGTCCTTTAATAAAATTATGTATTTGAATATAAAATATATGAACCCTTTCCATATAGTTTTAATCTAGATCATTTGTAACTTAGTACAATGTAAAGGCTATGCAAATAGCTTTTATACTGTATTGTTTAGGGAACAACAATGAGAATAAAAGCTATAAATATTCAGTATAAATACAAATACTTTTCTGAATATTTTTAATTGCAGTTGGTTAAATCCACATTCAGAATCTGCAAATATACATGGTCAAATAGTCTTTTAAATTAAAATTTATCAAAGAAGTTAAAAGACATAAATAATCATAATTCAGAGATTCAGACCTCGGAGCTAACATGCAAGTAGATTGAAAACTGTCACTCCTGGCCTCACAACAACAAAAAGATGTCAAACCTGAAAAAAAAACCTTTTGGATTTATCAGAGAAGTGCAATTTTGGACCAAAAAGCCTCAGAGAAATCTGGAAAGATTTATAGAACCAGCGAGTCACCAATTAGACCTCCTTACCTGGTGAAGAAATGACTGGAGCCATGAATGGAGAGTAAACATAATCATAATTGGACTAAATCCAGGAAGCTGAGTATGGACTAACATGAGATCGAAAACCCTGAGAGACAAATTATTACAGAAGCCCACACATATTTGTAGATTCACCTCCAGGAACACTCCCTCTCCTAAAGTCTCAAAGTGGAGTGGGAAATAGTTGCACTCCTGACTATGACAAGGGTAGAGGAACATTCTCCATAACAAAATTCTGTACTTCAGAAGAAAAGATTTTACCAGAGCTGTACCACAAATGGAAGACACAAATACCCCCATTTCTACTTCTCTAGAAAAGAGGAGAAAAAGGGAAGAAAAAGTTAAAGAACCCAAGATTAAATCACGAGATTATAGAACAATTCTCCTCTACCACCTTTCACCAATGCAACACATTTCATTAATATGGATTATAGCAACAAGAGCTTTACAACATAAAATCTACTTAAGGAGGAATTATTAGGGAAGTCCCAAAACAACAGACTAAGCAAAACTGAGACAGTGAGGGAATTTGAAGACTCTAAAACCTCCAACTATTATTTCAGTTCCAAGAAATTTTTGTTTTTGTATTTTAGGGATTTTGTACATAGAAATTATCTGAAAACAAACATTTTTTATTTCTTCATATTCAATTTGTATTATACCCTTTTATTGTCTTATTGGACTATCTAAGTCTTTCAATATAATGACAACTTTTCTTCTTTCTGATTTGAAAGGGAAATGCTTCATTTCTTACTACTGAGTGCGATGATGGCTCTTTTTTGGTTTTTTTCGGGCACTAGGGATTGAATTTAAGACCTTGCACTTGCCAGGCAGGTGCAGTGCCACTGAGCTACATTCCCGGCCCAGCTTTATGTTTTTTATAAATGTCCTAATTCAAATTGAAAAACTATCCTCTATACTAAATTAGATTTTATCATGAAAGAGATTTGGATTTTGTCAATTATTTTTAATCAATTGATACAATATTGAGGTTTGTCTCCTTAAAACTGCTGGTGTAATTTTTGATTGTTGAAATAGTCTTGTTAACCCCAAAGAATTTTTACTTTGTTGTATTATATAATTCTTTCTATAAATTATTAATTGACTTAATAATTTAATGATATTTTTCTATCTATGTTCATGAGAGATATTGGTCTGTAATACTTAATATTATTTTAATAGTAATATTACTGTACATTACCAGACCCAGATGCTCTCACTGTCAATTCTAGCACATATTTAAGAAAGAAATAATATCCATTCAATACAGTATAACATTTTCCTTCAAATAGTTAGAAATAGGTCAATGGAACAGAATAAAGAGTCCATAAATTGACCTACACATATGAGCATTGCTATGGTTTATATCTAGATGTCCCCTAAAAGCCTCATGTGCTCATAACTGGGCCTTTGGGGAATGATGGATCATGAGCATGTGATACTGGCTCAGTCTAATGATTGGTTTAGCATGCTTCTAGGTGTAGGTGATGGATTTAGTGAAGAGGAAAGACCAAAAATGGCTGTGGGTGGCACTAATTAATAGGCTTGCAGTATCAGTGGAAAAGAAAGAATTTTAGCTTGTTCCTCTCTGCCATGCCATGCAATTTTATTTTCTGCCATACCCATCTGCCATGCTACCCTGCCTTGGAACCAACTGACTATGGACTGAAACTAGTAAAACTTGTGGTAAAATAAACCTTTTCTTCTTTAATTTGTGGATGTCAGGTATTTTGTCCCAGCAATGAAAAAGTAACTAAGACAGGCAGTGGAATTTTTATAAAGGTGCAAACAAAAGAGGAAAATTTTCATTTTTCAACACATCAATCTATATCTAATACCATAAAAATTAAATTTAAATTAATATTACACCTAAATGTAACACTTAAATCTCAAAAGTTGTGCAATAAAACATTAAAGAAAATATTAATGAACTTAGATTAGGTCAGTATTTCCCTAATATGACATCAAATGCAGAAGAGTCCAGAAGAAAAATCATAATTTGTACTTCATGAATATTAAAAACTTCTCTTTAAAATTCATCAATAAGGGAATAAAAACAAAACCCATCATGGTAGAAAATAAGCATAATTTTGTAGTCAATAAAGGACTTGCTTCCAAAATATACAAAGAGCTCTATTTTTCTAACACTGACTGAAGAGAAACCAAACAATTCAAATCATAAGTGGGCAAAATATTTGAACAGATTCTTTGTCAAAATAGCTATATTGATGATGAATATCCATATAATAAAATATTCAACAATAGGAGAATAGCAATTAAAACAACAATGAGATAATACTATATACTTAATAGAAAGGCTTATATTAAAGACTGACCATTACAAATATTTGTTACGGAATCAAGCAATTACAGCTGCCATTTGCCAATGGTGAGTATGTAAAATGGTCCACCCAATCTGAAAAATAGTTTGGTCGTCTCTTAAGAAGTTAAATACCTACTATAAGAGCCAGCCACATTATTCTTAAGTATTTTCCAAGAGAAACAAAAGCATATGTCTATATTGAGCATGTGTATAAGTATATTCATGGGAGATTTGTTTATGATCTTTAAAACTAGAATAGGCCCAAATATATGACCAAGTGTAAATGGAAAAATAAAGTGTGGTGTATCTATATAATGGATCACTATTGATATATGTCCTTCTAGAGCATCATAGAGTCAGAGGTGGGGCTTTTGAGAAGTGATTGGATCGCGGAGGCTTCATAGTTGACTTGCTGTTAGGAGGTATGGTCTTCTCAGAAGACACAAGCCACTGGGTGGGAGCTGGAAAGCTTTGTCTCCTTTCCTGGCTCTTCCCTTTACTCTCCAGACTTCTTGTTTTCCATGCCATGAGCATCTCCCTTCCCTCATGCCCTTCTGCTTTGCTTTCTTGCCTTGGAGTCCTATGGACTGAAATGTGAGCCAAAATAAACCTCTCCGTCTTTAAGTTGAGAGTGTTGGGTATTTTGTCCCAGCAACAAGGGAAGTAACTAAGACAACTACTCAAGAATAATAGGAATGAAAGCTTTTGCTTATATAAAATTTTAGAAAATGAAAACTGACCAAAAAAAGGAGATAAGTAATTGCCTTAGGATGGGGTGAAGTGTTAGAAAATGGAAGGATGGAGGTGCCTCAAAGGAGGAACAGGCGCTCTGAGGGCTGATGGCTACATTCATTATTTTGAGAGTGGTGAAAATTTCACGAAGGTATACAGATTTCAAAGCTTAAAAATAATAGATTTTAAGTATGTACAATTTGTCATGCATGGTGGATGAGGCCATTACCATTTCAGAGCCCCATATCTTAGCCCCTCAGATCAATTCCAGGAAGTCTGAGTACAGCCACACATCCCTCAGTTCCAGAAAGTCTGAGTACATCTGTATCCCTCCCCATCCAGAGGAGCATGGCCATACTATCTCTGCCCTCAGAGTCCATAAGCCAGTGACTCCTTCGAGCAATGCTTTGCAAGCATCTCCAATGTCTGGCAATCACCCCCTCAAATCCCCTAAAAAAACCTCTGCTCTCCCCATGCTCAGGGCTGACTCTCTTTTGGGACTCAGCCACCTCACACTCAAGTGAATAAATAGCCTTGGTGCTCACACAAAGCCCGCCCAGGTGGTCCCTCTGCTCTCTGTGCCTCATACAAAATTTATTTTTGCCTCTACAGACCCTTTAAAAATACCTTGACAGGAAATTTTTTTACTGTAAATCTTGATTTCCTTACCTTATTCCTAAGATTTACATCTTGGAATCAGGGTGTTTTCATTCTGTGTATCTTTTCTCACCTTGTGCTCACTTCTGTCCATGCCAAACTGGCTTTGGGCCCTAACTTCTATTAAAATTAATCCCTTAAAATAAATAATTGCTTGTACATTACTTAATTCAAGTTGCCTTCATCCTTTCTGTCTCACTTAACTCCTCAAAAGGATCTGATGTTGTTCAGTATTTTTTTTATCTTCAAGTATGCTCTGCTTTGTGAACAAAATCATTCCCTTCCACCATTTTACTCTCATTCCACAATTTTTGCTGAATTTTCTTAACCTGCTCATGAAACACTGTTGTTTCCATGAATTAGAAATAGCCCACCTTGTTTTCTGATCTATAATCTCTGAAACCCTTTACTTCAGTTAGTTTCTCTATACTCCTAATTACTCTAGTACTTTTTTCAAAGTAAAGAGCTCTTTTCTGAATTCTCATCTCATTAATTCACTATGTTAGATGATATCATCACTTGGATATACCAAGATATCCTAAACTTATTAATCATATGCTTTTATCCCTTTTGTACACTATGATGTAGTCAAGAGAGCTATAATAATGCAAATCTTGTTTGCCACCGACTCTGGAAAATATATCAACGGCCTCCCAATGATCTCAGGTTACAATGTAAGTATTTAGCAATATCTAAAACTTAATCTTGCCCTTATTTACCTATATACCTCATCTTACATATCGTGCCCTCAATTCTTTCATTTCTGTATATTCACTATTTGTATTTATTTTACTTGTATATCGCTTTCCCCCAAACAAGGCTTTTAAAATGTTTTTCTCTTTTGCCTGGGACACATCCCAATTGCCACCTCCCCCTGCCTTCATCTTTTTTAACTCTATTTTCAGATATCAGTTCCAATGAATTTTAATATGGAAATACTTTGCTGATTTCCTATAATCTGCCCTCAAAGTAGCTTATTTCTTTTTCTCTTGGCACTTTTAACATGTTGTGATTACAAACCAGTTTATTTGCTTAGTTGCTCCATTAGTTCACTAATATGAAAAAACAAAAAGACCACAACCATTTGCACATTTGTTTCCTCAATGGTCCAACACTTCCAAACACAGAAAAGATAAATGAATGAGCAGATTAGTATTGTGTAAATTATGTATAGAATATCTCACAGGTAACTTTTTGAACAATTTACATAAAGTACTTAATAATATAAATAGTACAGGCTTGGAAACAGGACATTAAAACATCTAGTTTAGCCTCTACTATTTCTCTGTGTGAATTTAAATAATTTATTCAATTTTCTGAGCATACATTTCCTCATCTTTATATTAGGAAAAGTAATGGCTCTTCCTTTAGATTTTAATATACATTAAATTCATTGATAAGCATAAAATCTCAGTAGAGAACTTGTAAATCTGCATAAAATGTTTTAAATATTATATATATTAATATTCCATGTATTTTGAAGTGAATTTGTAGGCAATCAGTTTTTTCATAAATTTCAGGAAGGGTTAAACAATCATTGGTTATATCTTGACATGATAGACTTTTAAAAATATTATTTAATTGAAGAATTTGTTTATTATAAGCCAACTTAGAAAATGATCCCATGTTACATTGGAATACTCATTTAAAACCTATTTAAGCTCAACTCACTAGTATTTTCATTTCCCAAGTTTTTATTTTTTAATAATGCTAAGATCAAATGAATTAGTTTTTCATACTGGTTACAGTTACATATGCTATTGATATAAGTCTATTATATCAGATTATTCACAGTATAATCATTTCATTATTTCTCAGTTTTATTTTCATACTTTCAATGATTTAAGAACAATTCCATGAAATATTACAATTAAATTCATAAAGAAATATATAAAGTTTTATCAATTTTACACATATTAAATAACTAGTGAGGCATATTTTCTGATATCATCTATCATGTTTTAATGAACATAATCAGGCATGTGTGTGAAAAAAATATTTTCAATCTTTTCTTCTCCCTGGAAAAATAGAACTTATGGACTTAGAGTGAACTATATGAAATTTTAATTGCAAAAGGACTCTAAATTATAACAAAAATAGGGGGAAAAGATATAGTTTAATATAAATAACATATTAGATGACAAAATAATGCAATATAATGTACGATGATAAAAATGATATATTTAGTTATTCCTATTATATTCAAAAACAAAGCATAGTATCAAATATACCATAATAGAAATTTTAGTTAATACAACATTGTTATACACCTTTTAGTGCTTATGGTTCAGAGTGTATGAAAATTCAAATGTTAACTATTTTAATTATAGCTATAAGAAAATTTTCACTTCATTATATTAACACAAAATCAACATAATGTACAGCTTGATAAATTAATGGCATGGTAAATTATGGTGCCTATAATATTTTTAGCCATATTTCCCAAAAGGAAGTGGAGTCCATTTGCCAGTCCTTTGAGTGTGGGCAGGAACCACCACTTTCCTTGACCATTAGAATACAACAGAAGCGACACTGTGTAACTTACAAGAATGAGTCTTAGAAGATCTGCAATTCTTATTTTCATATGTTTAAAAAGCTTCCTCTTGGAACACTGTTACAACGCACAGGGAATTCCAATGCAGGTATAGAGGACATCTGGAGAAAAGTGAAAGTGTTCAATGGAAAAACTCAGCTAAGCATCCATCCAACAGCTACCAGCCCCCAAATACCAGCCATGGTAAATAAACCACTCAATATGAGCTACCTGATATGTTCTTGTCCAGTCAAACCTTTACCTGATTACAGCTCAAGCCAGCACCCATGAAGCAGATCAACACAAAGGAGTCAACACCAAACTCGTAAGAGAAAAATAAATGACACACTTCCCTAGAACCACTGGGGATGCTTAGCTATACAGAAGGAGAAATAGAAATACAGGGTTAGAGCTCAGCTCTAATTTTTAACATCTAGTGACTCTGGAGTCTGACTCCCTTTGATCCTTAGACTGACAGCAGTTGCATGACCTTCACTGATTCATCACTCCCTTTCTCTGAGTCTCGGTTTCAGTAGAAATAACTTCATAGGATTGTTATGAAAAGTGAAGAGAGAAGTTCCTGTAAAGCACTTACACAGTCACTAGAACTTAGTAAAAAGTTCAATAAATGTTTTCATTGTTGTGTTGTTGCTATTGATGTTGATGTTAGCTTGGGTATGTGAAATACTACATATGAAGCTTCACTGTACTGAGAACTCATGGTGCTGAGCAGGAAATGGAGAAATGAAAAGCTTAAGATGAGAAACAGCTTAAATTCAAACATATCTGAAAGATATCTCTTCAGTAACAGCAATATTGTTTGGATAGTAAGATAATTTCAAAATTGTGTAAAATTATGACTTATTTTTCACAAATTATTGTTTTATCCAAAATGTACTACCCCTTGCCTATTTTTCTAGAAATATTCAAATGAATGGATTTATTAAAATGTTGTTTTGAACTCTGAATGTCTGTAGTTAACTGTCTATAGTTTTGAATTAGGGTAGAATTGATATTCTTTTTACCTAATAAAAATAATTGATTTGGCTATTTAACATAAACTGAAGTTATTTCATCCAGGAAATGTCATAAATCATAGAAGTCATACATATGTCCCAATAATATTTCATTGCATGCCCCATTTTGTCCTTTGCTTCTTAGATTAAGTTTTAGTTTCTGACAAGTTCTCATTTCTATTAGACAGTCATAAAACCCTTCCCCCTTTTAATTATATTTTACAAATTTCCCAGTGGTATTCTCTAATTAGCTCTAAATTTTGACTTCACATTTAGAATGGCTTTTCTTTGTCCTTAAGGGAAAATTAGCACTGGATTGATACTAATAGCTAGTATCTATTTGTGTTTCCCAAAAAACAAGTATTTTTATCTTTATGTTTGACCAATTGTATATTGTAAACCTCTAATTTCACTTGAAAAAAGTAAAGCTCTTAATTTTCTCTGCATCTACCCTTTCCAGCTCAGCAGGATATGTCTCTTCTCTCAAGCCTCCATTACTGACTTGCTTTATCTAATAGAAATGGCCAATCATTCTGACATGCTTATGAAAAACTCTGTTACTGATCCCTATTGATCTGTCCATAAAAGCCAGTGGATAGGTCCCTTAATCGTAGCCCTCTGGATTATAATGCTTTTATGCTTGACTAGTTCTACAGGGTTCATGAACATTAACATAAATTTAGCATGGCTCCAATATATCATCAGAGAAATACAAAAGGGATTTAGGAAAAATTAAATTTCTGAAGAGAATATAATTTTATTCATGAAAGTGCCTAAAGAAAACACACTTTAGAGTCATCCCACAGTTCTCAAAGACAGTAGTTTAGTGTAAATTAAAGGCAGCTACTCAAGCTATGTTAGCTCCATTTGTTCACTTTGTTCTCTTATTCAGAGTTTACCTATTTGGAAACATCTTCATCAATATAAAAGATACCTTCAAATTCCTATTTTCTCTAGTTATATGAATCAATAGGAAAAAATCTCAGGAAATTTTACAAAATTTTCAGTGACTAAATCTGACATCATTAGAATGTGATAAGAAAACACACTTTAATGACAAGGATACAGGGATAAGTTAATTGACCACTGCCAGCTAACAAATTAATATTTAAAGACTAAACAAAATTTATGTCTTTAGACTTCTAATCATTATATTTGTTTTTAGGGCTTTTAATATGATTATTTTTAATGTTAATGACACAGCATGAGCAATGTCATTTGGAAAGCACCATACAGCCATGAGATGTAGAGATGCTTCTTCAGATGGTCCATGTTATGGTGGAAACACAACCCACAACTCAGTCCTTGTCACCTACAGGTAATTCCACTGTGAATAGCTGTTTGTTAAATAGCTGTTTGTTAAAGCACAAAGCTCTACATGCAAGAAACAGTCATGATAAATGTAACTTAGACATCAGAATAAAGCCACATCCCTAAGGCAAATAAAAAACTTTGATTTAATAGTTCTTACTTCCTTATTTAATAGAGATTCAACCAAAGACTATGTGAGTTAAAGTGTCCGTCATCAAACTGGTGTTATCAGATTCACTGACTATAAATGAAAGCATGAGCAATGATGGGTTTCTAGGGCCTGTTACACAATGACCTTGAAAATTTCACATGGACGAGATTTGAGAAATAACACATGCAGGAAGGTTTCTATGACTATCACAAGTCCTCTCCCCAGAAGCATGTCAGAGGACCCTCACAGGAGAGGTTTTTTCCGTACCCGAAGAAAGGGAGTATCCCTAGCAGCAAAGTCTTGGGGACACAGAGAAGAATCTTTGTGACCAGGCTAAACTTCCCCTTGTTTATTATATTTAGCTCATATTCTCATACTCCGACTGTCTTATGGTATTTCTCTAAGACTCTCCATGTTTCATCAAACCTATTACTTAAAAATAAATAAATTTTTAAACCATAGAAATCTCAGGTTTACCTGTCTCTTCAGGTCTTCATTTCCTGAATACTCTCAAGTCACACAAAATATATATCAAATATATATGTACATTTTTCTCTTGCTAAGCTATTTTTTTGTTACCGAATTCAGTTGAGGAACCTAAGATGAGTGGGAAAAACAGCTTGTTTTGCTTTCCATGTATCAGAAATAACTTCAAAACCAAATGGAAGCTATATGTAAAGAATGGAACACAAGAAGGTCCTGGAGGCACAGCTAAATTGCATGAAGATCTTCCTCACACTCTCAGCTCCCTCTGTTCTTGGTGAATTTCTTTCTCCCTCTCAGGCTGCAACCAGAGTAACACAAGTCCAGAAATTTAAACCCAGTTTACAGATGATCCCATGTATACGTGGATACTGTCCAGACACAGACTGCCCAGTAGGGCCACCATATGCAAATGGGTCTACAGCACAGTGGAGAAAGAAATTTGTTCCAGGAGACAGAATTTCCAGCAATACATTTAGGTGTCCATTTCAGCAAAACATGGCCAGAGCTACAGATCTGAGGAAGGAAGATGTTCCCTTTTTCCCATCTCTGGCAGATAAAGAAAGGGGAGCTGGTTGCTTAATATGCACTAATATATGTTGATTGAGGCTCTGAAATTGTGAAATCTGAGAAAGATATGCAAAATACAGTATAAGGTAGGAGATTATTTGTGTTACTTGTAGTGGAGTCAAAGGACAGGGATGACAGCAGCAACAATAAGAGCCAAGCAAAGATGGGTGGCATTCTAACCACCTCATTATTTGAGTTGTCCTGAAGACACTATCTTGTGCAAGTCAAGTTCTAGAGAATTCCCTTAAATTCCTTCTTGAAGATATCATTTGAAACATCATTATTTTGTTCAAAGTAACTGGAGTTATTCTGAGTTTTGAAACCAAGAAGTCACATACATTGTAATCTGCTTCTGTCCATAAAGACAATTAAAATTTTTTATTCATAAGCTGTAGAGATTCTTTGCTTGACCAAACTTAACTTCTAAGTACTTAAGCTTCTCCTAGGCCCATCCATGGGCTTTGTAAATCCAGTTTCAGCAAGGATCCTGCTTAAACATTTTAGTAAAGATTCTCCTCTCTTCTCTGCTCTTGATATCTGGTTATTCTCAATATCTGATCTGTTCTTTGCTCCCCACCATCCTCCAGGTGATACTTTGTCACTCTTGTCTACCCTGGAAGGATCCTATTAAGTAGTTTTTGACAGAATCTTTTCTTACCTATGATGTTTCTGCCTACTTATTTTTCATTTACTTACCTTTTTATTAATCTGCTTCCCATTACTATCACAAGGTATCTGAGATAATTATTGCATAAAGAGAAATGTTTTATTTTGTCTCATGGTTTTGGAGGTTCCGGTTCAAGACGAAGCAGGTCCATTGTTTTGAGTCTGCTCTGAGCATGTCAGATAGTGATGGGGATGAGTGTCTGCTCAAGCAAACTGCTCACCACATGAACCAGGAAACAAAGAGAAAAAGAAGAAAAGACCAGAGTCCCACAAACTCTTTAGGGGGCCTGCCATCAAAGTTCTAAGAATCTTTCATGGGCCCCATATCCCTAAGTTTCTAACATCTCCCAACAGTGCCACCCTAGAGACCACGCCTTTAACACATGGACATCTGAGGGATATTTATTCAACCACTGCATACCTTAACCCTTCTTATCAGCTAAAAGTTTCTACTTACTACTGGATTCATTCTTGACCCCTATCTCTCTCCACTACTGCACAATTCCATTGCAATGGTCCCTGTATTTATGACAACAGTATCCCACAAACACTTTGAATAAAGTCTGCCTTACCTTATTTAACAAGCATCAGACTTTCAGGAAGAGGAGGGGCAAAAAGCATCATGAATATTTTTCCTTCACACAAAAATATACTTTTTGAATTTAATCCTGAGTTTATTCAAAAGGAAAAATATCTTTGCCTTCAACATATGAACATTTATGTACAGAGCTTTGTTTTTACAGCTAGACTGACATCCTATGATTATGTTTTGTGAATAAGATAGTCATAGTTAATAACATATTTCCATAAATTGCAATGCACTAACAAATTATTTGCATATTTTTACTAATAATATAATGTGAAAAAATTGTTATGTGAGTAGAAAATTTCTAAAGTCCTGAAATAATTATATATTAACTAGTTGGTATATCAGATTATTTTAAGGGGAAATATAAAAAGATTTGTTAGAACATTACTGTAATTGAAATACAGTGGAAATTAATTTAATTTAAATTATTACACAATTTAATTGGCTTTATCATGACAAATAGTTTAAGTTTACTAATGTGGCAGGACTGGAAAATAATCAGTAAGCAATAAAATCAAATTTCAAATGTATAATTATAATGTAATAATAATATTTATTTTGTTTTAATAATTTGAAATATATTCAGAATTACTGCTTCTATTTATTCATGTCTAGATCAAAAACCTAAATAAATTTAAGGTAAAATGTGATTCTGTTTTTTCCTTTTGACACATTTGGGCTTTGGTGGATATTATTATTTATTATTATTTGCAGGGACCAGGATTTCTGCTTTACTTTTAAGTTAAAAGAAGACCTTGCTGAATCCATGAATGGAAAACTTAATTGCAAAATTCTGAGCATCATTTAATGTTGAATTATTATAATTAAGGATGTTAAGGGGTCTATGGATTCAATCCAGAGTCTGAGTTCCTCTGGATAAAGAGAACTTGAATATGAATATTGAAGATATTGTTTGTCATTGACCCAATAGAGACTCAACGAAGGGAACAAGTAACCAAAGAAAATTGTGGTCATCATCAATGTCAATGAAGCCAGAAATAGTTCCTTAAAAATCAGCTATATGGGCTGGGGATTTAACTCATTGGTTTCACTGCCTGCTGTGTAAGCGCAAGGACCCGAGTTCAATCCTCAGTACCAAAAAAAAAAAAAAAAAAAAAAAAATTCAGCTATAACCAGTGAATGCAGAAAGGGCAAGACTTAGGGATCACTGACAAAACCACAGTAATAGATGAATACACTACTAGTCAATTAATAACACCACCTAGAGTATTCCATCATTTTAATTCACTTGACATATTTAAAAGACTACATTCCTTGTGTTTAGATATAATATCTGAATTACCAAAAATGTTTACAGTTTTCTACCTTTTATAAAAAAAGAAAGTGTTTTGAAGCACTTGTCTGTATCTGAATCTCTATATTTGAACACAGGGTGGGAGGGCATTAGAAATAACAAAGAACATTCACTTTTTGTAAAATCTCCAAACACACATTTAATCTGAATAATGTAACTGATGGACGTCCTCCACAAAAATTTCTAAAGGTGATGGACCATGCCCAAGTTGTTCATAAGGCACTTAATAAATTTGGATGAAAGAGAGGGGAAAAGAAAGAGATAGAGTAAGAAAATATTTCACAGGAGTAAATTGTAGTTTTTGTTCAAGGTATAGAGACATAAAAATGTCAGAATTATTTTAAACAGTTTTATACATAAGTAATAGTATCTTGGTCTCTCAATGGAAAATCATGCAAGTTACAAACACTCTTAGATCAAAATTTATGCACTAATTTTATCTACTTCAGGATCTAAATTAAAACAAGCTTTGGCTGTGATTAAATACCGATGCAAATTAGTGTGCCAGAGTTATGATATGCTTATTCAAATCCATAGGCACATCCTGATGTATCTATCATGTAACTCTAATGGGTTTTGTATGAAATAATCAAGGCACAATTAAAGTACCACGTGAAAATCTTCTGAAAGGATCTTCCAAATTCCCACTAAAGTACCTAGGATAAAAGAAAAAAAATACAATAAAATTTACTTTTTTGTAATATAAGGCTACTGCCACTATATGAATAGTTTAACCTAATTATAATGTCTAAGAAGCAAATGAAGAAAACATATCTAGTTCCCCTTTCATATCTAAAATGAATCTCTTTTGCAGAGTAGAGCAGAAAAATGTTTCCTCCTTCCGCTGCTGCTTGCAGAGAAAATCAAACCTTTTAACCTGCAATACTAATGCCCTAAAAGCTGACAGTGATGTACTGCTGCAGATAGTCGACTTTTGAGGAAAATGCTGCCCTTCTCTTCCTTGGCCCTTCAGTTTTCTACATCATGAAGATATATAATTTCCCTAATATTTAAATCACTTTAGATAAAAACAAAATTGGGGTATTGACTGATATTAGTTTCTTAATGCTGTTATAAGAAATTATCACCAACTTGGTTTCTTAAAGCAACACAAATTTAATATTTTATTGGCTTTCAGGTCAGATGTCTGACAAAAGTTTCACTGGCTTAATTATGAAAGTATTCACAGACTTGGATTCCTTAATGCAAGCTATAAAGGTGAATGCATTTCTTTATTCTAGCTGTCCGATTTTGCCAGTAGTCCTTGGTTCATGGCCTGCTTCATGTTTTAAAAGCCAGCAATGAGATAAGTACTCCCATATTACTCTAACCTTGTTTTTGTCATCACATCTTTTTGACTCAGATTCTGCCTCCTTCTTTCACATTTGAAGAACCTTGTGATTCCACTAGACTCAGAAGTATAATCAAAATAATCATAAGTTAAGGGTAATTACATAATAACCATTCCATCTACAATCTTAATTCTTCTTTGCCATATCACCTATTTGCAGATTCTATAAATTTGCATACTGACACCTGTGTTTGGGAAAGTATACTATTCTGCCTACAAAATAACAGAACATTACTTCCTGAAAACTATTAAAAAGTATATAATGGACATAAACTGAAAATCTCTGATTGGTAAAGTTTGAAGATTATCAATGAATTTCAACAGTGTACTGTAGAAGTAATATAAATAAGAAAAAGTAACCCATTTCAAGCCATGAAAGTCACATGAGCTATATGCCAAATAAATACTGAAATAAATAAAGCTCTGAATAAGACTTCCATGAGCATGGTCATTATGACTGGAATCTAAAACAACACCCCAAGATTCATTATGTTGAAAGTATAATTCTAGATGGGCTTTGGGGAAGTGATTGCATCTCAATTGCTCTAACTTCATTAGTGGATTGGTCTACTAATGAGTTCATAATTTGAGGGCATTATTTTGAGGTGATGGAAACATAGGGTGGAGAAAAACAGACCACAAGGGTGTGGCCTTGGGGAGTATATCTGGTCCCTGGCCCTTCCTCTAGGGTTCTTTCACCTTCTCTTCTTCCTGGCTACCATGAGGTGAGCAGCTATACCATTCTACCATGACATTTCTGTCTCACCACAGGCCTAAAAGCAAAGAGCCAGAAGACCATGAACTGAAACCTTGAAACTGTAAGCCATGATAAATCTTTCCATCTTTAAGTTATGTAAGGTATTTTTGTCCCAGCAATGGAAAGTTGTCTAATACAATGGTATATTATGCTACTTTGAAAAACACCCTGACAATTCAAATGCAAACATACTGATTTGTATTCAAATCAATTTAAAAGTTTTAAAATGGGTAGCTGAATTAAAAAGAAAGACAAGAAAGGGAAAAAAGGAAAATACAAAAAAAGTAAAAGGAAAAGCAAAAGAAAGAAATTAGCATGGGTCAGAAGAGGAAGGGAAATTCAAAGCCTTGCAAAGAGAGAGAGAGCTGACAAAATCATGGCTAATGATAAAAAAGACAGAAACAATAATTTAGAATGCAAAAGAAGGTTGGAGGGTCATAGCTCTTATCAGGCTGAGACCCTCAACTCTCCAATTTCCCCCTTTTCATTGAGTACACAGCTTTCCACAGAGCATGTAAGGAGAAGCAGGGAACAGTGGAGTGGACAACACTGCCAGAAGCAAGGTTTAGTAAGAAACAGTGTTCTGCTATGAATATGCCATTGATTAATGGGAAACTTGTTTTTTCCTTGGGTTAATATTTACTTCTATAGAATTTTGTGGGAAAGTCAGAGAGTCCTCAGTTGAAATGTTGTCCAGACTTCTGAGACATGACAGCAGCATAGGACATTGAGAACTGCACTGTGGCCAGTGGCATAAGGAGTTCTGCTTCTGCATGCCAATTGCTGGCTCATCAGGCAAGGTACATAGGCCTAGGAGAGACTCAGAGCATTAATATAAAAAGCCAATCTATGAATTTGTAGCTTGATGAGGGTAGTCTCCATCATTTAATCAGGAGACATTTTAGGAAAGGATTGATTGTTTAAGTCTGAGCCAGTGAGCAACTGCAAAACTTTACAGCAGGGTTTCCACTGTTACCTTCTTACAGTGATTAGATGAAAGACAGCCACAGAAGACAGGTAGAAATTGGGAGTGAGGTGGACATATACCCTTTGAGACATTTAACCTCAGACTAGAAAGGACATAGAGCCTCATCTTCCATAATGAGAAGTCAGGCCCGGTGTGTGTCACTATCAGAAATGGCTGGGCCTGAAAGTACTGGCATAAAGTCCAATGATCTATATGGAACCCTGCCCAGCTGTCTTCATCCAGCAAAGATCAGAGATCAGGTTCCTTTTCCCATGCACCAAAGTGAGCAAGAATAATTCTTGGCTTGGACAGCTGCCACAGTCTGAGGTGCACACACAGAGGATCTCTGGAATGGGGGTAACCTAACAAACCCACAGGCCACAAAACTAGGTGGAGAAAATGATGGATGACTTGGAGGATTCTAAACCTGCAGAACTTCAAAGGAAACCACTCATTCAAAGAGACACAGAAAATTTTCAACTCATTTTTTTTTTTAATTTTCATTGGTTTTTCAGGGTTTGGGCAATTTCCTCTTTTTTCCCTTTTTAATTTTTCTTTTTCTATATTTTCTTTTTCTCTCTCTTAAAATTTTTCTTCTTTTTTTTGTTCTTTTCAGTTGCCTTTACCAAATTCTATTAATTTCATTTTACTCCTTAGCAAGAATCTTTATCTCATTTTCTCTCCTCTTTCTCATTTTATGTTGTTTAAATATTTTTGTTATTTAAATTTTTCTTTTTTTATTTTCCTATTACCTACTCTCTCCATTTTTAACAGTATAACTAGTAAGCTTTATTAATCTTCAGATAGTTAACTCTATGCTATTACAGTTGAATACTTTTCTATAGTTGGTGAGTTATAGTTATTGCATTTAGTAAATAGTATATCTTAATATCAAGTTTGTCTTAATGTTTATGCTATAATTATAGATGATTTTTTGTGTTTAAGGGTGATACACTGTTGGTATCTAGGGTAAGTCAATATCGAGTTTGTCTTTGACTCTATTATTCTTGCTGATTTAGTTGCTATTGCCAGAGTTGCAAAGTGGTTTCTATTAATTTGTGTTCTCTGTATGCCAATATCTGGATTGTCCTTGTGTCATTAATACTACAGTCCATTCCTACAGAACTAGATGCTGAGATAATTACACAGCATTCTCTTATCCAAAGTTAATGGACAGAATGAGATCTTGGGACAGGGGCAAAGGCATATGGTTACCCATGCCAAGAGTGCATCAGTAGAAAGCATATACTAACTACAGAGATCTCCATATTAGCATCAAGTTTTTCCACTAGAAATGCCTCCAAACGTCAGTACAAACCAACAAACATTAGAAATATGAGAAGACAAGGCAACAAAATGCCTACAAAATTCCCAAGTTCCTTCAAAGCCATTCCTGAGCGATCAAGGGAGAGGAAATCAAAAGGCACACAGCTGATTTATTTGAAATGATACCAGAAGAAGCTTTAAAAATACATCAATAATGTGCTTGGCAAGCTCAAAGAAGATAGAACTAAACAGATGATATACTTCATAAATAAAACAATCAGTGAGTATACAGAAGATACTAATAAAATCTAGATGAGCTAAGAAGAATGATACAAGACATGAATGACTAGTTTAGCAAAGAATTTAAATCCATGAAAATGTACCAAATGGAAGTCCAGTAGATTGAAAATTTGATTGAAAATATGGATAGCGCAAGTGACCAGTGTGAGGACAGAGTGTTAGAGCTAGAAGATAGGGCTGATGTTGGTGATGAATTACTCAGAGATATATTGAGAACAAAAAGAGATCATGAAAAATAGATCCAATACCTGTTAGATGACACAAAACTTATCTAAGATTAATTGAAATTAGGGAAAAATCAGAAGATAGGAAAAATGGGATAAAAACAGAACACATGAGATAAAAACTGCCGAAGTAATAGCAGAAAACTTTCCAAATATAGGAAAGAATTAAACATAAAAATAAATGAGGCATACAGATAAATAAGGCATATATATAAATCAGATAGGCATGGTCAGAAAAGAGCTTCATGATACATCATAATCAAAATCTCAGGAGTTCAAAACAAGTGCAGCATCTTGAAAGCAGTTAGAGAAAAACAATGACTGACTTACAAAGATAAATTCATTCCAATTACAACAGAATTATCCACAAAAGTCCAGGAGAGCTTGTAGTGAATTGTTTAAGCCATAAAAGAAAACAACTTTCAAACCAGACTGATACATCCTGCAAAACTATCATTTAAAATTGATGGAGAAAAACATAGTTCCATGAGAAAGAGCACCTTAAAAATTCATGACCACAAAATTAGCACTCCAAAAGATTCTCAAGAATATTCTAGAAAGAGACAAAGAAGTCAACAATGCCAAAAAGTCTAACAGAACAAATACATCAGACAGAACAGTTAAACAAAAGAAGAAGAAGAAGAAGAAGAAGAAGAAGAAGAAGAAGAAGAAG
>NW_004624777.1:13609593-13634530 GCF_000247695.1 Heterocephalus glaber
GGGGACTAAGGGGGCAAAAAAAAAAAATTAAAACAGAAAAGGATACAGAGAAAACGTCAATATCCTCTTAGGAAAAATATTCACTCTTAAGCATTATTAGAAATTGCCATCTGCTTATTTAGAAAACCCATAACTATAAATGATAAAAAAGTGAGATTATACAGGAAGTATTTTAAGTGAGTAAAATGTAAGGAACAGATGATACACTGGAGAAAAATTACATTATGAGAAAGTTTTTTTTTTTAAGGAACAAATATAACTTGTAAAATACAAAAATGGATTTTATATTAAAAAATGTAATTCAGTAAAAATTATCCTTATTTTTAAATAAATGAACAGTGACCTGGAAATTGCAAATGCTATAATATAGAATTTTAAAAGTTCAAATAAAGACACAGAAATATAAAGATTGAACTAATAAGTCTAGCAGATCAAAAAGAAACAAATCCACCAACCGCGTATCTATTTCCCAATACGATGGAATACCCTGTATTAGAACTATGATAGAATAACGAGAAAAGACATATAAAAAGTGGGGAAAACTATGTTTAAAAGATCAGAGTGCTTAAGAAGCTTAAATGAATAGAAAAGCCCAGATTCTGAGGAAAGGGACAGGATAGAAGAGTGAGACCATGTTCTCCATTCACATTTTTCCAAGAGGTATTGATAAAAGTGGGCATAGCACATGAGATTGAAAGTCCAGGGTTATCTGAGGCAGAGAGAAGATTACTACTGAGGAACAGAAAGTCATCAAAGGAAGATATGACCTCCTGTACCTGTGCTACAGAGGTAAAATTGTTGACAACGTGAAACAGGTTGCACACTTATCTTCATTTCTCATACTTTGAGGTGAGAAGATATAGAAAGTGACAAAGCTAAGCTGAAAGTGTCTTATAAGAAAGGTGCCTTCCACCAACACTTAACATTGAGGGGACAATGATTTAACTCAACAAAGAAGGTCCTGGGGAACTTTCCATATTTTTTATTACAATCTCTGTCTAGCTACACCAAAGAAAAAATAGCTAAAGAGAGAAAAATAATCCTCACCAACATTACATCCTTGCAAGAAATTCAATCCTTAATTAGTTTAAGGCAGTATTTCTTAAAGTTTAGTCTTCATGGGAAGAAAATCATTTCATCCTAATACTAAGATGATATTTTCCTTTCCCAGCTTGTGGGCATTTGTTGTGAGGGAGTGAAATCAATGATGGTTGACAGCACTGATGCTTGGCACAAATTAGAGAACTGGCACACAGCTCTAAAAGCACTCATTGTATTATAGTCATTCATAGGTTACACCCAAAATTAAAATAAAAGATCCAGTCACTTTTTATATTTTGCAGTGCTTGGCATTGAACACAAGGCCATGTATATGCTTAGTAAACACTCCACCATGCAGCTACATCCCCAGCTTCTTGACTCAGTTTTACAAATGCCATTTTCACTTATGAAAAATCAGTACAAAGTACTAATTTTATTCAATTCCCACACTTAAAACACATTTCTATGTTAATGTAATGCTGTCTAAAGTAATTCTGTGCCATTGTGCAGATATAAATCTGCAAAATAATGTGTTCTTGTAGATCCAATCCAACTGGTCACTTTTTCATGAAGAATCATTTTTAATGAAAACCATAAAAGGGAGACAGGAGAGAGAGAAGTAGAAGTGACATCTGAAAAGATAATGAACAAAAACTTTTTTCTAAAACTGATATAATAAACTCTGTATCATTAGAAAGGTAATACAAAGAAAATAAAATAATAAAAAATTAACTCGAAAGCACAAGAGATATTGAATGGAACATGAAAACGTTATATACCAAGGCTGAAGGTTTTTTTTTTTTATCATTTGAGTATATAATTAGACTACAATGAATGAAATTAAACCAGCAAGCAGCAATAGAATACTAACTAGAAAATTCCCAACTGTATGGAATTTAAACAATAAGTTGGAAATAATGCATGATCCTAGTAAAGAATCGCTACAGAAATTTTAAAGACTATTTCAATTGAAAGTTAATTAAAACATAACACTTTAAATTTTGTAGCTCAAGCTAACACAGTACTGAAAAAATTTCTCAGAACCTTAAACATATGAAAAGGAGGAATTAATAAGCATGACTGAAATCATCAAAACAGGAAATTAATGTACAATAAAGAAAATCAAACATTCTGAAATATTTTTATTTAAAAATATGATTTTTAAAAATTCACTTGGCTTAATTATAAAATAAAAAATAAATGACCAGTTTCATGAATTTAAAAAGATTACTATAGATCCTGCAAGAACTAAAAGATAATGGTAGAATATTATAAGCAACTTTAAAATAAAAAACTAGGCTAAGGGACATACCAACTCAGCAGCCACCACCATACTCTCCGTTAAAGAAAAGCACCTCCAAAATGGAGTACTACTCAGCCATTAAAAATGAGAAATTAGAAACATTTATAGCTAAATGGAAGCACAATGAGGCAATACTCTTAAGTAAAATAAATAGGGCACATATGTGGAACTACCAAACAGTTTCTCTGGTGTGAGAAACTGAAAGTGTAAATAAGGACTAAAAGGTAAAATAGATAATGTGAAATAGTAAGAAAAGGGGCAAAGGGAAAGTGGGAGGGATAGGTGAAAGGAAAGAAGGGAATGAAATTAACATGAGAAAATGAAAAAAATGGAAGCAAAGTCTTTGTAAATAGGGAGGGGCAGAGGGGTTGAAGAAAGGGCAGGAGAATGGAAAAAAAAAATAAGACCCAAGATAGAGCATGTAAAGGTGCAAATTCCCAATGATGAATGTCATTATATTGTATACCTAAATTATATCAATAAAGTAATAATATAATAAAAATAATACATTTAGAGATGTAAATTAAATGACCTAGAAAATATATCTTTTTAAAAGTTTGAGTACTTTACCAGGTTTAAAGAAGCTGAATCTAGTCTCTACAAACAGAAGAACATGGTCAAAAGGCTCCTCTGGTGAACTAATTTAAATATTTAAGAAAAATCATATTTTATATAAATTCTTTCAGAAAATAATAAGAATTATCAACATGTGTAACTATCTCACAAAAAATAGAGGACATTCCAAGAAAGAAATATTGGAGATCAACCTCTCTCATTGACATAGAAGCAAATATCCTATAAAAAATGTTTTGCAAATTGAATCAGCCATATAAGAGATTTTCCAGCCATGCTAAGTTTGCATAAGAGTGGAAAATTAAAACAGTATCTCATGTTAAAAACCAACATTCATCACAATACTTTCTGAAAGACTTGATAATATTAAATGTCATCATTTTTTGAGATTTTGGCATCATGGCCAATAAGAGGCAGAGCTGCAGGAAGCCAGCTTGGACAAGGGAAGTGCAAGTACCCAGGAACTGGGGAGGAAAACAAAGCCAGACAGGGACAGTTAACCTGAAAGAGAAACCCACTAGATAGACCAATTTGCAGCAAGGGTAGCAAGGGAAGTAGGGCCACCTCTGGGCTGCAGCATACCTTACACCTAAGGTCCAGCAAAAAAGTCACCTTGGGACTGAACTTAACACTGAGGGAAGGGGCCAGTATAGCAGAGGCAGTGCGGAGGCAGGTTCCTGACATATTCTTTCTCCCCTCTGGGGGAGGTAACCCAGTGAATGTAGTATTTGCTGATTAGGGAAACCAAAAATCTGAAAGCCACAGAATCACAGAGGACAAAGACTGAGCCAGCACTGGTGGGCCTCTGGATAGTAAAGAGCAGAGGCACAACATGGTTTATAGCCCTGGAGCTGGCTCCTAGGGCTGTGCTTCAGAAAGTCACAGGCTCTGACCTATAGGAGTGGCGGGTAGATAGTTCAAGCAGCACCAAAGCAGTCACTTTCCCATGGTTCTCCCAAACACCAAGGAGTTCTGAGACCTTGTGAT
Source organism: Heterocephalus glaber (assembly GCF_000247695.1). Next base: position 13,613,498 of record NW_004624777.1, read on the forward strand.
ATCTTGCCCACTGCCCACAAGAGAATGCCCTACCCTGGCCAACAGTTGCTAAGTGCCCCCAGCCCTGAAGCACTGAGTTCTTCAAAATGAGCAGAGAGGTGTGTGGATTATCATGGAGGAAAAAGAGCAGAGATTCAGAGGCAAGAGGGCAAATCATAGCGGGATACCAATTTTCATGAATCACAGGAGAGGGCTGTGGACTGACAAGAGCTAAGAGCAAAGGCAGTTTGTGGACTCAGAGATGTTCTGTGGAGTGGGGAGATGCAGGAAAGAGCCAGGTGTGGGAGTCCATCCAAACCCCCATAAACAAGTGAGCGCTTCTTCACTTGTGACATAAAGGGCAGAACACAGCACTCAAATGGCAATGTAAATAGGACTGAGAATATGCTTTAATTTTGTGTTTTGTAACTGTACGGGACTTTGAGTTTTATTTTCTCTTTTCCCTTTTTCCCTTCTCTCCTTCTTAGATTTTTTTCTCTCCTCTCCTCTCCTCCCCTCCTCTCCCCTGCCCTCTCCTCCCCTCCTTTCACGTAGTATATAGATGGAAAGTGTCTTTATATGTCAAAAGGAAAATATGAATTTAACAATCCAATGAATCTAAATAGTATTTTTCATGGGCAGGTCAGGGTAACCCTCACCAAAATTGTGCATGCAGCATTCAAACACAAGGTTCCTATTAGGACATTAACAAATTTCAAATGTCTCACAGCTTTCCTCAATCTCCAATTTCACTTCCCTCTTTCTGCATCCTTTCCCTGTTCCCACAAAAATTTTCTCAAAATTCTCCAACAGCACTCCATTCCAGTTATAAAAATGTTATCAACAAAGTTCAGTTTCTTGTCTTCATTTCATTTATTATCTCTTTTTACTTCTTTTCTTCTTTTTGATCTACAACTTTTCTTTTCCTCCTCCTTTCCCTTCCCTCATCCTCCACATTTTAGCCTTTCTGCAACAGTAATAAATAAAAGACTTTATGGATCATTGAAAAGAGGATGATATTTTTAAAACAGGCTTCAATGTATAAGATTGATATATGGCTGGCTCTGTAGATGGGTACATAATTAGCAGTGGTTCTACCCTTCCAACACACTAACCAGGTCTGATTCTATTACTGAATAGGTTAAAGAGCTGTATAAATACAAAAGCATAACTCAGGATCACTTCATTGGAAAACATACACTAACTAAAGAAATTTCCATACTAGTGACAGAGTTTGTCTACCCTAAGTGATCATAACTCTCAGCACAAAAATATAGCAGAAAATGAATAAACAATGTATCAAGATGCCTCCAAAAATTTTTAACTCCCCAAAATCTGGTTCCATGGGCCCTGAGTGGGAAGAAGTAAAAAACAAATGGCTCAAATATATGAAGAAATAAAAGAAGAAATGAAAAAGAAACAGATGAATAAGACATTCACTGAGCTCAAAAATGACATAACTAAACAGGTAAGGAAGGTAATTGATAAAATGTTCAGTGAATTTAAAAATAAAACAAGTTTCTGGGTGAACTAACCAAGATGATACAAGATGCGAATGACCACTTTAACAAAGAATCAGAGATCATGAAAATATATCCAACAAATTTGGGATATTAAAAAATGAATTTACAATCAGATACCATAAAAACAACAACATACCATGGACACTAGATCTAATAGCTTCCAGATGACTCAAATAAAACTACTCTGAGAATTACAAGAGTTAAAGAAAGATTGGAAAATAACCCAAAGTTATAAATATGTATTTTCTGAAATCATAGCAGAAAATTTTCCAAGTTTGGAGAAAAATTCACCATTCAGGTAAATGAGACATATATTACCCTAAGTAGCCATAGCACAAAAGAACCTCTCCATGACACAAAGTATTTAAAATCCTAGAAGTCCAACACAAAAATTGAACTCAAAAGGTGTTAAGGAAGAGCATAAAATAGCTTGTAAAGGCAAACTCATATGAATAACAGCATATTTCTCAAAGCAAATTTTAAAGACCATAGGTAAGAGAGAAGCTTTTAAAGCCCTAAAACAACTTTCAACCCAGATTAATATATCCTGCAAATCTGTTTTTCAAACTCGATGAAGAAATAAAGACTCCATGGCAAAGAAATGCATGACTCCCAAACCAACATTGACTTCAAAAATTACTCAAAGAAATTTTAAACAGAGCCAAGGAGGCCAAAAATACAAAGAGCCCAACTAAATTAACACATCAAGCCAGATAAGCAGATAATGGGAAAAATAAAGGGATTATCAACAGAAAAAAATGAAATAATAGGAACCAGTAAATAATTAACAGTAATAATTCACTGTAAATGTACTTAGTTCCCCAATCAGAAAAAGACAGAGATTTCCAAACTGGGTCAAAAAATAAAACTCAGCTTTATGTTGCATATAAGAGACACCTAAAGAAAAACATAGTCTGAAAGTCAAAAGATGGACAATGATGCTCCATAAAAAAGGAACACAAAAGCAAGCAGGAGTAGCTATCCTATTTTCAGACAAAGAGGAATTTAAGTCAAAAGTGATGGGAAATGATAAAGAGCAATAATCCATATGCCAGTGCACCCCATTTTACAAAACAAATATTAATGGAAGTAAAAGATCAGATAAACATCAATATTTAATACCCCACTATCACAACTAGATGGTTAAATAAACAAAAAAAAAGTATCAGAACAAACAGACCTAATAGATATTCTTTCTAATCAGCCTAGGGTTCTTTTGCTCAGTTCAGATGGAACTTGCAAACCAGCAAATGTCAACTCTATTAGCAGTCTTGATACCACCAGATGCCACCAGGTAATGCTGGATGCCAACAGTTGACACAACCAGCTGCTGTTCACTGCTGCTGCCAGCCATCACTGTCCAATGCCAGCTTAAGCTGGACACTGTAAGACAACTCTACGGGCTGGGGTGCTGTGTCTCTACCACTGGTCTTTGTTGACTGCTTGTCTCTGAAGCTCTTGGTGTTAACAGGTCTGAGTGTTTATTTGTTTTTCTTTGGAAAATGACTACTCTTTCCACACTACTCTGGGTAAAAATCCTAAGTAATTTATGGAACTTTTGGAGTACACAGTACTCAAGAAATAAACCATGAGCAGATTTACAGCAGCACCAGAACAAGTGTTTATTGTAACAGTGCCTGTTCCGCAGGGCCTGTACTGGGGTGGAGTGAGAGGGCAGTACATAGGAGGGAGCCCTCATAGACTAAACCCTCAGAAGTGTCTGGGAAGTGCTACTTATGTGGCAGCTTGCAGGCCTGTTTCTTTGAGGGTGAGGGTTGAAACGGGGAGATCTTGTGGAATGCTTGCTGTTCATGATGAGTATTTTATGGGTCCTTATTTTAGCCTTTCCAGGGTACCTTCTCCACTCTTCAAAAAGACAACAATGTCTTCTGAAGTGACTGGAATGGGGGAGTGACACCACACTGTCTGATTGCAATTATATTGAAGTGGAGAATGGTGGTTTGAAAGCCAGAGAGGAAGCCACTAAATAGGGAGGTCATGGACAGAGATTTAGCCCAGTGGTTTCACTGCCTGCTGCACAAATTCAAGGACCCGAGTTTGATCCCCGGTACAAAAAAAAAGCAAAAACCTGAATTGGCTGGGGATGTAGCTCTGTGGCACGACACCTGCCTGGCAAGCGTAAGGTCCTGAGTTTCATCCATGGTAACAGAAAAAAAAAAAAACAAAACAAAGCAAACTGTTCCAGTCTTTTCAGGTACAAGCAGGAACAAAGGAAAGCAAAGAGGAGGGGCATGCTAGCTGCCAGCAAAGTCATACCCTCCTCCAGTCACTGGGAAAAAATGACAGTCAAGCAATTTTCATCTATCTCAGTAATTACAGTGCTCCACCCAGCAACAACTGAATCCATATTTTTCTCAGTACTACACAGAACATTCTCCAAAACAGACCATAAGTTAGGCCATCGCACATGTTTAAAATCATACAAGATAATCAAAATAATCGTATACATACTATCAGATCATAACACAATAAAAGTACAAGTGAATGGCTAAAGAAATCATAGAAATTATACAAACCTGTGCAGATGAAATACTATTGAATTATCAATGAGTTGCAGAAGAAATCAAGGAAAAACTTAAAAATCTCTTAGAATCAAACACTATTGGCAATATAACATAGGAGAACTTATGCGACACAATGAAAGCAGTTTTAAAAGGAAACATTACAGTGGGGAAGGCCAACATTAGAAAAAAGACTGATCGCAGATAAACAACGTTGCACCCCAAAGTCCTAGAAAAACAAGGCCATTCCTAATCCAAACCTTGTACAGTAAAGAAGTCATAAACTTCGGAGCAGAAATTAATGAAATTGAGACCAAAAATATTAATCAGCCAGAGTTCATCCTTTTGAAAGGATAAACAAAACAGAAAATGTTTACTCTAACTGAAAAAAAGAAGGAAAGATAAGATCCATATCAATGCAACCAGAAATGAAGAAAGGTGAAATCACAATGAACGTCAAAATGCAAAGGATTGTAAGTAACTACTTTGAAAAAAATGTATTTCAATAAATTGGAAAAGGTAGAAGAAATGTGTAGATTCATAAGAGTTTATACAAAGGCAAAACAGTCCACCGGCTGCCTGTGGGACCTCTGCCTGTGGAGAGAGCAGCAACTGACATTCTGGAAAGTTCCCAGAAAGCTGATGGACCAACAATAGCATGGCAGAATCAAGCCACACAGGATAGACTTGGGGTGTACGGCCCCCTACCTCTTTTGCTCTCCTCCAAACAGAGGACTTTGCAGCCTATTTCACCAGCACACATGGGGGAGAGTGACCAGCAAGCTGATCCCTTTCTGATTGTCCACCAGTTTGTTCTCAGACTATTAGGGATAAAAAACAACCTCTGACTGAGTTGAGAACTACCAATATTGAACTCATATTCCCAGCTCATGTGTGAGAAGGTCATATGGAGAATGAGCAAGCCCAGAGTCCTCCAGGGAGAAAAACACCAGTGGAGCAGAGCAGCAAATGCTGTGCCACACCATAGCAGCTAACTGAACCCTCTAGAGACACTGAGGACTGTGGAGAGGGACTGAGACAGTGGTTAAGGTAGCGAGTCCAACCATAGCACTCCCTGCCACCCCTCTTGTTACCAGTGATGTGAGAGAGTAAAGAGATGCACCAATGGAGTGGAACAGAGGAGGATGTGCAAGGGCCAGAAGGGCCCAACTAAACACTGGACTCAGAGCAGCCTTGAGCTACAGCCCCAGAGACATACAAGGTAGGGAGACTGAGGTTTGTCTCATAGGGACAATCCAGAGAGTTGCTGGCTGAAGACTCATGGCCCAGCCCCAACAGTCGGATGCCAAGATCAGCCTGCAAGAAATGAGGAGTTGAAAGAAAAGAATTGGTGCAGCAGTTTTTGTCTCCAATTTAGACACTGCCACAGAACTGTGCACACCAAAGGATAGTTACAGACTCGTGGTCAGAGAAATTTCATCTTTTGTTGTTGTGGTTGGGTTTTTTTGTTTTTTGTTTTTTGTGGGTTTTTTTCTGGTTGTTTGGGTCTTTATTATTGTTTTGTATTGTTGTGTTTTATACATCTTATTTTTTTCTCTTCCCTCAACTGTCTTTTTCTAAATTTTTTTTCATCTGAGTGAATATTGTCTCTAGATTTTCTGGTTCACTTTGATTTTCTTTTACTTTCTCTCTCATTCTTTCTCTCTTGTCTTCTTCTCCAGTTTCACAAAGCTTGGGTGACCTTCCTTTGTCCTTCAGCCTTGATTTTAATAACTTTCTCTTCACTTATTTCTATTTTCCCCCTTATCCCTCTTAAATTCTCCACCAGGTTAAAGTCACTCTACCAAGGAGAAATTCACTGCAGATAAGTTCAGTTTGTGTTGGATTTTGATATACAACTATAGATTTTACTCTTATGATTAATGGTATCAAATTAATAGTCACAACAGTTTGTCAGTTTCTAGGCTGTGCTTGATGCTGTTGCTATTGTTAATTGTATTACTTAAGCCAGAGAGTCATACCTATTGTGATCAGCTGTTCTTCCTTGTATGACAACCTTGTGATTGGTGTCATAATCATTACTATAGTCCAGTGCCAAAGGACTGGGTGCTGGGAAAAATAGACAGCAACTTCTCATCCCTAATAAACTGGGAAGGTAGGATCTTGGGACAGACTCAAAAGCAAAGAGCCACTTATATCTAGAAGACATATCTGAAGAATAGTTATTTCCTAGAGAGGCCACAATACTAGTGATAAAGCTACCTACCATAATTAATTTTGCAAGCTTCAACACAGAACACATTTTTAAAAAAAGAAAAGTAAATGACAAAACACAGAGGCAACATGCAACCCCAGAGCTCCATCCCACCTAGAACAAGTCTAGGGGACAATAAGAAGGAGAAAAACAGAAGCCACACACCTGAATTGTCTGAAATGGTAGCAGTGGAAGTAACAAAACAAATGAATGAGGCTATAGAGAAAAAAGATCAGAAGTAATTTCTCAGGTAAAGAAAGAGATGATGATCATAATGAGGGACTTTGCTAGTGAATCTAGAGCAGACACAGATTTTTTAAAAATAGAGGAGCTTAGGAAAATGATGGAAACCATGAATGCCCAACATAGGAAAGAACTGGAATCTATGAAACATATTCAAACAGATATCCAGAAGATTAAAAATTCTATTGAAAGTATACGCAGCAGAATGAACCAATATGACGACAGAATATCAGATCTGAAAGACAAGATTGTAGTTAGTGATCAAGAAAAGAAAGATTTCTTAAAAATAGCAAGGTTCCATGAAAAATCAATCCAATCGCTGCAAGATTATGGAAAGAAAAATAACATAAGATTGATCAGTATCGATGAAAATCCAGGAGACAGCACAAACAAAATAAAAAACCTTGTCTCAGAACTAAAGACAGAAAACTTCCCAAGCATGGAAAAAGAATTTGACATACAGATAATTGAGGTATGTAGAACTCCAATTAGCTATAACCAAAAAAAAAAAAAAAAAAAAAAATGCATGTACATCAAAATCTACACAAAGGCATATAATAGTCAAGATTCCAGAAGTTCAACACAAGAAGAGCATATTAAAAGCTGTTAGAAAGAATAAACAAATGAACTCCAAAGGAAAGCCAATCAGAATTATAGCAGACTTGTCAACACAAACCCTTAAGTCAAAGACAGCTTGGAGTAAAGTATTTCAAGTCCTAAAAGAAAACAATCCCCAACTTAGATTGATGTATCCACAAAACTATCTTTCACAATCAATGGAGAAATAAGAAACTTCCATAACAAAGAATACCTGAAGAAATTCATGACTACCAAACCAGCACTTCAAAATGTTCTGAAGGATATTCTAGAAAATAAGGATGACTACAATTACATGAACCCCCATAGAAGAATCTACCAGGCAAGTCAAGCAATTAAACAGAGGGGAAAGAGTAGAAATCAACAAAAGGAAAATAATATGACAAGAACAAGTCAGCACGTATCAATTATAATAATCAATTTAAATGGTTTCAATTCACCAATCAAGAGAAACAGGTGAGCAGATGGGATCCAGAAAGAAGATCCAACAATATGCAACAAACATATTTAACTCAAAAATAAATTCATAGACTAAAAATCTAAGGATGGAAAACAATACTTCATGCAAGAAGAACCCAGAAAAGAGCAAGGGTAGCTATTCTATTTGTAGAGAAAGTGGATTTCAAGCCAAGACTGATCAAAAAGGCATTCCAAAAGGAAGATATAACAATCATAAATATATATTCACCAAATACCAGTGTGCACACTATATAAAACAGCTATTAATGGACATGAAAAATCTAATAAGCATTAATACAATTGTAATGGGAACTTCAATGCCCCACTGTCACAAATAGATCAACTAAACAAAAAAAATCAACAAATATCAGAACTGAACCAAATCAGTGAACAAATGAACTTAATAGATATCTACAGAGTGTTCTTCCCCACAACATCAGAACACATATTCTTCAAAGCTGTGCATGGGATGTCTTCAAAATAGATCAGATACTAGCTCATAAACATACTGAAGTAAATGTAAAGGAACTGAAATTATACCATGTATATTACTAGACCATAGTGCAATGAATTTGGAAATCAATGGTAAAACATATCACAAAAAGTATATAAAAACATGGAAATTAAATCATACTGTCCTGAACAACCAATGGGTCACAGATGAAATTAAGAAATTAGTTTCTATAATTAAATGATAATGTCAGTGCAACATACTGGAACTTATGGGATGTAATGAGAGGTGGTATGAGGAAAATTTATAGCATTGAGTTCCCATATCAGGAAAGCTGAGCAAGCTCAATTAAGCAACATAATGTTGAACCTCAAGCTCCTAGAAAAAGAAGAACAAGTGAAGCCCAAAGCTTGTATGATGGAGGAAATTGTAAAGATCAGAGCAGAAATTAATACAATCAAGACTAAGCAAACAATGCAAAGAATCAATGAACTGAAGAGTTAGTTCTTTGAAAGATTAAATAAAATTTACAAACCCTTACCCAACCTTATCAAAAAAAGGAAAGACTCAAATCCATGCAATTAAGAATGAAATAGGTGAAATCACAACAGATCCTTCAGAAATCCAGATGATCAGCAATACCTACTTCCAGAACCTATACACCAAGAAGATGGAAAACACAGAAAAAATGAAAAGATTACTAGATATATATGAATTGCCAAAGCTGAATCAACAAGATATAAAAATTCTAAATAACCCAATATCAGTCACTGAAATTGAAGAAATAATTAAAAACCTACAAACAAAGGAACATCCAGGTCCTATTAGATTCACTGCTTAATTCTACAAGACATTTAGAGAAGATCTAATGCCACTACTCCTCATGAAATTGAAAGTGAAGAAATACTCTCAAACTCATTCCTGGAACCAAGCATTAAACCAATACCAAAACTAGAGAAGGATTCAACCCAAAAAGAGAATTTCAGGCCAATCTTCCTAATGAGCAAAGATGCAAAAGTCTTCAATAAGACACTGGCAAACAAAATGCAGGAAATCATCAAGAAGATTATACACCATGACCAAGTAGGATTCATTTTAGGGATCCAGGGATGGTTCCACATATGCAAACCAATAAATATAATGAACCATATCAACAGAACCAATAACAAAAACCACAGGATCACCTTAGTAGATGTAGAAAAAACATTTGACAAAGTTCAACACTGTGGGAGACCACCCTGTTGATTATGTCCAAAGCAGGCTGTAAGCAGAATGGGCTGTAAAGAGTTAACCCCCAACTGGCTTGTTTCAAAAAGTGAGTCTTCAAGATTTCTACCTAATTTATCTTCCAGCAAGTTTAGTGTTTCTGACTTAATATTTAGATCTTTAATCCACTTTGATCTTAGTTTAGTGCATGGTGATAGGTATGGGTCTACTTTAATCTTTGGCAGGTTGAAATCCAGTTTTTCCAACACCATTTATTAAATAGGCTATCTTTCCTCCAATGAGGGTAGTTGGCTCCTTTGTCAAAGATGAGGTGGCTGAGTATGTCTGTAGTTGTTTCTGCATCTTCTAATCTATTCCACTGATCCTCGGGTCTGTTTCTTTGCCAGTACCATGCTGTTTTTATCACAGTAACTTTATAGTATAGTTTCAAGTTGGGGATTGTGATATCCCAGGCATGTCTCTGTTGCCTAGAATTGCTTTTGTTATTCTAGGTATCTTTTGGTTCCAAATGAATTTTTGGATTGTTTTTTTCTAGTTCTGTGAAGTATATTGTTGGAATTTCAAATGCTAGAGGGGGTGTGGAAAGAAAGGAACCCTTCTCCATTGCTGGTGAGAGTGCAAACTGGTGCAACAACTGTGGAAATCAGTATGGAGATACCTCAAAGAACTAGGACTAGAGGTCCCATTTGACCCAGCTATTCCCCTGCTGGGTATCTTCCCCAAAGAATTAAAAGAATCATACCACAGTGATATATGTGCACCCATGTTTATAGCAGCACAGTTTGTAATAGCTAAAGCTTGGAAAGAGCCCAAGTGCCCATCAACTGGAAACTGGATAAAGAAGATGTGGGTTTTCATAAAATGGAGTACTACTCAGCCATAAAGAATGAGAAACTAGAGACATTTACATCTAAATGGATGCGCATTGAGGCCATACTATGAAGTGAAATAAATAGGACACACATGTGTAAACACCAAATAGTTTCTCTAGTGTAAGAAACTGAAAGCATAAATAAGGGTTAAAATGATTAAAATGAATAATTGATAATTTGAAATAGGAAAAGGTCCAAAGGTGTACAGCTAGTGGGAAGGCAAGGGGAGAGGGAATAAGGGAAAGGAAAAATTATAAGAAAAGAAAATAAATGGAAATGAAATCTATGTAAATAGGGGAGGGTGGAGGGGGTGAAGGGTGCATGGGAAATGGGGGAAAAAAATAAGAACTGAGATACATCATGTATAGGTACAAGTACCCAATGATAACTGTAAACATATTGTATACCTAAAATGTACCAATAGAAGAATTTTTTAAAAAGGTGAGTCTGACCGAAGCCTGTGTGACTCATAGGGGCACTGCAGTGGTGTGCAAATTAGAAATTATCTCCCCACTAATGGCCACAGCAGAGGCCAGAGAAACAGTGTGTGAAGCTGTGGGGCTCTGATACAAGATAACACACAGCTGAGGTCAGAGTGACTGTTATTCAAATTTCTTCCCAGAATTAAAACTTTCTTAACTGAAAAGACAAGTTAATCATTAACCACAGGCTATATCTGCTCTATTCTGTTTCTAACACAAGAATTCTTTGTCTCCTCTTTTATAAGCCTTGCCTGTGTCAGCAACTTATCTCTAGCAGCCACACTAGCCCCCTCACCCAAACCTAACAATGATTGTGTCACCAATAAATATCAGCAATTCTGACTATTTTGAGGAATTAAAAGCATCACACCACTGCGATATATACAAATCCATGTTTATAGCAGCACAGTTTATAATAGTTAAAACTTGGAATCAGCCCAAATACCCATTAACCATTTTTGGGTAAAGAAGATGTGGTATTCTTATACAATGGAGTACTACCCTGACATAAAGAAGGATAAACTTGAGGCATTTATAGGTAAATGGATGCACCTTGCATATTCTTTTTTTTTTTTTTTGGTATCGGGGATCAAACTCGGAACCTTCCACTTGTGAGGCAGGTGGTGGAACCACTGAGCTAAATTCCTTGCCCTTGAGGCCATATTCTTAAGGGAAATAAGTTGGACACACATGTTTAAATATTACATTTTCTCTGGTGTGAGAAACTGAAAGTGTAAATAAGGACCAAAATATATAATAGCTATGTGGAAATGAGAAGAAAATGTTCAAATGTGAAGGGAAACAAGGGAGGGGAGAAGGGAGAAGGAAGGAAGAGAAATTTTTTAAAAAGAGAATAGAAGAAAAATGAAAGCAAAGTTTTTGTAAATAAGGAGTGGAAGAGGGGTTGAAGGGGGGAGGGGATTGGGGAAAAAGAAGAATCAAGATATACAATGTACAAGTATAAATTCCTTAAGATGAACATGATCACTATGAACATATTAAAATGTTCCATTTAAAAAAAAATTAGGTGTAGGGACAGGGGAGAAAAAGAAATCCACGGACCATTATAGTCCCAAGGGAACCCTAGTGCAAACTATGGGCTTCGAGTGATAATGATGTGTTAGTATAAACTCAGTGATTGTAATAACTGTACCCTCTAGTGAAGATGTTGATAATAGGAAAGGTTATAGTTCTGTGAGAATGGGATTATAGAGATACTTCTCTCTACTCAACTTTGCTCTGAACCTAAAACTGCTCTAAAAAATAAAGTTATTAATTAAAGAAAGAAAAGAGTGTCAAATTTTGCCACTGCTATTCAATATATTATTCAAAATATTAGCCATAGCAATTAGGCCAGAGAAAGAAATAAAAGAGATTCAAATAGGAAAGGAAGGAGTCAAAATATCCTTGTTTGCAGATGTCAGGATCCTGTACATCAAGGATGCAAAAGCAGCACCAGAAGATTCCTAGAACTAATAAACAAATTCAACAAACTGGTCAGACACAAAATAAACACACAAAAATCAACAGCATTTCTATACCCCAAGAATGAAGCCTTGGAAAAAAAAACAACAATAAAACAAACTCATTCACAGTAGCTTCAAAAAGATGAAATGCCTAGGGATTAATCTAACTAAGGAAGTGAAAGACCTCTAAATTAAAACTACTATGCTCTGAAAAATGAGATTGAAGATGATGTTAGAAAATGGAAAGACATCCTCTATTATTCTTGAATAAGCAGAAATACCATAAAAACAGACATATTATAAAAATATCATACAAATTTAATACAATTTTCACCAAAATACCATCAGTTTTGTTCACAGAACTAGAAAAAATAGTTCAAAGTTCACATGGAACCAGAAGAGACCCAGAATAGCCAAAGCAATCCTGGACAAGAGTAAGGCAGAAGGCATTACAATTCCAGACTTCAAGTTATATGACAAAGCAACAGTAGTTAAAACAGCTTGGCACTGGTACAAATATCAGATGTGTTTACCAGTGAAATAAATTTCTGAAAAAAAAAAAAGAGCTAATATTATACACTAGAGAAAAGATATTCTCCTTTACAAATGGTGTGGGAAAACATCCAGAAGAATGAATTTTGAACCACAATACTTACCATGTACTAAAATCAAATCAAAATGAGCCAAAGATCTATATATAAAAACAGAAACACTGAATCATCTGGAAGAAAAACTTAATAAGATTCTTGAAACCACAAGCATAGGCCAGAACATCCTGAAAAGAATATATGCTGATGAGGTTGTGAGGAAAAAGAAACCCTGCTACATTATCAGTGGGAATGTAAACTCATGCAAGCAACTTTTGAAATCAGTATAGATATTCCTCAAAAAATGAAAAATAAAAATTGTTTTGACTCAGATATCTACGGGGTATCTTCATGAAAGAACTAAAATCATTATACTACAATGATAAAGCATATCTATTTTTATGGCAGCACAATCCACAATAGTTAAATTAGAAATGTGGCTTATATGCTTCTCAACAGATAAATGGATAAAGAAAATGTGTTATATACACACATTCTCAACCATAAAAAGGATAAATTTGAGTCATTTATGAGAAAATTGGTGGATCTTGAGACTGTAATGCTAAATGAAATAAGTCAGTGACAAAAAGGTTAAACAGTACATGGTTTATCTAACATGAGACACTCAAAATAATTTAAAGAACAAAATGTAAAATGTCATATTACAGCAACAGGGAGGAAGACTTTGTAGACATTGGAAAAAAGTTGGTAGAGGAGAAAGAGGGAATGGCCCAGGGGGTGTAATATTATCAATTATCATTATGAAATATGTATAGGTATTGATGCCCAAAGCTGAATGTCATCACTAAGTATTATATGCATTAATAAAATGTTAAAAGTCAATTTAGAAGTAGGAAAGGTATGGATTTCCAAAATATGATATGATATAGAGCTACCAAGTAAAGCAAGTACTATTCTTAGTAACATTATTCACAGATTTACTTCTGAGAACAGAAGTGATAGAATATTCACTATCCAAATTTTATTCATCACCATACATAAGGAGGTAGTCAAAATCATTCACGGAAAGATTTATCAATGAGAATGAAAGAAGTTCAGAATATATTTTCATCATCTATGTGTGACATGACTGTCATCATAGAACATCCCAAATTACTTGCAAAATGTTAAAATTAATAAGTGAATTTAGCCAGGCACCATTGTTTAGATAAGTGTACCCTAAGGGGTACCTGTTGAAAGCTTAGCCCTTCGGTACATGGTGCTATGGGGAGGTGATAGAACCTTTAGGCGGTGAAGCCTAATGTGAGGAGTGTGCTCTCTAAGGAGTCTATGATACTGTGGCTCTTCTTTCTCTCTTTATTTGCTTCCTAGCTACATGAGGTGTGAGCAGCTAGCTTCATGTGTCCTAGACCAAGATGTCCTGTCTCATCATAGACCCAAAGCAATGAGGCCACCCAAGCATGAACTGAAATCTCCAAAACCATGAGCAGAAATAAACCTTTCTCTTTTAAATTTGATTATCTCAAGTATTTTGTCACAGTGATGGAAAGATGACTAATGCATCAGGTTCTTGAATATTGTAACATCCTAACAACCATAATGCATTTATCTGTACCACAAAAACAGTATATAGAAAATATAATTGTAAAATATAATAAAAATTTCAATAGTAAAATTACCAAATACATGAAATAAATTTAATGCAGTATTTATAATCTAGTACACTGAAAATTCTATGAATTTAATGAATTTAATAATATAAATTTCCCTAAACTAATTCATAGAAATAATACTTTACAAATCAGGATCAAAGCTCATGCCTGTGTGGATATTGCACCTGTATGTAGAAACTGACAAGTTGTTTTTACAGTGTGCATGGAAATATTGATATCCAACTAATAAAACTAATTTTAAAGAAAATCTGAGAACCTATATTACCAAGTATCAACACTTAAAGTTTATTATTGTAAGTTAAAATGCCTTAATACAGTACAGAAACAGATATATAGAAACATAGGATTTCATAATAATACAGTAAAAGTGCCATATGTTGCATAAGAATAAACTATTTTATAGATGATGCTGAATTCATTGGTCCCTTATATTTTACAATGAATTTTAACTATTACCTCACACCATAAGCAAAAATTAATTGCAGATGTAATATAAATGAAAATATGGAGAGTAAAGCAAGACTTTTATAACGAAGCATGAGAGACTATCCTATGATTTTGTTGAAATAGCTATTTCATGATGAAAATAAATAGATTAGTTCTCTATCTCACACCACATACAAAGAAAATTTTATTCATGACAGGACAGCTGGATGGCAACTCCATGATACAGAGACTTGTAGGTCAAAGTCAGCTTCACATTAGTGTCTGGAAAAGACTTACAAAAAGAAAAAATATCCTTCTCCCACTGTTAAAATATTCTCATTCCCTCGCAAGTTCAATGAGTCCTGAGTTCGATCCCGGATACCAAAAAAAAAAAAAAAAGAAAAGAAAAATTCTCATTCCAGAAAGGTAGAGGAGGTTACTAGAGCATAATTTTATGATTCCATGTGTATGTTTTTAAAGATACACTACTCTGCTAAAATTGTAAAACTAGTAACTTCTTTTCAGCTCTAGTAAGTAAAGTAAAAATATATACAGGTTATTAATACTAGAAATTTATTTTTTTGCAACTTTCACCCCTTTCATCTGATAAATGAAATGATATATAATAAATACGCTTCATTCTGTGTGATTCTTACCACAAAGTTAGGTATGTGACATCCAAACTCTTCAAATTAATTGTATTTCTTATTGACATATGACCCAAGATGGCCATTTACACTCCTCTCAAAACTTATCTAAAAGACATAATGGAGAAATAAGATTCTACTTGGCAGAATATGTAGAATTAAAGAGTTTTCATTCCTGAGTCAACCTGATACTTTAGTACAGAGAAGCTATCCAGAAATAAAACCATCACAGAGGAAACAGAAGCCTAGGAAAACAAAAATAAGTTGGATCACTAATGATACAATGCTGCACTTTAACCAGTCATCACAGAAGCCAGTCCTTCAATTTAGTAATCCTTCTGTTGAATTTAATCACTTGAGTTTAAACATTTTACTGTTATCGCCATAAAAAAAGTGAATTACACATTAAATTGAGATCGTATAGTTATACAAATATGATTATTAAATTGGTAACAAATGACAACACGAGGCTAGAAATAATCCTCCTCCTCCAAACAGCCAACACTCTGTCACCTTCACCTAATGAAATCCAAGCCTTCTCTAGCAGCCTTTTCCATTCCAATGAGGCAGAAAGCAAATAGAGCTTAGAGTAGCATACACAGGAGGGCTTAATTAGCCATACCTGGAAATAACATAAAATCATGTTCATTTGCATTGGGTAGAACTCAGGCAGGACCCACATAAAAAAAGCAAGTAAAGCTTTAGGTCATTGTATATGATCAAGCAGTAGAGAACAAATTTGTTAGTGAGTCACTAATAATTTTTTAATAGATCATCTTTTTCATGGTAGATATTTTGTGTGCACCATTCCTACAGATAGTATATGCATACACTCACCCTTTCCCCAAGGAAGACATCTCAAAATCCCATGTTTGCTATAATCACATCAGAATTCGGGATTTGTGAGCATTGAGCAGTTCTTTCCATTATCACTCGATATGGCAGCTGTCGTCCAGGAAAGTAAAACAAAAACGACAAACCGACAGCCTGGTGTCATGCTATGAGTTGTAGAGCAGAGATGGGGCAACAGATAGCAGAAAATTACATTTAGGAAGAGAGAGGGAGAAAGCAGAGCCCATTCCTGACAATAATAACTGCATCATGTGTAGCAGGCTTTGTAAAGGAGCCCTGCCTCAAATACGCTTTGCTGTGCTGTAGGGAAGTTCCTCAGTTAGATTCACATTCCCAGCCCACAATAACTTCCTTGTTTGTTGTTCCTGATGACCTCACATTCTGCTTTCCAGAACATACTTGTTCTTTACCCTTGGAAATTATTCATCTTGCACTGGCTTCCTTTCATGGTCTTAGGCCCTTTCTTTGAGGTCTAAGGTATTTTTAAAGTCATTTTTCCCTAACTTAGGATTTCCTTGAGAAAAAAAATCCTTCAAAAGCGTAATACAATTTTGGACTTTTTTTTTTTATAGTCAATTGCATGTGCTAGCATCTCACAGTTCATTAGACATAATGATAAAGACTGATATTTTTGTCCTTCAAAATCTTTAAGGAAATAATTATTTCCATGAGGCTTATAGGCCAATTTTGAAAATAAGCTTGAATGGGAATTTCATACAGCAAATCTGATCATTATGACAAGGCTCAATCACGTTCTCTAAGAAATCTCAATTTTTTTATTAGTTCATGCTTGTGATATAAATAAATATTTTATTGTGGGTAACAGGACACATCATATCTCTAACATTTTTACTTCTCCTTCCCTCACCCTGCGTCCTTTCTCTCCCTATCTCCAGGTCCCATTTTACAAAATCTATCTCCCTGTTTCCTTTTGTTTTCTTTTTTCCTTTTGTTTCATTTTCTTTTCTTTTTTCACAAAGTTTACCTCCCTATTTCCTCTCATGTACCTTTTATTTTGCTCTTTGAATTATCTTTACTTTGGCTTTCTCAAACAAGAGAAATTATGTGATATTTAATCTTCTCTGATTTATTTCCCTTAGCATTATGGTCTCAAGGTGCATTCATTTTCCTACAAATAACTCAAATGTATCCTTCTTTGTGGCTGAGTAGTACTACATCATACATGTATTTCACATTTCATTTACTCATCTGTTGATGGCCATATAGCCTGCTTCCAAGCATTAGCTATTATGAATTGTGCTCCTATAAACATGAGTCTGTGTGTATCATTGTAATATGATGACTTTAACTTCTTCATTTAGGAAGTGCTTAGCAGAAGTACAGCTAAGTCAAATGGAATCTCTACTTATAGTTTTCTGAGAAATCTGTGTCCTGATTTCCACAGTGGCTGCACTAGTTTACATTTCTACCAAAAATGTAGAAGAGTTCCTTTTTCTCATACGATCTTGCCAACATTTCTTGTTGTTTTTTGAGTATTTGAGGAAACCCATTCTCTGTGGAGTAAGACGAAATCTCAGTGTTTTGATTTCTATTTTTATTTAAATTCTTTTTCAATTTTATTCATTTTTTTACATCTAGAATCAGGTTTTTCCAATCATATGAAACTTCAGATTTTTTCCACTTTATTTCTTCTTCAAATTGGCAAAATTTTCTTGAAATAATCCTTTCTCTGTGGGTCTTTACTAAATTCAGCAAAGAAAAAAAAGTAGGATCTTTAAAAAACAAACATATACAAACAATGAAGGAAGCAAGTGTTTCCTGGAGTAATTCAGAACAAGAGAAAGTAAGCCTTGGTAATTATAGGGAGAAGAAAAGAAACTTTTAAAAGACACTTGAAGATTATGCAATAAAAAAATTTATGTCAGCATTTTTTAAAAGCTAATTGAAATCATATACTTTAGCAAAAAGTTACAAAACTGATGGAGCATAAAAAATACTCTGATTTGTGATATAACTATTAAAAAAGTAGCACAATAACTACAAATATTCGCACAAAACATAAATCCTAGTTGTTTTTATAAAACAATGAAACAATCTTTTGAGGATAACATTATTTCCATATTATAGAACAATTCAAGGGCTAGTAAACAAATGAATTCCAGCTTACTTTAGACCTAATAGCAAACAAAACAAAAGAAAACAAAAAGTCTGACCTATTCAAGAACATACTTGAAAGAGCCAATCCTAAATAGGATTACTAGCAAATCAAAACTTTAACAAATACAGAATGACCAAATTGAGTATATTTTAGGAAGATCCCAGGCCAAATTTTATGTATGAAGGGTGATCACTAGATAAATACATTAAAAGAGAAAAATTCACTTCAACAAACATAGAAAAAGTCTTTGTGCAATTGAACACGTTTATTTTGTTAAGCAAAAACTTAGCAGACTAGAAATAGAAAAGCATTTACTTAGCCTGACCAAACTGATGTTCAGATAATCTCCTACAGAAAAACTTAGTCACCTTCTTCCTGTTCCTCTTCCTCCTCCTTTTCTCCTCCTCCTCCTTCTTCCCTCTTCCCTCCTCTTTCTCCTCTCCTTCCCCTTCTTCTCCTTCTTTGTTTTTCTGTTTTCTAGAGGTTCTGAAGATCACACCCAGCTCCTTAAGTATGATATGCAAAGGTTCTGCATTGAATATAACCCCAGCCCCTAAAAATGTTTTTCTTTATGAAGATGAATTATTATCATTAATTTTGATGTAATATGAAATGAGATTATTGCTATCATCATCACTTTTGTTCAAAGTCTTATACAAGTGTATCAAGAAAAAAGGAGTAAGGAAGTAACTGAAAAGAAAAATGAACAGAATCATAATTATTAAAAAACCATGTAATTATCTCCTTTGAAAACTAAAGAATTCTCCAATAAATTGGAGAAGCAGTTCCTATTCAGTAACATAGTGAAACAGAAATTAAGTATATTGCAAGGAAGAAACAGCTAAATAACATTTTAAATGGCATTATAAGAAGGAAAACATAAAATATCTAAAAAGTAAAATGAATGAACAATCAAAATACAGAATATTATAAGTTAATACTGAAAATACTTTAAGAATTCATAAATAACATTTTTAATGTCCTTGGAAAACCAGACATATCTTCATGAAGATGTTGATTTTTACCCTGCAGAGACATGTGCAAATGATAGGAAATTCAAATTTCAGTAGATTTCTTAGTCTCTATAATTAGGTTAGGCATTCTAAATAAAGAGCAAAAAAACTAGTCAAGACTAATTGGAAAAACAAAACATGGTAGGGATGTGATCTTCATCTTTCAGTAGTCAAAAGATTTTATAAAATGGCAATTATTAAAAGAGCATAACACTGATGAAAGTGGAACAAAACAGAAAATAATCCAGAAACATCTCCTTGATATACACTGAAAAATTTTATTATACATCTGTGGAAAATTTCGGTTCTATTTTACAAAAAGCGATAAAGCAATTGGTTACCTTTGTGACTTTGGTGGAGATTTAATAATTGTTGAAATCACATACATACACATTCATGAATCTACTGAACATGTATACATAGACACACATTTGTATGAATCAACAGTCACAGTAATATATAGAAATAAGAATTTAAATTAAAATAAAAGAAATATTATTTTATTACCAGAAGCTTAATGTCAAAATGTGACAGAAAGTATAACAAAGGAAGTTTAAATAAAAATTTTTTGCTTAAATATAAGTGCAAAATATTTCACTAACATTTAGAAAAAGTAAGTCAATCAAAAAAAATTTTAATAATAATTTAAAAATAGCCATATCAATATTGGATTCACTCCAGGAATGCAACTCTAGTTTTATATTTTGAAAAAACATTTCATGTAATACATCATATCAGCATATTCTTTGAAGAAATTATATGGCCTTTGTCAATATAAATGATTATAAAATTAACCATCCATGACTTAAAAAAGAAAAATTCTTGGCAAATTAGAAAAATATTAATTTCTTAAACTTGACATAAGGGTATGTAAGTGGCTTACACATTAAATGAAGAAATAAAACTTTTGCTCTGAGATCAAGGCAAGACAAAAGTTTGTGATAGTCAATCCTATTCAGAAATGTATAGGAAGGGAAAGTAAGGCAATAGGCAGGAATCGTACGCAGAATGCTTAAGAACTAGAAGAAATAAAACAAGACTTATTTACAGATGACAAGACAGGATACATCAGAAATACAAATGAAACTAGGAGTTATAAATGTTGCTGAGCACAAATCAATATATGATCAATAGCACCCAAAGAAAAAACTACTTGTTACAAATTATTCTTTTTTAAAATGAAATCAATGAGCAAACTGTAAACAATCTCTTAAAAAAATGCATATGAAGGATCAGTATACATTGAAAGACAAGATGCCAAAATTTACCAGTCATCAAAAATATGAAAATTGATCAATGGTGCTATTTTTTCACATATTGACTGACAACACAACTAAGATCACACATGAAGAATTTGTAGAAATGTAGTCTCATGCATGCTTGATGAGAATGGCCACTAGTAAAATCCACTTAAAAGATAATAGGTGGGAGAGAAGCTAAGCCGGTAACAGCACCTGGAAGGAAGCTCCCCTGCGGCCATCCCAAGCTCCTAGGGCAGAGAAAGTGAGCCGTTCAGGCACCAGAAGCACCCCCCAACCTCGTGGAAATGAGAAGACACGTAAACAAGCCTCAAAAACAGACTTCTGGATCACCTACAGCAACCCTAAAGGGAAACGAGATGAAACAATCTGATACTCAACCACCTGGACTCTCTGAACTGGCAACAAAAGAGGGTCTGGGAAAAATGAAATCAGAAATAATTGCTCAGATAACAGCAAA
>NW_004624777.1:13637465-13657392 GCF_000247695.1 Heterocephalus glaber
GTACAAGATCCCAATGATGAATCTAACTGTATTTTATACCTAAAATGTACCAATAAAGTTAATGGGGAAAAAAAAGATAATTAGGTGGGACATCATAAAATTAAAATATCTGTAACTTTATATAAAGCAATTCAAATTTCTGGAAATCTATGTTAACATTCACACAGGAGCACCCACCTATATTTATTTATTCATTTACTTATTAATTATTTAGAAGTTAAAAATGATATACTAGGACCTATTTCAGGTACTGTGGAGAGTGGTGTTAGCCATAGAGACTCCATATTAATTCTTACCCTCCACTGCATAGAGCAAGGAGACTGTGTTATGAGGAACCACGTCCTTGCCAACCTAAATGTTTACCTTCAGAAATTGTCCTGGAAACATGATGAACATTCTGTAACCCCGAGAAACAAAGAAGCCCATGAGGGCGGGGGATTTCCAAAGAACTAGAGAACAGGGAAGTAGGTGTCTCTGGATAAGGGTCATGATTAATGACCAAACTCACCAAGTGTATAAAAGAAAGGTGAAAAATAAACTTGGGCGCTCGGTCTCTGGGGGCCCTCCCGACTCTATCTCTTTGTCTTTATTTTTCTTCATCCTCACTCCCCCATTCAGGTACTGTTCGACAGGTGACGGTGGGATCCGTCAAGGTACTACAAAATAACCACAGAATGAGATACAGAAAGAATTACCTTAATATCCTAGAAGGCTTACATAATAGAAGGATGGGAATAATAACAAATCAACGAAGAGCATAACAGTAAGTTCATGGGAATAAAAGATATGTGTAGGAGTTTTCCTTTACTGAGGCACTGATAAATATATTAATGAGGGGGCCATCATAATATATGAAGAGGTGTATGCACCTGTCCTGTGAGAAATACTGTAATGGGATCATTCTCTATTTACAGTGGCAAACATGAGTTATGGGTTGTATAAGTCAGCTTTCCAGCTGCTGAACAAAATACCTGACACTCAAAACTTAAAAAAGAGGCTAATTTGGCTTATGGTTTCAGAGAGTTCACTCCATGTTCTGCTCCAAGGCAGAAATGACACAACAGAAAGGAATGAATAGAGGAAAGGTGTTCATTCCATAGGGTCAGGAAATAGAGCAGGAAGGAGAGGGGGAGGAGGAGGGAGAGGAGAGAGCAAAGAGGAAAGAGATATAACTTTCAAAAGTATGCTCCCAGAGTCATCTACCTCCTCCTACCAGGCTCCACATGCTAATATATACCATTAGGAACTCCTTAGGGTCCCCCTATGCAATTGCCTTCCTAAAGCCTCACATCTGAATACATAAGATATTTTAGGTACATTGTAGACATGAACCATAGCACAGGTGTAGTAGGAAGCCAGGTGAATAAAGTATGTGAAATTAACACAGGGAGCAAAGGAAAAGAGTAGTAATCAGGGTATAGTTACTTGCAGGAATCTATCTCCATTTCAGTTTATTCACATACCCCACCTGCTGCTTCCCCACATTGTACTCTCCCTGTGAACAAGAGTTGTACTAGTTCTGTCTTTTTTAAACTGATTATGTGGCACACCTTAGTAATGAATCCCTTTTATGGTTTATATCTAGATAGCCCTCTAAGGCCTCATGCAGTCAGGTGGGACTTTGGGAGTTACTGGGTCATGGGTGTGGGTGTGTGAAACTGGATTAATCCACAGACTGGTTTAGTATAGCTCTGGGTGTGAACGATGGATTTACAGAAGTGTGAAGACCCGCTCTGGATGTGGGTGGCACCAACCAATAAGCTTGAAGCCTGGATGGAATAAAAGAAAAAGAAGAAGGAGGGCTCTGCCTCCTGCCTGTCAAGCCATGAACTATTTTCCTTGCACCCTGCCTTTGAGCCATCTGAATATGAACTGAAACTTCTACAAACTTTGAGCTAAAATAACCTTTTCCTCCTTTAACATGTGTCAGGTATTTTGTCCCAGCAACAAGAAAGTAACTAAGACAATGTCTTTATGTTTTCATATATAATTACTTTTTGCACAGAATTTACCATGTGAGTCAGACACAATTCTTAATGTTTTAAAAATAAAGTTGCATTTACTTGCCCTTTTTTATCTTCACCTTACCCTTGAGGAATCAAATGGAGTTAGAATAACTTGATGAAGGTAATGCTGGAGAAAGACTACCTGCCTCCAAAAGAACCTGTTCGTAACCACCATTACACTGAATAATATACCTCTTTAACTTTCTTGTAATCCAATTTACCTTCCTGGTACTACTTTGATAGATATCTTGCATTTTGGAAGAGGGCTTCATTCAATTTGAAGATTCTTCACTGAAGAGAGTTCCCTCTCAAGAATCGCAGCCTCTAAAGAAACATTTGTTGATTTAACATGCAAAGCAACAATAGTAGAGCTTGAGTTTTTTTTAAAAATTACTAATGTCTCTATTTTAAGAAAGAGTTACATAGCAGTTAAATTTAAGTATATCCAAAAGAAGTAAGTATATCCAATTACATAAAATTGATAGGGATTTTAATGATTATCCCAGTGGACTGTCTGAATATAATATTTATGTGTAGAAAAAGTCTCACTAGCTAGTGAAATATTTTTCATTTGGAGGAGTTGAGTGATCTGACTTTTGAATAATAGTAAATACAGCTCACATTTATTTCAGAATGTCAGAAAACAGCCAGTTGACAATATTAATAGAGTGGAAAATCCATGATCACAGAAGCTTTCATGTCAAATATGACAACCTTTCTAAATTACTTGTCAAAGTTGACCTCACACAATCTTAGATAAACTAAGTTAGGTAAGTTAACTGTGAGTGTAAAAGTGAGCTAAATCTCAGGATTTCAATTATACTTATCATTGTAGAAGTCTTGGAAT
This sequence comes from Heterocephalus glaber, assembly GCF_000247695.1. The sequence goes on from NW_004624777.1 coordinate 13,640,319, forward strand.
TGAAAAAACTACCATTTAGTAGAGAAAAAAATAGGAAAAGCTCACCCATTCCTGCAACCATCAAAGAATGAAAAGTATATTTATATCATGTTCAAAGGAAAGTGACTTCTACCTCTTACTTAATGTAACCATACATACAAATACAATGATGGCTTGTTTTGGTAGCAGAAAAAAGAAAAGGATCTTAAAAGAATGGATGTCAAAATAAATAATATGTAAAGTAAAATTAAGTCTATAAGATGGTATTTATAATTCAAAATTTTAATCTTTTTTCTAAATTGAAACTTTGGGAATCTAGAAATAGAAATTAAAAAACATATAGCTTCCTGACATCAAGAATATATTAGCAAGCCTGGGAAATGGTATTCTTCATAACAAAACATTTGTTAGCTGTGCCCTAAGCTGACGAAATCTCTAGATAGATGATAATTAAAAAGAAAAGCAAATGGCCACCATTTACTGGGTAGCAGCTAACACACACTACATACTGTACTAGCTATTTTAAAACATCATTACATTTAATGCTCTCAAAAAACTGCAGTAGACAGATAGATTAGTGTGCATACTGAGTGCAGTATGCTAGATTGCTATATTTCTCCAGAATTGAAAATGAAGTTTTGATTTATGAACAATTCTAAAACAAAAGTGTATTTTTCATTCTTCTAGTATCATAGAACTTCTATATTAAGACCTATAATAAGAAAATATTTAGTATATTAAAATACATACAGAAAGGTATCAATATTTTATCTGTGGTCTTTAATTTCTTCAATTCAAATATGAACAAAACATATTCTTTTTAAAGAAGAACTAAGATACTTATAGAGTATTGATAGTCATATTTTTCAGATTGTTATAATAGACCTTTATGCAAGCCTGCTATATGTTGGTCATTATGTTTAATACTAGACTGTACTTTCATTAAGACCTTCAGATGCTTTGAGTTTAATTGTGTTGCCAGATGAGATACAAAGACAAAGCCCAATAAACAAAATAACCATTTCCAATACCTAGAAACAATGTAGTATATTAATTATTGCTATCTTTTCCATATTGCAGATTTTTACTTTGCTGGCTTCCTCTCAAGTGAGTAGCAAGTTCCATACTTCATATACCAAGGGTAAGTATACCACAAAGAAAGGAAAAATAGACTGCCAAAATTTGAACATATACTTTGTAATAACTTTTGGTGGCAAAATTATAAGGGTCTTCGAAAAGCGAGAACATGGTAGGGCTCCCCCTAGGTTGCAGTTTTCACTAGGCAGGTGGCAACCAGAATTACAGACAATGTCAAGGGGGTGCCCAAGACCTCCAAGGAGGGCTGGGTTGTTTTCTGTGTCACCAGCCATCACAGACACTTCCATACCTCAAGCACAGCATAGGAACAGTTCAAAGAGGCCAGACCACTGCAGAGCAGGCAATGAGCATGTCAACAAGGTCATCTCAGACATAACCAGTCACCAGAATCTCATGTCCTATGCCCTGGGCACAAGTCAGCCTCTCAGATACTGGAGGGCTGTTAAGTCAGGGGAGGAGATCATACTGGAGATAGAATTTCCTGAGAATTTAGGAAACTAAGAGTAAAAGTAAAAAAGCTTTATTTAAAGAAAATAAAACAGCATTTTGTAAACATTTTGGCCTGCAGACTGTAATTAATCTCTTCTTGGTTTTGAAAAAAATAAAAGTATGTGTGAAGTACATAAAAAGGAAGACAAAGTGACTGGATGAAAGTTTCACAGAAAAAGTGACAGTCGAGCATCTTTTGAAACATAAATAAATGCTTCCTTAGCAGTGGGAAATAACACATGCAATGTTAGAGATATCTTTAATACCAAACTTTGACCTCGGTATCATCAGCAATCCATTAAGGTAGTAATGAGATAAGTTTTAAAAATCACAATCACAGGTTTTAATAGATGTGGAGTGAGATAAACCTAAAATGTGTTGGATGATCAAGGTAATATTGTTCAAAAGCAATCATTCTCAAAGTTTGGTCAAAGAATTTCTAAAGATTCCGATGCTGTTTCAGGAATTCTAAAAGGTCAAAAGTATTTTTCTAATAAAATTTTATTTGACTTTCTCACTTTTTCTCTCACCATAATTCAGTGGAAGTTTTCAAAGCATGCATAATATATGATATCACAGCAGAGTGAATGGTGACACAGATAATGAAAATTAGGCAATAGACATCATATATTTTGTTAAAACAAATACTTTATAAGAACAGTATTTGATACTTCAAGTGAAAAATTAGAATAGAATTCCTGTTTTGATTTTCCCAAAGAGCTGACCAAACTTCAGTGATGTATAACCCTTTTATTATAATGCAAACTTACCTTTAACAATGTATAAAATTTATTTTAACATAAATAAAACATAAATATATAATATATATATAATATATAAAAAACAAATATATATATTTATGGAAATATCATGATATTTCAATGCATATATACAATGCTCAACATTCAAGTCAGGTTAAACATATCTATCAAATATGTATCACTTCTTTATAGTGAAAACACTCAAAATTCTTTATTCTACCTCGTTGAAATACACAATATATTCTCATTATCTGTGTTTACTTTCTTAATGTTTAATAGTACACTAGACACTTGCTCCTATTTAACTATAACTTAAAAAGCACTAATCAGCCTGTCCCATCCTTCCTTCCCCATGACAGTTCCTAGTTCTGATAACCAGTGTCCTTCTCTCAACATGTACAAGATCAATTAATTTAGATTCTATATAGAAGTGAGTATTATAGTTAGACTCTAGAATGTCTCTCAAAATACATGTCCTTCATGAGTTAAAAGCTTGGTTCAACCACAGAAGTGGCTGAAACTTTTGGAGGTGGGGTCTAAGTGGAGGAAATAAGTTCTATCTGTCTCTCCTCTCTCCTTTCTGGCCACCATGAGGTGAGTTATTTGGCTGAACCATGCTCTTCTGCCATGATAAAAAATCTCACCACAGGCTCAGAAACAATGCAGTTGACCAACCATGGACAGAAGTCTCTGAAATCACAAAACAAAATACATCTTTCCTTCTCTTGAGTTTTTTGTTTGAGGTATTTTTTCAAAACAAAGAAAATCTGAACAACACAGTGAGATCATATGACACTTACTGTGTAGTGCCTGGCTTATTTCACTTAACATAATGATCTCCAGCTATTCTCCTTGTAGGAGCCTTCCTGAAAGAGTAACATCTTACAGTGACCCATGTTTATAGTAGCATAACTCATAATAGTTAAGTCTTGGAAGTGGCCTATATATCCATCAATAGATGAATAGATAAAGAAAATATAATATTTATGCACAATAGAATACCACTTTGCCACAAAATAGATAAACGTGAGTCCTTTGTAGGAAAATTGATGCACCCCGAGATGATAATATTGGAATAAATCAGACACACGAGCTTAAACATCACATGGTTTTTCTTATATGAGAAACTTGAAATATGAATAAAGAGCAAGATAAAGGTAAATAATAGGAAATGGGGAGATAGATCTTTTTCAAAAGGGAATGACACCAAGAGATGGGGGAGGGGGGAGGGAATGGAGGGGAATGAGATGAAAATGAATTACAATGTGTTATCTACATGTACCAACTCATCATGATGAATGTAATCATGTACTGCATGTATGTACTAATTAAAATGAAAATGAAAAAGACATAACTAATAAATTACTCACAGTGTCAGGTAATGAAATCAATGTACTACAAAAATCAGTAACACCAATTTTTGCTGATATATGCCAAAAGCAAATTATCTGAAATAGAAATTGAGAAAGCAATCTTATTCATAATACCTTCTAAAACTAGTAAAATATTTAACCAAGTATATGAAAAAGTCTACAATGTAAAGTATAAGATGCTAATGAAAGAAATTGAGTGTATAAAAATAGAAAGACATCCCATGTTCATGGATTCGAAAAATCAATATTGTTAAAATATCCTTAATACCCAATGAAATCCACAGATTAATGCAATTTCTATCCAGATATGAATGACATTCTTCACAAGAATAGACAAAACATTTAAAAATTTGTATGGGAATCTTGAGCAACAGATCAAAACAAGAGACATCATAGTACTGGCTTTAAGATGGTCAAGAAATATTTAGCCATTAAAAGAACATAGTATTGGTACCAAGATGCACAGACCAATGAAACAGAATAGAAAGCCTCAAAGAATATTCATATATCTACAACTGACTGATTTTCAATAAACATGCTAAGAATATGCAGTGAAGAAAGGGTAGTCTTTTTAACAGATTGTGCTCAGAAAATTGCATATCCACAGGCAAAAGAATGAAACTATACTCTTGTCTCTCACTAGTTACAAAAATTAACAAAAAATAGATTCCTTTTTTTTGGTACTGGGGATCGAACTTGGGACCTTGTGCTTGCAATGCAGGCAGTGGAACCACTGAGCAAAATTCACGGTCCCCCAAAATAGATTTTTTAACTGTAAGACTTCAAACTAAGAAACTACATGCTAGGAGAAAACATTGAGGACAGATACTCCTAGAAGAGTAAATCACAAAAGTCAGCATTTAATACTTTGTCAAGAATGGGATGATACATTTGTTGTGGTTATTCTAACATCTTTGAGTGTCAAAAAATGTTATTTTGACAGTATTTCCTGTGTTACAATTTTACAAAGTATCATAGAATACAAATAGGAATATTATGTATTCAATTTCTCTTTCTAAAATGTATTTTAAATTTTAATGCATTTTATCTAGTTTCTACTTTACCCATGGTCTGTCAAATTATTCTCACCACATAAGAACACTATAACACATCCTTACAAACCAATATCCAAAAAGGTGCAAATTTCCAATGATGAATGTCATTATATTGTATACCTAAAATGTACCAATTATTAGAATGAATAATCAATAATGTAAAATAGGAAGAAAAGCTCCAAAGGGGTAGGGGTAGTGGGAGGCACAGGGGAAAGGAAAGAAGGGAAAGGAAAAAATGATGAGAAATGGAAAAAATGGAAATAAAGTCTTTGTAAATAGGGAAGGGTGGAGGGCATGAAGGGAGGGCTAGGAATGGGGAAAAAATAAGAGCCAAGATGCATTATGTAAAGGTACAATTCCCAATGAGAAATGTAATTGTGTTGTATACCTACAATGTACCAATAAAAGAATTTAATACAAAAAAAAAATAAAAGTAAACTAGAGCAACAACAGCTGGAAAAACTCTCAATTGGTTTAACATTTGCAAATGATTGTTTGGTAATTAAATAACACTTTCCTGAATATCCAAGAGTTTCCTACAGTCATCAAATGATCAACAGATCAGCCAGTGATAAAATACTGGTATCACCATCAAAGCCAAGAATATATACTAGATTGGAAAGAAATTGGAATATGAAATGTTTTATACACTACCATGTGACATGCTTTTTACTGAGGTATAAAAGTGGTAGGTCTCTTATGAAACATTGTTTTTCTTACATCATAAACCTTGAGTGTCACAGAAAACTCTTAGAAATATAAAATTCTGTTCAAAAGATTTATTACATTTCTTTTTTTCCAACATTAATACTGACTTTAAATAATGATGGACAGTATTGCAGACTATAAGTTGTCTACCAAAAATAAATTCCCCTTTGCAATTACAGAAATGCTCTGTACATGGAAATCAACTACACTGCAGACTCCCTTGTGCTTCTATAGCCATATCACTAAATAATTAAAGCAAGTAATTTCAGTTTTTCCATTCAAAAGGGATATGTGCACCTTCCAATTTGAACTCTCAGGTTTATACACTCTTTCATCTTCCTGGGAAACTGAGAACCAATCTGCATCATATAAACTTGGAGAAATAAATTACTATGTTATATTAACTATTATATTTCTGGTCTCTTTGTTACAGTCACTAGCATATCCTTATACTAACTTAGAGAAATAAGTGGTTTATCTTAGTGCCAATGCACATTCAAATGAAATCAGGTAGAGATAAGGCATGTTTCTTGAAAATACTGCAATCATTCTCCACTTATTATAGAGCATCTAACTGGATTTAAAAACTAAAATCATTCCTCTAATCTCAAATCATATATGCAAATAAATTATAAACAAAATAACAAATGAAGAATGACCACATTTTCCTGAAGAACTCAGGAGTTTTCTAGTTACTAGGGTTGGAATTTCAATTCAAATCCGTTTAGAAAAATACTAGCATCTGTGTGTGTGTGTGTGTGTGTGTGTGTGTGTGTGTGTGTGTATCTATCCCTCTCTCTCTCTTCTCTTTCTTTTTCTCTTCCTTCCTTCTTCATCCCTCTTTCCCTCCTTTCTTCCTAGATAACATTGCTTTTCTAGTTAAAATATCCATTCATTTTTGCTGAACACATTGTCGAAATATTTATGGCAGAGTCACCAAAGAAGAAACAACTCAACCAAATGATAGCAGTTCCACAACCCTTAGCAAAAATTAGTTTAGGAAAAGGAAGAATAAATTTTACCATGCATTGATATGTCTATTGTCAGGCCAGGATCATGAATTTTTCATTAAAATAGCTTTATAAGATAAAAAGGAAATTCTAGAAAATGAGACCTGGAATTAAGGTGTCTTTTGGAATGGCATAATTTTTTAAAACTATTTTTCTCTTACAAAGAGATAGACAACCTGGAGACACATGACAAAATGATGAGCTGTTATGGGCAAATATTCCAATATATTTGAAATGTTAAAAATGGACAAATCTCTAGACAATTATAACTTAACAAAAGTGATTCAATAAATACAAAGTCTGAATTTCCCATGACCATTAAATCATTCTTTCATGTTTGTGTCATAGCAGTCAATCAATATAACAATTGCACCATAATTAAAATCTCCCCATTATGAAAAATTCAGGCTTATTTGTGAAAGCCTGGCATGAAAAAAAAGTTTTATATTTATCTTATCTGTAAATACAAGTAAGAAAACATTTAGCAAATTTTCAAATTCATGAATATGGATAATATAAAGAGAACAACATATGACTACTTCGGATTTATACAACTTATCTTTGTAGTTACCCTTTAAAATGTTAAAAGGAAATAAAATCACATGGACATAAATACAAAGCACTTGCTAATATACAAAATTAATAATAAATATGAGAGCATATTCTAAGAGGGAAATTCCTTGAAATTAGAAGAATATATAAAGAACTTTACCATAAATGTCATATTTAATTTTGAAAGCATTCTCTTTGATATTGGCTACAAAAAAAGGCTTCTAATGATTTCTGAAAAGGAATCTGAGATTAGTAAGACAAGAGGAGAAAATAAAATATATAAATTTTAAAGAAGGTGATATGAATAGGTTCTAAGAACATATCAGTGATTTACAGTTAAAATATTTGAGTCAGCATGAGTTTAGCTGTGTTGTAAGAAACAGAATCATATACAAAATTGAACTGAATTTTTAGGTACCAGCAATAAGCCAATGAAAAATACTTTGAATGTCATTCATAATATTATCAAATTGCTAGGAATGACAACAAAACTGTTGTGCAATTTTTTATACTTTATTGAGTGATGTTAAAGTACTAAATAAATCCAAATATATAGTGCTTTCATGGAGTAGAAAAATCAATATTGTACAGAGATGTATTCTCCTAACGTGCAGACTGACAAAGCAATTGCAAAACAGAATTTTGATAGTGGGAGGCTACTTGGTCATTTAGTTCAAATATTTATATGGAAATCAAGAGTCAAGATCTTCAAAAATATTCACAAGATTGAAGCACAAACTCTATTAGATACTAAAATATTTTATAAAGTTACAATAGTTATTATGACTTGTTGAAGGTACAAAATGAAACATGGGACCAAAGAAACAAATGGTGAGTCCAAACAGATCAATATGTATGTGGATACATTATGTATGAAAGAAGAATGAAGATTTGTAAGGAAATTATTTAAGGAATTATCAGACTTCTCAAGTAATAGAGATAAATCTGTACACATGCGGAAAAAATTAAAGTAGAACATAACAAACACACTAAGCAAATAGTGACACCTGCTGAATTATAGACTTAGATAAAAAATAAAAGTATGCAAACAAAACAAACTTGCAAAGCATTAAAAGGATAACAGCAAAACATAGGAGGGCATCTTCATAATCTTGGAAAAAACCTTTAGACAAATACAAAAAGCATTTTAAAATGAATGACTTTTTTCTCCTCAATGTAGTCATCAAAGACAACATAAAGTGAAAGAACGCAACAGAAAAGAAAAAGATATTTGCAACACGTAAAACTGATAAAGGATTTATATGCAGAATATGAAGTAAACCACAAAAAAATCAATTAAAAGCCACAGGCTACAGAATGTAAAAAAGAAAATGAGATAAATGATGTGAATTGACACATCATGAAAGACAAAATCCAAATGGCCTAAAAACAGAAATGATGTTCAAGCCAATTGGTAAGCAAAGAATTCCAAATTAAAATTACAATGCCACAACAGCCATCAGTTTTGCACCAACCAGAATGCCTGATGTCAGCTGGTTCTAATGGTGCAGAGCAATCAGAAGTATCTAACTGCTGATGAGATAGAAGTGCACATTTCAAGAATTTTTGAATACATGCACTTGATCCAACAATTCCACTTCTACACATATGCAGTGAAGAAGTGTTTGCAAATATGTACCAGAAGACAAACAGGGAAGATCATAGCTGCAAATACAAAGACAGACATGAATCCATGCTGTATTTCTTCCATCTACATAAAAATTGCACACCACATTTCCTACATTTCAATAGAATGATAATTAATATTTTAGTATTTGAAATGAATTAACATGACTATAACCTTTACAGATACAGTCATTTCCACCTCAAAATGTACCCAATATTCCTAACAGTGACACAAAATTTGAAGTTTTGTTAATGCTAAAATAAAATGATTCTTTACAATTTTTTAAAGAAATGTCCAAAAAAAATTGTATAGAAAACAACAAAAGAATGTGGTCATGGATAATCTCAGAGATCTGAGATGTGGATGATCAAATATTTAAAATTACAAACTATCACCTTTACTGAAGTGTATACAAAGGTCATGGCTACATGGAAATCTTTCTTTTTATTTATCAAATTTATTTATCTTAATTTGAGCATCCAACTCTTAAGCAGAGTCTTATGCATTCACTAGGACAATCACAGCGGAACTGCAATCTTATATCTGCACTCTCCATGCTAACTACCCAAGTTTCTCCCCTACTAATAACATCTGTGGAATTTCACTGTTAAACATGAACTTGTCACCTTTAAGCCACGACTTTGCTAACACATGTTTTACTGTGATGCCAATAAGATGGATTATGTCAGGCAACGCCTTGCTATCCCCTTCCTTTTCCATAAATCTTCAGAGCTACAAGCATTCAGGCAGACACAATAGCAAGGTAAAGTGTGTGGTGCTCATAGCAGGGATGCATCTGATTCCTCCTATGTTTATAACTCACAGTAGCCAGAGCCCACGTCCATGCACTTCAGTTTGGAATTTTCATATTCCAAACTCCTTCCCTTCCTCACCTCCCCATCTGTTGGTCACTGTTAGTAAATGTCACAGTATGCATCCTTCACTATTAAATTTTTATTTACTGATGATAAAAATAGGGACTGGATGTTGATTTTAAATCTCAGAGAATTTGCTACTTAACCTGGCAAACCTGCAGAGGCTCCTCAAATCTTTCTTTCCTTGGGGAGGAAAAACAATAAAAACAACAACAAAAATACCCTAAATGCACACTTCTTGCATTGCCTGGTTTCAGTCAGACTTTATACACAAAAAAATATAGAAAGAAAAAAATTACTGAAAGTGATATAAATTTTGTCAGCTAAGAAAATAAAAAAGTCTCAGAGGATTTTTTTCCTCTCTTTCCTTGGTTTCTTCTGTCAAATTTTATAATAAAAGAATCCAAGAAAGTGAAGAGGAGCATTTCTTCTGTTTCTTCTGACTCTTGAAAAAGGAAACAGCTAAACTTTAGCCAGTGTTCTGAGAATCATTTAGCCCTATAATTTCTTTAATATTTAAAGAAAATAAATACATTAAAATTGTACTCAGAAAAGAGATGGCTTATAATACCACAGAATTTAACTTAATTTTACTTTAGATATTGTTCAAGGGAACTTCATAACCAAAAGGACTCCACCAATCAAGAGGAATAAAGGCCTTGATCCCAAGAACAAAAGGAGAGGCCATTTTGTACCATTTTCTCTTCTGATATTCAATGTAATTACATTTTTCATACACACCCCATCCTTTTCCTACTTTTCCCATAGTTTCTCCATTTTATTTTCCTTTTTAGAACATTTTTATTTCCTTTCTCTTTTTACACAGGATACATAAAAAAATCTCAATAACTGTACACTAGTGCTCAATAGTTAATATATTTTCCTTATTTTTATAAGAAAATGAAAATATTTCTGTAAGAGGAACACTTTGATACACTGTTGATTTGCTTTCCTTGTATATTCTAAGGCTTGTTCATAAAATTCATAATGTGAGAGCTCATTCCAAAACTGACCTTTAATTCTGGCATTCTATTAGTAATCTTATGCTTAAAAAGTAAACATTTTCATTTCAATCATGTGTATTTTAATATATTCTTCAGCCACATTTTCTTTTGGAGTTTAATAGTGCACTCAGGCTTGCTTCTGAGAGTGCCATTAACCATTAGCCTGAGAACAGCAGAAAGGATACATGATACAAAAATTTAGGACACTCCAAATGCATTTCACTTGTGGGAAAAACTGTTGCTGAATTATTATTTTTTGTGTGATAGGAATGCCATATATTTTCTTTAGTGAAAGACTATTTTACACTGATAATGTATCATTCACTTGTACACATATTCCCCATTAAATACTGAAAAAGTGATTAATTATGCTGCATCTTCAATTGTAATAAATAGTTCAAAGACACTCAGTTTGCTTAAGGATAAATTATGATTAAGGCATAAAGACTAAACTAATCAGGCATGGTTCACATCCAATAGGGAATCATAAAAAACAGAGTTTTAGAGCCACAGAATGCCTTTTAAAAATTTTGGCAGATTATTTTTGTATATTCTAAAACAAATACAGTATTTTATTCATTTAAAGCATTTAATCATTAAATATTAAATCAGGAAAATATTAAATTATCAAATATTAAAGAAGAGCAGCTATTATACACAAAAGATACCTGTAAAACAAAAAGTATTGATATACCAAAAAACAATTTCTTCCCCCAAATTGTGTGTGATAATATATAGTTCATATATATTTTCAATAGCTGCAATTTAAATGTTCAAATTCTGTTTCCAAAATATTAAATAATGATATACCTTACAGGTTTGCTATACATTCACAATATAGTAACTGCAATAAAATTATACTACTACACTATAAATTGTGAACAATATGCCATGAAGTGGACCCCGTAAAGTACAGAAGCAATTGCCCTTACCTAATAGAGATAAGTTTAAGACTCACTGATGTTCTAGAAACATGCATTACTGAACTACCTTCTGTTGAGTAGTTAGACCAATTCCTTAGGTATTCATTGGGGAAATAAAGGCATAATTCAATTAAAATCCGTGATTTTATGGTACTTGGGACTCTACACAGGGACATTTCTGTTTAGATATAAATGCACATAAAAATATTTGTGATTACCATGTTTCTAATGCTAAAAATATTTTCCCCTACAGGAAAAGTAAAATTGAGAAAATTTTTTCATGTGCAAACCATTACAAACAGGTCTCTGAATGAGATAGACTCTATGGGGGGGTGAGATATCAACATCAACAAACTTCTAAAGAAGGCCAAAATAAAGAAATATTAATTTTTTTAAAATCTTAAAAGTATGAAGAGGCCCTCCTCATCTCTATCTGGATACTCAGAAAATGCAGTTAGGCACAGAAAATAGTAGGAAACAAGAGATGGTGATTCTAATTGTCATTTTGCCATTATTTTACATTGTTGTTTAAAACAAATCAATTAACTTCTCTAATCTTAGGTACTTCCTCTTTAAAATTAGGAAATGGATTAGATGATTTCTATGGTTTTCTCTACCTCTAATAATCTATACTTCTGATTGCATTCTGGATTGAGACCAAAAATATTTAGAGTAACATAAAAAGCTACTGCTTAATGATCCTATGACCTTTATTAAAGATATTCCCACATACCTGAGAAGGCAAAAGTTTCACAAGCTTCCATTTCCTCAAAAAAGCTACATGGCTCATTTCTTCATTTTACTGATAGTTAAGCTAAAGTACCCCTCATCAAAAAATACTGTTCCGAACATGTGTACACAAACAGTTTGAAAAAAATAACTGGAAAAATTATGAAACAAGTTTTCTCTCTGGCTCATTCATACAGAAAGCCATCTGGGCAACCAGGCAAGCACTACTTTTTAATGGGGGGAATACATATTTATTATTTATTTTAAATTCACTTTTAAACAGTGAAACCCTTTTAATCACAACATGAAGAAGAGTTCTCCTATATTGGCAACTGTTTTTATATGGTTGGCAGGTTTCAATGAGTCTGAACATGAATAAAATCCAACTACTCCACTACATGAAAAGCTCATGAACTTCTCCTTTTAAAGATTAAGTAGAAAAATTGTCAGATGTAAAAAAAGCCAAAAGATGATTTAATTTCATCAACAATGAAGCCTTGACCCATGTTTGCACTATTAAAATCTTACTATAACAGCTTCCAGGCTGCCAAACCACCATCCCCAGCACTGAGGAGGTGAGCCACATGGGTAACATCAGAACACATTCCTCACCCCTTGAAATGAAAAGACACATAAATGAGTCTCAAAACCAGACTTCCAGATCACATAAAGCAACCCCAAAGGGAAATGAGATGGAACAATCTGATACTCAACCACATAGACACCCTGAATTGGCAACGAAAGAGGTACTAGAAAAAATGAAATCAGAAATAATTTCTCAGATAACAGCAGAGATTGTTCCCATAGTGCAAGACATAATTAATAAATCTAGAGAGGGCATGGATAAAAAAATAGAGGAGCTAAGTAACATAATGGAATCCCAACATAGGAAACAAATGAAATTCATAAAACACATGCAAACAGATTTCCAGGAGATTAAAAGCTCCATTGAAAGTTTATGCACCAGAATGAGCCAATGTGACAACAGAATTTCAGATATATATTAAGATAAAATTGCAATTAGTGACCAGGAAAAGAAAAATTTCTTTAAAATAGTAAGGGACCATGAGAAATCAATCCAGCAGCTGCTAGACAATGCAAAGAAGAATAACATAAGACTGATTGGAGTCAATGAAGAAACAGGAGAGACTTCACATGAGAGAAAAAATAGAGTTCACAGAAGTGATGGCAGAAAACTACCCAAGCAGGGGAAAAGAACTTGACCTACAGATAAGCGAGGCTTATAGGACTCCAAATAGCCTTGATCAAAAAAAATCTACACATAGGCATATAATAGTTAGGATTACAGAAATCGGACAGAAAAACAAAATTCTGCAAGCAGTTAGAGAAAAGAAACAAATCATATACAAAGGAAAGCCCATCAGAATTAGAGCAAACTTCTTAACACAAACCCTCAAGGCAAGAGGAGTGACGTATTTCAAGCCCTAAAGGAAAACAGTCTCCAGCCAAGATTGATGCACCCTGCAAAACTATCTTTCAAAATTGATGGAGAATAAGATACTTTCATGACAAAGAGCACCTGAGGAACTTCATGAATTCCAAAGCAGCACTCCAAAAAATTTTACACAATATCCTAGGAAAAAGACAATGAGGATCACAACCCCAGGAAGCACAGCAGAATGAATCCATTGGGCATGACAAGAAATTAAACCCAAAAGGGGAGAGTTCAGTAAAAAGAAAAAGTCATGACAAGGATAAGTCAATACTATCAGTTATAACTATCAGTGTTAATGGTCTCTATTCACCAATCAAAGAAATAGACTGGCAGAATGGGTCAAGAAGCAAGATCAAACAAAATGCTGCATACAAGAAACACACTTACTTCAAAAAGAAACTCGTGGACTAAAAGTTAAAGGGTGGAAAACAATGCTCCATGTGATAGGAACCTGAAAAAATGCAGGAGTAACTATCCTTTTGCAGATCAAGTGAATTTCAAACCAACACTGATTCAGAGAGACAAAGAAGGACACTACATCTTTGTAAAGGGAACAATCCAAGAGGAAGAGATGACAATCATAAATATATATGCAGCAAACACTAGTGAACCCAATTATATAAAACAAATACTAACAGACATGAAAAATCAAATAAGCACTAACATAATAGTAATTGGGGACCTCAATATCCCACTGTCAGAAATAGATAGATCAACTAGACAAAAATAAACAACGAAATACTAGAACTCTATCAAACTCTTGAACAAGTGAACTTAACAGATGTTTACAGAGTGTTTCACCCTACAAAATCAAAATACACATTCTTTTCAACTGCACACGGGTCATTCTCCAAAATAGACAACATACACACTCATAGAACATGTTTAGTAAGTGTAAAGTAGTTGAAGTTATCCCCTGTGTATTATCAGACCAAAGTGCAATGAAATTGGAGATCAATAGCAAAAGAAACCACAAAAATTTCAGAAACACATGTAAATTGAACAACACACTTCTGAATAACCAGTGGGTCACAGAAGAAATTAAAGAAGAAATCAGACAGTTCCTACAATTAAATGACAATGACAATACAACATATCAGAATCTATGGTGAACAATGAAAGCAATCTTATGAGGGAAATTCATAGCAGTGATTACTCTTATTAGGAAAACAGAGTGAGCCCAATTAAACAACCTGATGTTGAACCTCAAGCTTCTAGAAAAAGAAGACCAGGACAAACCCAAAGCTCACACAAGGGAGGAAATTATAAAGATCAGAGCACAAATCAATGCAATGGAGACTAAGAGAATGATATAAAAAACCAATGAGGCCAAGGGTTGACTTTTCAAAAGAATAAACAAAAATAAATAAGACAAACCCTTAGACAATCTTATCAGAAAAAGGAAAGAAAAGGCCCAAATCTATGCAATTAGGAATGAAAAAAATGAAATTACAATGGACCCAGCAGAAATACAGAGGATCATTAATACCTACTGCAAGAACATATATGCCAGTAAGATAGAAAACACAGAAGAAATGGACAGATTTCTAGATATGTATGAATTACTGAATTTGAATGGAGAAGACTGAAACATTCTAAACAACTCAATATCAATCAATGGAACTGAAAAAGTGATTAAAAACTTACCAACTAAGAAATGCCCAGGTCCTCATGGCTTCACTGCTGAATTCTAGAAGACATTCAGAGAGGAACTACTGCCACTACTGTTAAACTTTTCAATGAAATTGAAAGGGAAGCAATACTCTCGAATTCATTCCTGGAAGCAAGCATAACCTTGATCCCAAAAGCAGAAGGAGACCCTACAGAAAATGAGAACTATAGGTCAATCTCACTAATGAATATGGATTCAAAAAATTTTAATAAAATACTGCCAAACAGAATGCAGATGATCATCAAGAAGATCATATACCCTGACCAAGGAGGATTCATCCCAGGGATGCAGGGATGGTTCAACATACACAAATCAATGAATGTAATACACACTATCAAAAGAGTCAAGGACAAAAGCCATATGATCATCTCAATAGATGCAGAAAAAGCATTTGACAAAATCCAACATGCATTTATGATAAAAACCTTACAAAAGATTGGACTAGATGGTCTCTATCTCAATCTGATGAAAGCCATCTATGAAAAACCAACAGCCAATATCATACTGAATGGTCAAAAACTGAAAACTTTCACACTAAAATAAGGAACAAGACAAGGATGTCCACTATCACCACTCTTGTTCAATATAGTCTTGGAAACAGTACCCACAGCAATTAGACAAGAGAAAGAAATAACAGGAATGAAGACAGGAAAACAAGAAGTTATATTGTCATTATTTGCAGATGGCATGATACTCTACATAGTAGACCCCAAGAACTCCACTAAAAGTCTTCTAGACTTAAAAACCAAATTCAATAGATTAGCTAGATACAAGGACAACACAGAAAATTTAATAGCTTTCTTCTACATGAACAGACTCACTGAGAGAGAAATATATCAGACAATTCCTTTCACAATAGCATCAAAAAAACTGAAATACCTAGGAATCAACCTAACGAAAGAAATGAAAGACCTCTTCTTTGAAAACTATAGCACCCTGAAAAGAGAGATTGAAAAAGATATCAGAAAATGGAAAGACATCCCCTGGTCCTGGGTAAGAAGAATCAACATAGTGAAAATGGTCATACTTCCAAAACTGCTATATAGATTCATTGCAATCCCAATTGAAATTCCAGCAGCATACTTCACGGTCCTTGATAAAAGGATTCTAAAATTCACTGGGAACAAGAAGAGACCCAGAATAGCAAAAGCAATTCTAGGTAACAGAGACATAGCAGGGGGTATCACAATCTCCAACTTGAAACTATACTACAAAGCTACTGTGATAAAAACAGCATGGTACTGACAAAGAAATAGACCAGAGGACTAGTGCAATAGATTAGAAGATACAGAAACAACTCCAGATACACTCAGCCACCTCATCATCAACAAAAGAGACAAGCACCATCACTGGAGGAAAGATAGCCTCTTTAATAAATGGTGCTTGAAAAATTGGGTTTCAACTTGCCAAAGACTAAATCTAGACCTATATTTCTCACCATGCACTAAACCAAAATCAAAATGGATGAAAGATCTAAATATTAAAAAAGAAATGCTGAACCAGCTGGAACACTGTTTAAGTAAAACTAAGTAGAACTCTTGAAAAGATTGGTGTAGGAAAAGATTTTACAAAAAAAAAACCCTCAGTTGGTTGTGAACTAGCACAAACTATCAAGAAGTGGGATCTCTTCTTATTAAAAAGCTTCTGCACAGCAAGAGAAACCATCACAGTGTGAAAAGACCACCCACAATTTGGGAAAAAATTTTCACCTGCTGTTCCTCAGACAAAGGTCTACTATCTAGAATCTATAAAGAACTTAAAAA
>NW_004624777.1:13661601-13781915 GCF_000247695.1 Heterocephalus glaber
ATGAGAAGAGGAAAAATATGGAAACAAGGTCTTTGCAAATAGGGAAGGGTGGAGGGGTTGCAGGGAGGGCAAGGGAAGGGGAAAACAATAAGAACCAAGATACTCATGTAATGGTACAAGATCCCAATGATGAACGTAACTGTATTTTATACCTAAAATGTACCGATAAAGTTAATGGGGGAAAAATGTGGGGTTTTTTTAGAAAATGGAGTACTACTCAGGCATAAAAAATGAGAAATTAGAGACATTTATAGCTAAATGAATGCACATTGAGGTGATGCTCTTAAGTGAAATAAATAGGACACACATGTGCAAATGCCAAATAGTTTCTCTAGTGTTAGAAACTGAAAGTGTAAATAAGGACTAAAAAGTATAATAGATAATGTGAAATATGAAGAAAAGGGGCAAAGGGGAACGGTAATTGGGAGGGATAGGAGAAAGGAAAGAAGGGAATGGAATTAATATAAGAAAATGAAAAACTGGAAACAATGTCTTTGTAAAGAGGGAAGGATGGAGGGGTTGAAGGGAGGGCAAGGGAATGGGGAAAAAGTAAGAACCAAGAGAGGTTATGTAAAGCTGTAAATTCCCAGTGATGAATGTCATTATATTGTATCCCTAAAATGTACCAGTAAAATTAATTTTTAAAAAAATTTAATATAACAAAGTCATATACTGGGACAGGTAGAATTTAGAAGCAAATAAAATTCCCTGGCAGACTAAGAATTTTTACAATGTGAATCTCAAAGCAGGAGGAAAATATACTGTGTTCAGTCTCTATAATAAGCATATTAAAGGCAAAAGTGCAGCTATGTATCCCAAACTAAGAAAAAAAATAATGCCTAAAGGATTCATGTTCTGAATAAAACTGTCTAAGTTTTGAGAAATTCCGCTCTCAACAGACTTTTGCTAATGATAACAATAGCAGGATACAGATTCAAAGAGACTCAAAGTAAATTTAAAAGTAATGATTTTAAAATAATTCTTCCTCAACACCCAGAACGATCCAGATTTGCTCAGATGTTCATCTATGTCAACTGCTAGAACATATATTTGAACAACAGCTGTATGTCCTGCAAGCATGATAGGGTGTAATTCATTTGAGAGATGGACATACAACAGCCACACTCTATTTTTCTTCATCTGAAAAGATGTGATTATTATCATTAAGTAAAACAAGTTATTTTAAGCAAGTATATGTATACTAAGTCTTCAAATCTAGAAACAAATGAAATTTTTCAAAATGAGAAATACTATTAAAAAAGAAATCATAGGCAGGATGTGCAATAGATAGCTTTCTCCTTAGTAGTTAATACTAGTCTGAGAAGCTAAGTCTTAATTTGAATATCCAAACTTTCACTAAAATTCATTACTATAAAGATACTACAATTTCTAACAAGTAACTAAAAAGTAAGCTGTCCACTATCCTACGCTAGAAGATAATTAGGGATTTAAAAAATCTCAAAGTGTGAACCTATTTATATAAAGGTACTATATAAATGTAGACACTGATTTAAAATTTTTTCTTACCATCTAATCTGTTTATTAAGATGTTTTCATCTTGCAACTAGTGTGAAAAGACCAATATGCCTACAATTACGTATTTCTCTATGTCATCCCAGAACCTCAGGTAACTATTTGTCCTCTGTCATTAGTTTATAGCTAGTAGAAGCTTTTGGGAATGCTGACTGCTTTTAAAAAATAATTTCTGAGACAGAAAGTTGTAATCTGACCTTTACAAGCATATAAATATGATTTTCAGTGTTTTAAAGCAATGAAATTTATGTCCCCTAAGACCGTATTAACTTAACTGGAAATAAATATCTTCCTGAGAATAAGCTTTCAAAATGGCAACTATATAGTAAACTGCTATTATTGAAAAATGGTAAATGAACTTCTCAAATTGGATCTTTTTCCCCTTTTTCTTGCCCGTATTTTCCTTAATTCACTGATGTAACATATATGTCAAAAATTAAATAATAAAAAATTAAAGTCCATTTTCTATTCAACTTTCTATTGCTGTGGCCAAATTCTTGAGATAATCTACAAGGAGGAAAGGTTTATTTTGGCTCATGTTATCAGAGGTTTCAGTTCATGGTCACTTGGCCCCATAACTTTGGTTTTGTGGTGAGGCAGAACATTATGATGGAAAGCATATGGTGGGGGGAGTACAGTTACTTGCTCCATGGTAGACATAAAGCAAAGAGAGAGAAGAAGGGGCCAGAGTCCAACTACAGCCTTCACAGGTGCATGCACAGTAACATAACTTTATTTCACTAGGCCCTAGCTCCTAAAAACTCTGTCACCTCCTAACATGCCACCAGCTGCCCATCAAGCCTTTAATATATTGACCATTGGGTGACTAAGATCCAAACCATTAAGAGTCCAGTTACACATGCAAATTGTCATTTAAAATTTCCCTATGCCTTACCCTAAAATTCAACAAAGGGAAAAAAAAATTACATTACATTTTACTAACATGCAAAATATGAGGAAGAAGTTGCAAAAGAATTTCAAAAGTAATAATCATGTTTGAATCTGGATAAGGCAGGGGTGCTCATAGGGAACAATCCAGATGCTTAAATTCAAATTAGTTTAAATCTATATTAGTTTAAATTCAAACACTTTAATTTACTTAAATTGATGGTATTTAAAATAAATGAGTTTGCTACTCTAAAATTTGAAATTGCATTTAGAGGGTGACCTTACCAGGAAGTGAAAAAACTATCAGGCTTGACTTGATACTTCATCCCTTAATTTCCTAGCTTGTCCTTGAGTATGTTTAAAGTCCCTGAATTTCATAGTCTTCACCAATAAAATTACCACAGTTATATTGTATTTATAGCTTTCATCAGATAAATTATTGAAGTGTCATAGATAAAATATTCGGTAATGGCCAAATTCTCCACATAGTCAGTTACCTGACTAATATGACGTGTCATGATCAACAAGGAAATTTATTAGGGAGATTCTTTTTTGCACAGCACCATCACAGCAAACCAATTTCAAAGTAAAATCTTTTATCCCTACTTATTGGATAGCTATGGCTCACCATAACAAGTCTCCTAAGAAGACAAAAATGAGCAAATTAAGATAGGCCTCCAAGTTAACCTAGGAAAAAATCATGCACAATAATTACACAACATGTCTTAAAGTGACAGAATTTCTCCCAAAAAGTAAGGCTTATCAAAAGCTACATGTTGTACCTTCTCTTAAAAAAAAAAAGACCATGTTAATCAGAAAAGGATTTAGTTGGTGACAGATGCACATATTAAGAATTATAAAATATCATTGTTAGCAAAGAGTAGGAAAGAATTTTTAAAAGCATTACACACTAACCATAAAGAAAATGATGGATAAAATTATCTATGTTAATAAAAGAACTTTAGCTCATCAAAACATAAGTAAAAAGACAAGAAAGACAAGCATTACATAAGCGAAAACATTTACCATATGTGTAATCAAGAATGGACTCCAAACCATAAGAAGACAAATAATAAGACAATCAAATTTTAAAGTGAAAAAATATAGTTGAACTGGAAGCTCATAAAAATTATAAATCCAATATACCTATGAACATATATTCGATTCCATTGACAATTGGGGAAATTTAAATGACTATCAAATATAATTATATATCTATGAAAACAGTAGGTAACTGAAATCTCAGCAAATACTGTTCGCTATAAATAAGTTAGAACATATAAGAAGTCTCATAAAACTGCTAACGAAAGGCACATTGCTACTACTACTTTGAAAAACCATTTGTCTTCATCTAATGACGACATACCTCACATAAAGCTGAGCAGTTAATTTGATATACCACATACTTGGCATTTTATAAATATATAAAACTATCCATAGAAAAAGTATTCACTATAACCAAAAACAGAACATAACACAAATACAACAATGTAAAATGTGTAGCTACATTGTGAAGAACATGAATTAACTACAGCCACTTTCAAACATATGTTTCTTAGAATATTAACTAAAAGATGCACAGCACAAAATCAAATATGTAGCATTGTTTAATTTATATAAAATTCAAAAATATATAAAACTCAATCATTTTATCAAATGAATTGTAAAATTTTAAATAAAAGCAAGGAAGTGATTAGCATCAAGTCTGGTAAAGTAAGGATCACCAGGTGAGATCAACTTGGACAAGGGTACAACCTACATCCAACGACCAGTTTCTCTATAAGAGTCAAAAAGCAGAAGTTACAGAGACACTGGAAGGAAAACCCAGTGAAGCAAGAAGCAGAGATCGGAGCAATGCTGCCATAAAATAAGGAAATCCTTTAACCATCATCAGCTGAGAAAGGTAAGCGAGGCTTCTTCACTAAATCCTCTCAAGAGACTTTTCACTTCCACACATGTGGGAAAATAAGTTTGTTTCTTAAAGTCACAGTTTGTGGTTGATTTGTGAAAGCAACCCTAGGAAACAAATACAAGCATTCCAGTGAACAGAATTCACAATGAATCTTTTAGACTTTGTGCTCTGGAGTTGGCCTTGGTTGCAATACAGATTCAGCCATTTACAATTCTTTCACAAGTCATAATCCTTTTAACCTCAGGGAAATAAGAATTCACTATCAACTTCAAAATGTTGCACCAAACAGTAAATAAAAGCATTAAAAGATCTCAATACATATTTATGGTCCAAATAATTATATACATTTATGTCTTCTTCCCACAATGAGCCACAAATAATGGGCTATAAATGCATCAGATAATTTTAATTTATCCTCTAAAATGTTAAAATAAATTAACTTGCCTTAGTCTTATTTCAAAAACAAGCAACAAGATCTGGCAGGAGTTTAACATACTAAGTAAAGAGACTTTTCTAGTCACATGGGGTTTTATTAACCTGGCATCCATTCAATATTTATCATTCTCTTTAAAACACCCTGCTAGTGTACATCTGGGTTGCACTGAGTGTCAATGAAAATAACACTAGATAAAGATATAATTTCAATATATTAAAAATCATCAAGTTCGAAAATGAAACACTGGACCATAAGAAATCCACTTAAATGAAGACCTTTTGAGAAACAAACCATTGGCTCTTCTCCAAGCAGAAAGCATAGCCTTTCTATAGTCTGTATACTTAGCTGATCTGCCACTGTGAGAGCACTGTATAAAGAAAAAAATAATCTAACAATGCAGTCAACTACACCAAATGCCTTGGTACTTTTACATAAAAACAAAATTAATTTTAATGGAAACATTATCATAGCTATTACAATTATACACTAGTTTAAATTCTAAATGATGAGGGAACCATCAAAATTAAAAAGAATGAAATATAAAATCTGAGCAATGATTCCCTGGGGTGGAAAACTTTTATAGCTCAATGAACACTAATAGTATTAATCTTATTAATACTTAGTAAATATGATGATTGGTCTTTTCTCCCTTTCCTGACTTGGTTGTCTCCTTTTTCCATCCTGCTTTCCCCTGCCATTTTCCACTCTCCTGTCCTGATCCCTGGAGAGATCTACTATCTTAGTCAATTTTCTTCCCACTGAGACAAATACCCGATTCCCACAACTGAAGGGAGGAAAAGTTTATTATAAGTTTGTAGTACATAGTCCAGTGGTTCCAAGGTAGGACACCATAGCAGAGCAGTATAGCTGCTCATGTCATGGATTCCAAGAAGCAAAAAGCATCAATGGAGGAGTGGGGAAGGGACATACAACCTTTCAAGTCACACCCACAGTGACCTGCCTCATCCAAATAGGCTGTACTTCTAACAGGAAGCCAGCTATAGCTATAAGCCCTCATAATCCAATCACCTTGCAAAGATTCTCTGTGTGATTCATCAAGGCTTTAGGGAGACGTCTAGCTACAATCCACAGCATCTACTTTGAGAAGAGCCTGCTCGTGGAAGCACACAGGTGGTGCATCCCTGGGCTGTAGCACAGGGCAGAGACCAAGCAGCCTTGCTGCCACTGCACACAGGAAGAATCGACAAGGACAACTACATTCTATGGGGAAAATGTCTAATATGAACATTAATAAAGGTAATCCATATCAAAAGAATCACTAAAAAATCTGATGGAAAAATCTATAAATAAAGGGCCCGGGATTTAGCTCAGTGGTTCCAGCACCTCCTTTGCAAGCGCAAGGTCCTGAGTTCGACCCCCAGTACCAAAAAAAATTTAAAAATAAAAATAAAAATAAAAATAAGGTTACATCTAACACTCTATATAAGAAACAACTGAGGAAGACAGTGAAGACACCAGTTTACATCAGCAAACAGAGGTAGACAAGGAACGACAGTCATAACAGGAAAAAAGCCAAATGCAGCTTCCAGTAGAAGTTGGTGCACAGTTTGGCATTGTGTGAAGAGTCCTCCACCCTGTGTACCAGTCAGTCAGTAGAAAGCCAGTATATCATTCAATTGCACATCACTTACTGCTCTGACAAAGTCGAAGAAAGCCCATAAAGAATGTTTCCAAAAAGGAAGACAAATATAAAAACAAAAGGCCCAAGAAAAATGATGCCAGATGCTATCATCAAGATTGTGGACTCCACTGGAAAGACCTGCAAGAATTTCCTATAAATATATTAACCCCCCCACACCCCGTTATCCATAGAGGGTACATTCCATGACCCCCACTGAATGCCTATAACCAGACAGCACAAAACCATATATATATATATATATATATATATATATATATACACACACACACACACATATATATATATATATAAAACCTTTTTGCCCATACATACACACTTAAGATAAAGTTTCATTTTTCTAAATTAGGCACAGTGAGAGGTTAACAACAATAAAAAAATAATAAAATAGGACAATTATAACAATACACTGTAATGAAAGTTTTGATGAAAGTTTTGTGAATGTGGCCTCTCTGTCACACAATATTGTATTGTACTCCACCCACCCTTCTGGTGAGGAAGTGAGATGAGAGAATGCCTATATGATGAAATGAAGTGATAGGAAAGATGCAAGCATTGCGATGTAGTGTTAGACTGGTATATAAGGGTTACTTGACACAAGCTCTACCTCATCTCCAGAGTCCATCTGACAACCAAGCTAGCTACTAAGTATGAGGAAGCACAGTATCCACAGTGGGGATATACTAGACAAAGGGCTGATTCATATTGTAGGTAGAGTGGTGTAATTTGGACTATGTATAGTTTTTAATTAATAAATAGTTTTTCTCTAAAATTTTCCATTTAATATTTGCAAAAACATGGCTGACCTTTGCTAACTAAAACTACAGAAAGTGCAACCACAGATTAGGTAGAGAGAGGCTACTATAACCTAAAAAAATTTAAAATTCAAGGGACAGAATGACATTGCCAAAATTACCACAGAAGACTCTGCAAATTTATTAGTAACAATAGTGAATTTAAGAGGTTTGCTTCATTTGAACAGATATTATTATACCAAGTCATTTCCTATTTGAGGGATGGATTACAGGGTTGACTAAATTGGAAAAACTCATCATCAACGAAACCAGCAACACAAGAAGCCCTGCACAGAGGCTATCAGCACATAAAAATGATGATAACACAGACTGCAACAGATTCATTCTCAAGAGAGATAGTGTCAGTCAGAACCAAGATGATACCCAGATCAGCCAGAACAGATATCTATATGACTTTGGTGACAGCTTCCACCAGTGAAGCACAGACAGTGAGCTCAAATCCCTGAAGTCATGGTCCTAAACTATATAGCCTCCTGTCACCCCAGCCAGCAGCTTCAACACATTTAACACTACTTGGTGATAGTATTAGGAATCATAAAGCTGGCAGGACAAGAAGGTTCCCCAGGCCATGTGTAGCTCTAGATGCTCCATGTGTGTCCAGGGCCTTCTTTGGATTTTCCAGCAGTGGCAGACATGTCATGAACTCCCTGCTCTCCCACCCATGCCTCAGCAACAGCAACACTGGATTCAAAGATCTCAGAGTCAGATGACTTCCATAAACCCATTTGGAAAAATGAGCCTTAGATACCAAGATTCTACTAAAGCAGCTGATCCTCCCTACCCCTATACCCCACTTTCTTCCAGACCCTACTTAGTGTCAGCACCCTCAGCAGACAGACTCTATCATGTCATGGCCCTCCCCACAATATAGCCCCTGCCCATTTCCACCTGTTCCACGTTTAGCCTAATCAGCAAGCCCCACTGTCCTACAGCCCCCTCAACAGACTCAGGTTGAAAAGTAGCCCAAGTCCAATGAGAGATATCAATCTCGCTCTCTCTCTCTCTCTCTCTCTCTCTCTCTCTCTCTGTCTACCTGCATCAGTCATTTCAGTATATTTCCATGATAACACGATGCCTAAAATGGAACAGTCAGCTTACCAAGGATTGTGGTGAGCAGACCCAGAGGCAGGGCCGACTCAGTGGTAGACCTTCTACAGGGTATCGGTAACCTCCTGCCTCTGAGCAGTACCAGATGTCCCAGGCTAGCTCTTACTGCAGTCCAAACCCAAAGCCACAGTGGTACTTGGGAGTCTGACCCTTCTGAACCAAGTGTGAAGGTCATGCATCAAAACGTTTCTAATAGACCTCAGTCCTCTTTCCTCACCTCAACCCATCCATAAACCAATGAAGTTACTGGAACTACTTCAGTAACATCTCTAGGCAAAAGCCCAGAGACTTGCACCATCCTGACAGAAGCCCAAGATAACACAAATGAGCAGCAGCCCTGTCTCATCTCCTATTGAGTGTCCATCATTCTCTTTTCTCCAGGTTCATCAGTGTCCACACAGGACTCAGTCCTCCACTCATCCTCACATAGTTCCCCTGGCCTGGGGCTCTGGCACAGTGTGATGAGTGCTGCCACCTCTTGCTCTGCCACTCTAGTACAATCAGTACAATCTGTCCTTCCCTGCTGCAAGGCCAGTTAACTCACATAGTACATCAGAACAGAATGAATTCATACATGGAAACCAAGCCAAGAGGAAAGCACACAGATCTACTTTCTGTGACCTGGGAAAGGCAGACATTGTGCTACACCAGGTGCAGGTGGTGCAGATCTTCCAGAGGACATCTCCCTTGCTGAGGTGGACAAATTCTTCACTCAGCTCACCATGTCTGGTACCAAGATCCAACAGCTCAAGGATGCTCACGGGATTCCTGGCCCAGATGGAAAGGACAACACTGCTGAGAATGGGTGCCATGCAAACCTCACTGCCTTGTCCACCACTGTGTCTGTGCTCTCCAGTTCTCTTGCTCCCCCCTTGCATACCTAACATGCCCTCCACAGCTTCAAAAACTCTGTGAGTGATTTCAAACATCAAGTAGCCAAAACCTAAGACCAGAAGATTGTGAAGAAAACCAGCTGTCTATAAAGTGAGGAGGGAAAGGGTCAGCTACCAGGAAACAGAGGAGCGGGTGCCTAATCACCCAGACAGATCACAGAGCATGCGCTGGGGCAGAAGGCTGAAGAGAGTTGTCGACTTGGAGCCTAAGAATTCAGGGAGGAAAGTGGAACAAAGGCATGCATTCACACTGGTACTAGATTCCTTCCCACTTCCGTCATGGGTCCCTTTTATCTGCATCTCTCTTGTTCTCATCTTCTATCATTCCTCATCTTTTCTCCCACCATAGAATGAATTTCTTTCATATTTTTGTCGGGTCGAAATGTGAGAGTCCTACACTCCCCTCATCTCCCATTTTCTCACCATCTCAAGTTCTACTTTCTTTTTTCGATCTTTATGAATATATTTACATGGATAGAATGAAGAAAAATATATAATTGACTTCCATCTCTGTCATTTTCTGTATCTTTTCTCTCTAAACAGCACAGAGTAGAAATGTAGGGCTTTGAGGGAGGCCTCCAAAGAACACTTGTATGTTGTGTGCAGTTGCACACAAACAGATGTTTGCTCGGTATATTCACTACAAATGTTACTGAATCTAGTTTCTTGTCTGAGGGATAATTTGGAGGGAGGTTGGTAATATTTTTAAATATAAAAAATTGTGTCACTGAGAAAATATGATCAGGTTCTAAGTGGAAATATAATTAGAATATGTTCCTTGGGCATCTGATCCTGTTTCTAGATAAAATTGTTTTGAAATTTGTCAGCATTAAGTTTCTTCTACTGAAATTTTACTTCTCACATATTGTTCATTCTGACTAAAATCGGAAAATCATCTATTCACCTTCACTGAGATTCTTAATTTAAAATAAAAAGGCAGAGTAGATCGAGATTCTGAGTTGTAATAGGAACATTGGTTAAATCTCAGCTCTGGTACTTGACAACTCTGTGTCTCAATTTAAGCGATTTAACCTTTCAGATCTGTTTGTTTACTTATGAAATGAAGATGGTAATAATACCTATAGCAAAAGATTAGTATACATAAAACCTTTCAGGAGATAATATATCATTTCATACTGTAAATATTAATTGATCATCTATCATACCGCATCCTCAATTTTCTACTTTCCTCTCTGATTTCACTTCCTTTATCCACAAACCCTAAACATGAGAGCTACTGTCCTGTTTCCTTCATCTTCCATCTAAGCTTACTGAAGGATAACTCTTTATCTCTAGTTCCTTATCTGCATCCTCTGCTCAACCCCAAAAAACTCTGATTTAAAAACAAGAATGGTACACTTGTTATGGTTCATATACATCTACATTTGAAAATTCAATCTATGCACCAGTGACTTAATTTGTATCTGTCAGGTGCATATCCATCCTCCCTCCTCTTATTTTTTTCTAAATACAGAGTTCCAAATTTTAGTCCTTTGTGTTTCCAGAAAGAATAAAAGACTACATCCCAGGCCTTCTTTATAACTTGGTGGGATACAATAAATTCTTTAAAAAGGGATAAAAGCAGATAGTGTCAGAGTTAATGAAGACTGTGTAAAAGTTAAGTAAAACCTAGGATTTCTTCCTCTTCCATTTTACTACAGAGGGCACAATTGTGAGAGAGCACTTACATCAGACACTTCGTCCCTTGTGGGAGGAGTGCTACACTTTGGTATGAGAGGGTGTATTTAGATGTCCTCCCAAAGCCTCCTGTGCATATAGGTGGGAATTTTCAAAACTAGCTGGATTAGGGCATGTGATACTGAGATTAAAGGTGTGTGGTACTAAATTAATCTACTGATTGGAATTAGCATAGTTCTGGGTGGTATAACCCAAAAGGCTGATAGTCTGGATGGAAGAAAAAGGCAGGCTTGCTGCTGCTACTGCTGCTGCTGCTTGCTGTTTAGCACATCATGAACTGTTTCTCCTCTGCCATGCCACCCTGTTTTGGGACCAGCTGAATCTGGACTGAAACCTCTACAAACTGTGAGCTGAAATAAACCTTTCCTCCTTTAATTTTGAATGTTGGGTATTTTGTCCCAGCAACAAGAAAAAGTAACCAAGACAGAGGGCATCTGGAAGGAGCTTGACTGAAGAGCTCACATTAGCCTAAGTTCCCTCCAACAGCTTCTTCTTTTAGAGTGAAATAAATGTCTGTCTTAATTAGGCACTTATGATAAGAAGGTATTTTGTTCTTCACAGTTAAGCTAATGAAATAATTTCTATATATTTGACACAGACATCTCTGATGAGCTCCAATCCTATATTACAGGCTGCTATTTAATATTTGAGACAAACCTCAAGGTTAAATTGTCTGAAACCAAATTCAACATTTGCCCCTGACAAACTTCTCTTTCCTATGTTCCCTATATCAAATAATAATGCCTACATCTATCCTTTTATTCCAAAGCTGCATTATCCTAGCCACTTCCTCTAATTTGAAATGTAAAACTAGCCAATAATGCTACCATTAAATGACATTTAAATTCATCTCTTTTAGTTTACTTCCATTCCAATACTATGTTCTTTTAAATCTCTACCTCAATGACAGCAATTTGTTGTTCTGTATCAATATGTTTATGGAAAGTTACATATTTAAGTAGGACATTTTATGAGATCAGTCAAGGATACTAAGATTTTCATAGGCATTAGCGATGCTTGAAACCTAGATAATACCAGTAGAGCAATTCTACCAGCTAGTTAAATATAGAGGGCAATACTATGAGTAAGCTATCTCGTACAACTAAATGAGTGCTACAGAAAACATTCTGGTATGTTTGTGATATTTCTTTATTGGCTAAGAAATTCAATCAGATACAGATATGCTAATTTTAAATCACCTTTATATCAGTGGAGGAAAGGTCAGTTTTGAAATCCATAGCTAGCAAGTAATTATTCCCTCACAAGAATGTTTTTCCAGCTTAACTAATGCAGACTTTCATTAATATGAAGTAACTAAAATAGAATAATAAAAATTTGAATTACAGAATAATTTAAAAAATTGAAGTTGCATTATTTGAGTTCTTGTTGAACATAATTTTTCTCTGTTGTTTTGCAAAACTACATTTAAGTGACAAGTGAATGAATATAGAATACACATACACACACACACACACACGTAAACAGAGGGAAAAAGAGAAACTAAAACAGATGAGAGATATCAGGATGTTTTAAAGGAAAATAGACAGATAAGGCCACTAACAGAATATAGTTAAAAAAGCAAATGCAAAATGCCCTCAAGGGAAAAACCACGTGAAGAAAGCCAACTGCCTCTTCTCAGATTACTGAATTACTCAGAAATCAGAGGTACTGGTTCTTTAAGAACTAAAAAGCATAAGGGATAAGTTTGAGGAAATTTGTTTGAAGACAGCATAGGGGACTGATCTTTTCTTCTGACCTTTTTAAAAAATCTTCTCATCAATCCTACAACTATGCTTCTTTCCTAAAAACACATTAACTTTGCGGTGTTGTTATACAAAAAAAGCTTATAAGTTTGGAAAATTAGACACAGATGACAGGGGAAGAGGGAAATAAAAGAGCCAAATAAAAACATAAGGTTTAACACGAACATCTGAGTAGTCAACAGTGGAATCCCCGAGCTCATTTATATACTGAGCCATAGAAGATTAGATGATTCTGCTCAATGACCATTAGTCCAGGATAAAGGAACTCTAGATATTAAAGAATTTTCCCTTAAGTAATTCTCCCTCCTGTGAGGTACACCAATTATTTACAAGCTGATCTATGTATCACTCTTTCTTTTTCTGGGCATTAAATTGACATTTTAGTTCAGTATTTAAAACTGAATGGATGGTCCATAAGTAATACACGTAAAGCAATCTTCTAAATGAAAAGTAGTGAAAAAAAATCAATAAACATAAACAACATATTTAAAGAAAGAGGAGAAATGTAGAAGTATAATTTAAAATATTAGGTTTTTCTTCAAAGAGATAATGCATAGAACCACAGTGAGATTATATAAAAAGTAAATTCAGTGTAAAACAAGTAACTTTTAGAACTTAAGCATATAGCACACATAAAAATATCCAATAGAAAAGTGATGAGATGAAGGGGAGAGAAAATTTTAGAAAGCAGGAAAGTCAAAAGCAGGTGAAAAATAGACATAGCAAAGGTAATAAAAGTAGTGCATTTCTTTCTTTAAAGAAATTTCAAGAAAAAAAAAAACCACAGAGGAAAATAGAAAAAAATGAAATTATAAAGTAAAAAAATAAAAATACTTCCAACAAGTAAGAGATACATATTTTTCAGGATGGAAAAAGTTCTTCTGAGTACTCAGTATAGTGAAATGTTTTGTTTTGTTTTGTTTTGTTTTGTTTGTGGCACATGTATCATCTTGAAATTTCAGAATAATATAGACAAAGAGATGATCCTAAATTCTTCTAGAAATGAACACAAATAGGTCTGGATTTAAAATCAGGATGTCATCACTATTTTCAAGAGAAACACTGCAGGCTACAAGTAATAGGATACTTCCACATTCAGAGGAATATCAATTTCTAAACTATAGTTCTGTCTTCAGTTAAATATGATATTTAGTAATGTGTTTCAGAACTGCAGAATCTCCACTATGGAATGCCACAATCATCTTCTCATGAGCGTCCAGAGAATGTATTTACAAGGGGTGATTGAAGCATGGTGAATATTTAAACAACAACCAAAAACTCCAGTAAAAGACAAACTGCCAAGAATGATGAGATAAGTGTATTCAAAAGAATGACGACTACTTCAGTTTTCTGAGAGGAATTAATGTGTGTATACTTTTATTTAAACATTCTCCATATTTTTTATTGCCCTGCATACTTAAAATTATGGAATAAGTTAGAAAAAATTTTAAAAATACCAAGTGACTTGAACATAGGAAAAACACAAAAGGAATGCCTTAGGTGAGAGTGAAAGAAATCTTGGTGAGCAGCTGTGTAACTGAGCTCAAGATCGACTGCTGCAGAATAGAATAAGATGTTGGAAGGAAAAAAGAAAGGAAAAGAGTGAGAAAAGAAATAAAAAGGAAATCTTGATTACCCAATGTGTTCATACTGAGAGGGTTTCGTGATGTTTTTGGAGTGTTGTATTGGTAGGTATATACAAATGACATACATAAGAAAACAAGTTACTACCTTCAGGTAAAAGCAGTTGCACAAGAAAGCAATTATATTCAAAGTGCAATATTTAGTTTGGCTACCAGAAAATTTACATACTCATAATAATATAAACACTGAATAACGTTTAATACAAAGCTTAAGACAAAACTCTATTGGAATAATAAAGGTAAATAAGATGTGCTTCCATATGTATAAGCAGTTAAAAGAATTTTTGTTCTTGGACATTAATAAACATATATAGTCTAAAATAGTCTAAAATGTAAAAATGTGCTAAATACCAAAGAATCAGCTCACAAAGTCCAATGTACTTACCACTCTGGATTGGGTGCTTTTTTTCACTGTCAGAAAAGTTCAACAGGGGATTCAAATTTTCAGAAATTCTAAATTAATGAAGTGTGAATTAATGTACGGTACATTCTATAGAGCAAAATCCCAAACACTAGTTTAAATTCTACCTTTAAATCAACCTCCATTGAAAAGTGTCAAACCTGAAACCAATCTCCCTTTTTAGGGAGATTATTATCTTACAATAATATTTTACAACACAAAAAATTATTAAAACTATTAAAAGGTGCGACTAGAGCTCAGGGGAAGAGTATGTGCCTGACATGTGCAAGGCTTTGGGTCTGATCTCTGGCATCACAAGAAAACACTATCACTATTAAGACTTTTTTTTAATAGGGAAAAGAGTTACCATTACCTAAGTGAGGTAGAGGTAGGAAATCCGTAAACAAAAGTGTGCTCTCCATTATGCTACTTGTGAGTTATCAAGAGACTTAAATTCTGCAATTCATATACTCACTGTCCTATGTTAACTTTAAGAAAATTACTTTTTTACTAAAGTGAGAAGGAAATGAAAACATTATGGAATTGGTCTGGTGTAGTGCACTTGTAAAGGTGAAACCTTGAATTGAAATCAAATGGGACACAGGAAATCAAATGAGCTTAAAGATTTAACTATAACCACAGAATAAAAGGTTATTCAGTTTTACAAATTCAAAGCAGTCTCTGAGGAGTCTAATTAATGAATAAAATTCTTGTTTCTTTTACAATAGACCTTTAAACTATTTCTACTCAGCAGTCTCAAAATGATTTCACTAGGAGGTACTGGAGTTATTGAGCTGAAATGGCAGCTGCTGTTTCTCTTAGTTTTCTTTATTCCATAAAAGGATTGGTAACTTACATTTGGCATCAAAACACTTTTCCTCTGGCTACTCCCCTCTGCTTTGTTTCTCCCCAAAAAAGTTTAATCTAATATTGAGTATTCAAAAAAGAAAGATTAGGTTCTTTTAAAAAGTAATTAAAAGCATGATGCCTTTTATTCTCTGGCTTCTAAATAGGGACTTGCCTTTCAGAGAAATACTAAACTGAAATAGATAAAATTCCTCTTAGTAAATACTACAGTTAGCTGGAGAAGAAAGGATCTGAATGTAAAGCAAGCTCTCCAAACCTGTGGTTTAGCAATATTTACAGTAAAGAAAGATTAAGCCGATCTCAGTCTCAATGTTGAGCTGTTATGTGGTGTCAACATGTTAAATCCCCTATTCTTACAAATCAATATGATGTATTTGTATTTTTTAAATTTCTTTTTTGTAAAAATTTCTGCAATGGGCTTTTGTTTTTGTTTATCTTTGTAACAAAATGGGGTTGATATTAACTTCAGATTTAACCACACATTTACAGGTGACAAGAAAATATTACTTCATTACAGACATTTAGTATAGAATTTGTTTGGTAATTTTGGAGTGAAAAAAATTAACCCAAATAATTACGGAGAAGTATAAATGATAAAAAATTCCTCTGGTTCAATTAGCTAAAGGTAACCTCCCTTATACTTTTCACAACTAAGGATTCTTCTGAGGATACAAATAGGCTAATTAAGTTATACTGTATCTTAATTACACTCCTTTCTCGGAGAAAGATATTAAATGAAATTAACAAATCTTTCTACAGAAATGAACATACATCCTATTTTAATGATGAAACTAAAAAACAACACAACACAGGTATGTATATAAAATTATGTACATCTTGCTAAACTAGAGCTCATATAGAGAGGAGAAATGGTTTAAATGTGGTTCTTGAAACCTTCAGAAGAACTATGATTAATTATATTAATGTATTACAGTGTATAAAAATATTTACTTTAAAAATCAGATTTACAGCAAAAGGCATGGCAAATATCTCATTTAACTGCAGAGTAATTTTTAAAAATACATTGAACATAATCTATAATGATATGATATACACATGAAAATTCTAAAAATATGCTAATGCATACAAAGTAATTTTCTTTATAAAATAACTTTAAAGATAATTAGTCAAGGACTTCACAAACTACTCAACTGACCATTAATGTAATTTGTGATTGACTATATACATGTGAGCCATTGTACTGAAACCATTCTGAAGTACCCTGAAAATGCCTCTGCCTTAGTCAAAGGAGAATAGGCAACATGCTTAAGTATTTTCTCACTGTTAGCATTACAAACATCACATATAAAGCACCAAACTGAATTTATCCAGATTTGTTTGATAACACACCTAGTATTTCTACATGTATCTTCGTTGTCAGCCATCTTTCCTCATCTCATCTGTGTGCAGCTGCGTCCGAGAAGGAACTTAATGACGGTTCAGAGATGAAGTACTCAGGCTTGTTCACTCACCTTCCCTCTTTCCCAAGAACATTTACATCCAGTAAACTATCTCAAAGCTCATAACACAATTCCTCAAGTATATAGATGTTTATTTAATGGTTTTTATATAAATAAATAAATAAATACGTACATGAAGATAGTCAATAAATACGTAAGCTTATAGGGTAGGCATGCTGGTATAATAATGAATTCCAGCAGAACATCTTCCAGAGCACTACAAGAAGTGAGCATTTTGTGATAATGGATGACCACTCCTTATCAAATTATATAATTAAATCAAGGAGAGAAACCTTGTAAAGTATGGATAGGGACCACACCTACACACATGGTGCATTCCAGAAATGCCCATGAAACTGACATTCAATATTTTTAATGTTTTCATTATCACTTGATGACAAATCAGTTTTTTGCAAAGGCCAATCATTGAAAGCATGCTCAGTGTGGTCAGCAGTTGATATAGTTCACTGTCATCAGTTTCTATGTGAAATTTATTTGTCTAAATGAAACTACATTTTTCATTACTTTTAATGTCTTTTCTTTTGTTTAGCCACTCCTCTTGACAGCAAGGCTTTTGTAAAGGTAAATCAGAAATTTCTCGAAAATCTACTGGGAACTCAACATCTTAAACAAATATTTTGCCTCAACTGGCAAATTCTTAAATACTACCTTATGTTTCTGAAAAAATAAAAGGTGACTATCAAAAAACCAGAAAACTAGTCTCCATCCAAACATTCCTGTACTTTAAAAGCCTTCTTGCCATCAGAGTGACAGAGTTGTTTTAGAGGCGCTCCCATAAATTTGGTATTTGGGGAAAACCGCCTAGTAGAAAACATTCAATTTAGTGGTTAACGTGAAATTAATTTTAAAGCAACTCCTGAAGGAATCCTTCAAAAAGAACAGACAAATTTTTGTCTTTTGAGTGTTTCTTAATCTTCTTATAGTATAAAAACTATAGTTCACTTACTAATACTTTTATTCAACTTCATACCAGTGCTGTATAATCCTCACTAATTTGAGGGAGAAAACACTTAATTTTAAATTAAAAGATCCCTTTTAATGTATTTAATGTTTTTCTATTCTTTATAGCACTTTTCACCTTCTAATATGCTAAATGATTTATTTCATTAATATACTTTTTTATCACTGCCTGTCTACACACATATGCACACACAGAAATGAGGCAAGAGTATTGTTCATTAAAATAGCCTAAGCATCTTGGTATATTGAAGATGCTATACCTATATTTGTTGAGTGACTAAATAATCAGGTATCCAAAATCTCTTGTCGTTATTCATTTCAAGTTGAAGTTATAAGTTACTAGTTTCCTTTTTATATTACATAAGAATTTGTTCTTAAAAGTCAAGGGTCTGGTATCTAGGTTATTATTTATATAGGAACATGCAGGTATAATCTAAATAAATGAATTCTTCCCTAAGCCACAGATAAATATTCAAGAGAAGTTGATTGCATTTATCTAACAATATCCTCAGCAGCTTGACTATGATTTTTTAATGAAAACCTAAGCATGAGAAGTGAGAAAGATTAAAATCTCAACTAGTATATTGAAACATACTTTTTAGGCTGGCATGCCTATTGAGAATGTGGTAACTTTATAAGTATAAAATTTATTTCAGCTAAAGAGTTGTTCATTCTCAACAAACTGAGTCAGAGCTCTCCAGGAGTGTAAGTCATTCAGTAATAGGGACAATTAAACCTGAGGCCAACTGCATGTCTCTATCAGAAATACAAGACCCTGAGCTGATCTCTCCTATTTTCAAAGATTTTCATGGGTTCACTTCATTTTAAAAATTAAGTCAGCTCAATATACTTAACTATAGTCCCCTTGGGTCTTTACATTTTAAACTCCAAGTGCTGAAGAGTGTTCAAATTTCCAAATGCTACAAAACTATATCTTATCAAAAAGCAATCCCCCCCCCAAATTTATTGAAAAGTGCCTAAGAAATATACAATCCTTGAGGCTTTAATGGTCTTGAAAAACAGCAAGAAAGAAGTCTAAAAAGTAATTTCAATATAGATATTTTTAAGTCTGATTTTTTTCACACTAGAATTAATAATTTTTATGTATCTGCTTGTAATTATCAAATGACCCAAACCGATTAGCCAGAATGAATGTAACCATGTATAAATATGAATATCAATTAAGTATAGCATAGGATTTTGGATATTTTCACCACAAAGAAAGGAGGAGACAGATGTGTTTAGCCGGATTTAAACATTATAGACTGTAACCAGATGCAGGGATGCATAGGAGCTACTTAGGAGGCTGAGGCAGGAAGATAAGAAGTTCAAGCCCAGCCTGGGCAACTTAGTGAGACCCTAATAATTAAAAAGTAAAAAAAAAAAAAAAGAAAGGGGGATAAAGGTCAGCACTCCCTGGGCTCAATTCCCAATAATATTAAAAAAGACTTTATATTTATATAATTATTGAAAATTCACATGGTATCCTATAAATATATGCAATTTTTATGTTTTTAGGTACCAGCTAAAAATACATTTAAATATAAAAATATAAGAATATCTATTTGAAAATATAAGCTGATATCAGCCAAGAATTTAATACATTGCCTGTGGTAAAATGAATAAACAAATTACGATATGCAAAGAGATAAACACAGTCAAGTAAACAAAAATCCATATTCAAGAACACACACACATACAAAGTGTTGCTTATTTGTCAGGGAGAATGTTCCATTTCTTCCTTCAAAGATGAGGAATCTGGACTTCAGTTTAAAAGAAAAACAGGGTGAGGCATTTCACAAAGTTTACTACGTAGGGGAAAAAAGCAAGAAAACTGGTGGAGTGCACATATTTGGACCCGTTTGTGTGACTCACTTCTGCTCATCCTACGCCATTTTCCCCGGATGTACATCTCCCGATCATCTTCAAGCAAACTTTGGAGGCACTTTGTGAGTCTCAGGGAGGAATCGTGTCCAAGCACAGTTCCAAAGCCTGACATCCTTATTTTCCAGGAGATGCCAGTAAGCTATCAATTATGAGCTTAAAGTTTATTCTATTTCCTCACATTGTATATAATTTTATTATTATTCTCATGAATATAATGCTTTCAGGTATATACTGGGCATAAAGAGCAATTTTGTACTTCACTTTTGCAAAGGAAGACATTACACCTCAGGATAGTAAAGCAGGAAGGTACTGCATTATTACAAATTAGCAGTCAAATCACACTTGCTTGTTACTTTTAAGTCAGAAAATAGGACAGGATAAAAATTCTTTGTCACTGACTTGATGTGTAGTTCAAAGAGTCTTTTTGCTTTAAATTCTCATTTTAATATTAAGTTAACTGGCCGGTGAGTATGATGCAACCTCCAGTACATCTTTATTTTATTATAATTTTTAAAAATGATTCTTGCCTTTTAGAATAAACTTTAGATTAAAATACCTCCCAAGAGCATGCTCTTATCTGACAGAATTCTTTTGTTCTTATATATTAAAAACAATAATGAGAAGAGTTATAGAGGGGGCTACAAAGACAAGAAGTTTAAATATCAGATTGTTAACCAGGGTTGGGAATATGACTCAGTGGTAGAACATGTGCTTAGCATACATAATGGCCTAGCTCCAATCCCCAGCACCAAGAAAAAAAAATGAAATTCAGTATGTTAACTAATTGAAAAATCTTTCATCTACCTGCTGTATGTAACACATATAATTCAGCTGTGTATACTGCCACCTACAATTCACTGAAATATAACACCTTCTTCTCAGATAAAAAGAAATTCACAAATGTTCCTGAACATAATAAAAATTCTGCAGGGACGGGTCAGTCTGGACAATTTAAGACAACTGTGCCACATTATTAGACATCATTAAATACCATAGGTTTTATTTTTCATTCATCTACTTTATTCACAGTTGTTAACTTTAAAACTGTAAGACTTACTAAATTTTTGCTATTGTATGTACAACATGTCATCATATATATGAATCAATTTTAAGAGCAAAGAAATAAATAGAGGTGTTCTTACAGTTTTCAACCTAAGAATCCGATCTCATGTTCCCAAGCATGTCCTAACTTTAAATATAAAATTATTATATCTTACATAAGCTATGAGAAAACCAGGTAAACTAAAACTATTAACCATAATAGACAAGAAAACCTTTTTGTAGGGAATTATAATACATTTTTCCATCTCAATTAATTCTTAATTCTGACATGCCAATGAGAAAAATGATAAAGACCAACATACTTTTTAAATAACTCATATATTCCAAGTTAAATACTCATTCTTTGACTATCTGTGATAAACAATCCTACTTATTTTAATTCTAAAAATACATACTTAAAGTTCAACATACTAGCAGACAAATGAAATGAATAAAAACTTTTAAAATTCCACCATGAATTTGAATTTCAGCAAGAAATAACCATGAAAAAATTAGCAACTTAGTCTTTCAATTAGTAAAGAACTTGTTAAAGGCATCTATGTATGTTAGAAAAAAAAATCTCAAGATACCAAAAAAATAACGTAAAACCGAAATTCTCTCCACTTCAAACTTATGAGATTTCAACATCAAAATCTATGACTTTAAAAATCTTAAATAAAAATATACCAAAAAGCTAATCATCCTGCCTCAGACCACACCAAGGTCAAAAGGGACTTACATTTTAAGCAAAGGTCCATGGGCCGGGGATTTAGCTCAGTGCTTCTGCCGCCTGCCTTGCAAGCACAAGGTCCCGAGTTTGATCCCTGGTACCAAAAAAAAAAAAAAAAAAAGAAAGGTCCAAAATTTTCAAGCAACGATTTCCCTATCCTTAGCTACCATCATCAGCAGTTTTGGGAGACAGGGGCTGCCTAGGAGTAGCTCCCAAGACAAAGCTCTATTTAGTGTCTTGCATTAGGGGAACATCTGCTCACTCTGCTGTCCTTTAGAAGCCTGTGTGTTTGGGTGTGTGTTTTCCTCCAACTTTCAGGAGTGTCCCTGAAAGGCACAAGGTTAGTCTTTGTTTTTAAAACATATCCAGAATGACAGAAATACCCAATGCTATATGTAATTAGTTAGTCCATGGCTATTTATTTGTACATGTTTGCAATACATAAGGTTTACTTTCCTTCTGTGGAGTTGGCACGTGCACATAACACATCTCAACTTCTTTTTCCATTCCCTTCCCCCCCCCTACCCTCTCCATTCATCTATTGATCCCCTCCCCATTTGGAAAACATCTCCCTATGTCCTATTATCTTTCCTTTCACTCTTTATTTATATTTTGAGTTTCTCATATAACAGAAACTATATGATGTTTACTAATTCTCAAACCCATCTGGAATTGATTTTTCTATACTCAGGTAAAATAACGGTTAAACTAAATCTTCCCTTTTACAACAGGTGTGCAAGTTTTCCACTGAAAACCAAGTAAACTTCTGCATTTAGTCACAGCGGACCTTATGAGATTTATTGTTTCTGAAATCTGCTTATGTTTTCTTACATGAAAAGCATGGTTTAACTTCAAGGTATATGTTTATGTGGGCATGTACACGTATTTGCTATTTCCACTTAGACTTGCCTACTAACCTAGATTCTACAGGACTGTGAAAATTCTCACAGGATTACTCTTAATCCTGCATGAGTAAAATAATCACTAGCCTAATTACTGAGGTATTTCTAGACTTCATAACTGTCAGCACTACAAACAATGTGAGTCTTTCAGTAATAGAATAAAGAAGCTATGGCTATTCATCAACCCAAGAAGAACAAAAAATGAAAATATAGTATGGTGACCAACAGCACCTTTTTGAACAGAAATATCTCTACCTTAGAAGAATGAGGAACAGAGAAGCTAGAAGCTAGACTGTCCCTTCTAGGTTTCAATTCCAGATAGCATTTTGAATCTACAAAAGTCAATCAACCCTTCCCTTTTTTTATACCCCTACAACATGTTTCGAAATTATAATACCTCCCGACTTCACCTCTGGCAGCAAACATCCTCCTATTATCTTCATACTTACTCTTAATATCTGAAAGTTTACGCAGAGAAAAGGCTTTCTTAGCATGGCATCATGCTTAGAATATTATCACGACTTTATAAAAACAGAAAAATAATAAAGGATACTGATCATTGAACCTGTTTTATTTATTTTAACCATTCAATATAGTATATATGAAATAAGAAAAAAGAAAATGAAAGAAAATTGTAAAATGAGGTACCACTTTTGAGTAGCTGTAGTTTAGTGAGATATATTTTAATAGATAGTTGTTAGAGGTAAAGTGTTTTTAGCACATTTGTAATAATGTACTGAGAATTTTCCATTATGTAAGGTTTTTTTGAAATAATCAAGATAAAAAGACATTTCCCAAATACATATTTCTAAAAACACAGCTTGTGGAACTGAGTATAACATCCCAGAAATATCTTTTATGATTAATAGCAGTAGAAAAGTCACTTCACTCAGCACATCTTCCTTAAATACTGGTTATGTGGTCAAAAAATCCAGAAAAAATAAAGTCAACATTCAACTGAATACCAGTTAGATTCCATGAATTTAAATAACATGTTTTTTTCTTTGTGCAGATAAACAATACTTCCATTTCTTGTCCTGTCCAGCAGAGTGTAAATGTGTTCTGGTTAAATTAAATAATTGGTTAGGTCATATGGTTATATAAGGGTAAAAAAGTAAATGCTATGAGAAAATGAACAACCAGCATTTTAGTAGCAGCAGCTAACTATCTCCAACATCCTAGTGAATAAGCAATAATACCAGGTTTTATCAAAATCCTGAGACTGAACGCTGGCTACTAGCCCAAAACCATTTATTCAGGTCTGAATGCTGAATGAGGATCTCTCCTACCTCCTTTGACCTTAACTTTGACTATACTGAAGATGAGGAAGATAAAAACAATAAATCAAAAGAAACAAAATTGAGAATGGCTGACAATATAGATTTAAGGTACTGGGTCAGAGGAAGGATATTGGCCCTAAATGAGATTTATTTGCGGTTTTTATGATATCTATAGAAAACTTGTTGCTAGCTAGCCTCACCTTTATGTTTTTATACTTCAAATCTTTCTAGATATTTCTTTCCATCAATGTGTGTTACTGTTGCCTTTACAACCACAACAAAACTTGCACTTCTCTAGAAATAGTTGCTTAATTTATTTCATCAGATATTTCCTTTACTCCCCATGTGTTTAGTATTCATAGTCCTTATATTTTCTAAAATACTTTTTTATACTATTAATGAAGTTACTAAAGCCTTTGTGCAGCATATGTGTCTTTATCAAACTGATGTGAAATCTTTGAGAAATATATCGGTGATTCCCATCTGTTTTCCATTCTCTCAGTAATCCTAGGGCTGGGTTCCTGTCATATCAGTAACAATGCATGCTTTTGAAAGTTTTCACTTCTCAGGTGTAAAAAGCTACTGGATAATACTGAAGAGAAATTCAAATCGAACTGAGGCTTCATGTTCAGAATTGGATGCTCTAATGAACTCATCCTATTTTCAAGTAAATGATTTTCTCCAATTTGTTTTTAAACTTGAAAATTTTAGTGCTAATCACCATAAATAAAGATGTTACATTAAAGAACTGGAAGAAAAATAAATGTATAACAAATAAGAGTTTATTAAGTCTAAATTTTTAACAAATATAGAAATAAGAATGTAGTATTTGAAGTTAAAGAGCTATCTTCCTTTCAAAATTATTTTTAAAGTGTATCTTTTTATTGGTTAATCTTATAAATTTTAACCTCTAGAAAATTTGAGTTTATAGCAAATACAGCAAATAAAAGTGTTAAAATATAACAATATGTTTATAGGAAAAGCTCCAAATTGCTTTTTATGGTTTGAAGCTTATATTTCATCAGTTTAGTATTTTTCATTTATTGTTTGCATTTAGTCTTCAATTTAATATTATAATTTCCTGTAAAACAGGGAAAATTTAAAATTGTTTTTGTATCTGCTAGTAAATAGTTTATACTGGATACAGGCAGTAAAACCACCAGGAAAATCAATGCCATTAATTCTCAATAAAATCCACTTAAGGATCTCAAAACATTTTGAAAGCTAATAGTTAAATTTACTGAGAATATACTATAGGCAAGTAGTACACAGACATCATTTCAGATTCAGCCTCAAAATGACTTACTACCTTCAATACATCATCATATTTTAACAGATGTTTAAAACGTCTGACACAATTTACCAGAATTCCAAAGAAGTTAAATAATTTGGCCAAGTTCAAATATTTGGAGAAGCAAAAAATAAGCCCAATTTTGTTTAAGTCTCAAGTTGATGGTCTTCATAATTTACCACCTCATGCCACAGCTGGGTGCTGTCAGAAATGAGAAAGATCTATCACTTACCTATGGAGACCACATTACATGTACTCTGAATTACTGAGCACATTTCTCAAAGAAATCTTTTTTCATCAGTTATTACTATCAAAATATTAATACAGATTTTACTTACGAGTAATTATGATATCATTTTCATGTTCATGTGATTATTTCTTCCCAAATTTCAAATTAATTCTGTTGTTGTGTTCCATTTTTATGCTGTGACAAATAAATTTAACTTTTTAAATTTTTGAAAATCTCAAATAAATGAGTTTAAATTTTAAAACTTTCTAGTTAAAACATTTTCTTTAACACAAGATTGAAGAAGAAATTAATATAAAATGATACTTGGATTTCACTTACATGTTTCAGCTTTTAAAGGCCAGTTTAGAAATGTACAGAAAATAAGCACCAGCACTTGCATTGGTTAAAGTGGGAACACTTCTTGCTTTCCCTTGCTTTTAACCCCTGATAAACTAAGAGAACATAGGAATTACTTTTGATACCTCTGTTCAGCTAGGTGGTTTTCAGGATGGATGAAACAGAACTACCTTTCTTTTGCACATGTTTGTCTTATCAGTTTCCTTGTTCTTTCATTAAAATTTCTACTTCCCATTTCAGGCACTTCTGCACCAAAAAAAGAGATGACTGCTTATAGTCTCATTCTCTTATAAGAGAACATATTCAAGCTTCAGTCTCCTGATAATAACCTCAAAAAAAAAAAAAAAAACTTCCAACGTGAAACATGTTTATAAATTCCTCCATGACACAACTCAATGATGTACTAGCCAATTTTTATGATAACAAAATCAGTACTCCTGTCAGTCCAAAATGTGGATGAACCACATGTCTAAATTAATTCACTGTCCATTCAGATAGACTGAAGAAACATCAAGGTGTAATAAAATGAATCTGGACAGGAATATCAAAAGACTTGGGTTTGATTCTGTATGAGTCTGATGAGTTACTTTCATTCAAAAAATCATTTGTGGCCTTATCTATAGGGTTGAAATAACATTTGTAGAGATCGGGAGGATCAAATATTATGAAAGAATTCTTGACACACAAGAGTTTAAAACTACCAGTTACTTTCACCTAAAAAATACAATAAAATAAAACATTTATACTATGGTATTACAAGATCACTTATATAAAATATGAAAATCAAGTTCCTTATACAAAGCATTATATATTTGAGCAATGAAAATAGGAGTGATTCTTTGAGGACCTATTTATTGTTTGTTGTGGTTTTCTATTGTAATTCTAATTTAATTCTAATTATTAATGGAATTTTCAAGCTATGATTGACATTCTTTCCACAGTGTTTGTCTCCAATAATATTTTTAAACTCTTTAGAATACAGCTTTATGGCTTGTAACCTCAATTATGATTTGGGTAATCTCATTCTGTATTTAGAAAAGCAAGGAGTTTCCCTTAAGAAAACAATTTACACTTACCAGAAAAACACTAGTACTATGATGGCTTTGGATAACTGTCAAATAGGTATCAAACCACTGGGGAAGGGCAACAACAACAAAAAAGAGTTCTTTCTGGACAACTCCTTACTCATATAAAGTTAATCAGGACTTGTAATTAATTTTTGAAATTGTTCTATATCGACCTCAATGTTTCAAGCTTCATTTTCTGCCTCTGGGCTCCATCAGTAAAACCTACACATCTCCCTGTTAGCAAAGCAGCTGGCTTTTTAAATATGATGTCTTGTAGTTCTTATTTACAATCCTAATCACATCATTGATTTCAGTAATCTTTCAGTAAGAGTGGTTATTAATGCTGTCAAAAGCTGAAACTGGGATTCACTTTTTTTCTTTTTCTTTTTTATAAAACTGGATAATTAAGATTAAGCCTAATAATGTGACTCTAGAGGCCTCTGGGTGATTAGCAGCTTCCTGTGGTTGAATGTGCACCACAGCAAAGGCACTACCTTCACTTA
The DNA here is from genome assembly GCF_000247695.1 of Heterocephalus glaber. The sequence goes on from NW_004624777.1 coordinate 13,688,945, forward strand.
GGTAAAATTAGACATATCTGAAAAACATCCACTGTACAAGCTACGAATGGCTACATGAAAATGTTTGCAGTGCTCCTCATAACTTAGAAGTAACTAAATTTTTGTATTTTTCCAACTTAAAACACAGGTATCACGTAAGTTTTATCTGACTGACTTTTGTCTTCTGTAATTCAAGATACCCAATAGGGTATATTTTGTCTACTAAAGGTAAAAAAGATTTTAAGAAATGGAAACAAAGAGGAAGAAAAGAAGGTGTACAAACTTTTTATTAAGCTAAGTGCATCTTTATTACACTAAGGAATAAAACAATGTTCTGAAAGGGATAAAAAGAAATATGAAGAGTTTTTAAGAGGCATTTTTAAAAAATAAGATTTTTCAACATTCAAAGCAATGGAAGAAATGGGTAAGATGAGGTAATGCATTGTGATTTTCAGCAGAAGAGGTCAGGAGGCAATAAAGATTGTCATTGTATGTCAGATTTATCTATTTGCATTCTGAAAGACAGTATAGAACAACCTAAGTTTGCAAAAGACAACTTACTACAAAAATATGATATGTAAAGGATCTGCCAAGAGTATGTGTTCAATATTAATTACTCACTACACCCCAATACCCAGGGAGACATATACATGTATATGCATATCTGTAATACTTATATAAATACACATATATATCACATACATGCATCAAAGCCATTGAGTGCTTTCCAAATATTTCTGGACCTTTTATTGGTCAATTTCTGTTATAGAAAGGAATATGGTATCTGAACTGAAACAGTATTGTTAGAAAATTATATCGTGAGCATTAGGATGTATAATTCATGTTGCTTTCATTCGTGCAGGCCATTGTAAAAATCCATAAATCATTTTCTTGTTCATGTATTGCTTAAGTGCAATTTGTCATTTTGCATTAGAGGGCTGCATCAGCTCATTCAGTGCTTTTAATTCACTGTTTAGAGTTTAACAAAATGCTGGCCCTGTTTGATAACTGGGAAGACACTGAAATGTGAAGCCACACCAATATTAACTAGGTTAAACAAAATGGAGAAGCACTTTTCTGCTCTGAATAATTTCTACTTTGAATATCAAGATAATTGTACTTAATGGAATATCTAGTATTCTCAGTTCCAAGAAGGAATGGTTTGTTCTTCATGGGATTCAAAACATTGTAACAGTCACTAGAGTTTCCTGAATACTTACAAGAGCATATGTTATAAATCTTTCCCAGAAATTTTAGTTATTATTCACTCTTACTGCAGATGAACAAAAGCTAACACACTGGCTTTGTGGCCTTGGCTGCAAAGCTTTCCCTCTTCTGCAGTTAAGCTGGGTTACATCACTGCAAATAAACCTATTTCATGGTCACGCATAAGAGACACAACTCAGAAAAAAATATAATAAAAAAAAATGAAAAAATGAAAAAATGAAAAAAAAAAGAGACACAACTCAGTCTTGGTCTTTTGCATTTGAACTTCAAGCTATCCTTACTGGAAATGAAAAGTGCCCCATCTAGCTCAATTCTGGTCCAGGCTGGAGTGTGAAATGCTTCTTTTTAATAAATTAAAATCTTGTCTTCTGATTCTTTAAAAGGGGGGGGGCTTATTCTCTCAAAGCTCTGGGCACATGGTAATAATAAGAGGATTTAGAAACAAATTGCTTTTGAGTCATGTTAAATCACTGCAAACACTCATTTACTCACACGCTAGTTAACACACTTGTTTCCCTTCCGCCCTTTTCAGCAAAGTACAGAGAAGAGAACAACCCCACAACCTAGTTTCAAAGTTTGTTAACTGCTCTGGAAGAACCTTAATGTCCCCTTACTTCTGCTGCAGTTAGAACCCAATAAAATAGATGAATTGTACATTATCACTCTCACATATAAACCACAACTTATATGAAAACAGATTTTTATAATCTTTCTCCACACAATACAGAATTCTTTTACCCTTTTACCCTTTTTACCCTTTATGCAGTTTGTTGACTTTGGTGCTCCTGGGATCAAGGCTGTGGGAGGGAAGGATTACGTGCACTATGTTTACTTCTCCCTTCCCACTCCAGTAATGTGGAGTCCAAAAGTGAACGCAGGATATATGTGACACTCTACTCATTCAGACATCTCATTGACCTACACGCTCAGGCTGGAGTACATGCCATTAAGAATTCAAAATTCTCAGGTCAAAGGGCAGTGGGAGAAAAAAAAAAAAAAAAGAAAAAAAGAAAGAAAGAAAAACCAAGTGGGAAGGATCTACTGTGTACCACAGCCAGAGAGAATGTAAACCTGCTGTGTTTTAAAAGTATTTTTAAAAGGCAATTTTAAAGTGTTTTGGCCTGTGTGTGACAGGGCAGGTTTATGTTAATGGTTCACGGGTACGGGAGGCAGAGATGGCTGCTAATGTCTGTATCTAAATCTTGGCTTCAAACAAAAGACTTTTGCAATGGTCCCTCGATGGAATGCCTCTCACTCTGTACTGGGGGAGGTTGGGCTGGGATCTATTCTGTGAAGACCCCACCGTTATCCCCTCTGTTTCCGCTGTCACCACCAGAAACAGTAAAAGTCGGAGAAGGGAGGCCTTTGGAGGCCCTGGCCTGGCTTCCCTAGCGCGGACACAGGCTTTGGTGATCCAAGAAATCCAGCAGAGCCCCCAACAGGCGAGCCCTGCCCGAGGAGAAAGCAAAATTACCCGGCTTGCTTTATGCTGCTTTCGCCGCTAGGAGGCGCCTGTGACCCACGTTTGAGGGGAGAGTTACCAAACACATCTGCTATATAGAAAAAAATGCAGTTCAAGTGTTACAGTGGAGGTAGTGATTATTTACAGGAAAATCTGGCCATCTCTCCACATTCTCATCTCCCTCTTCTGAAAGCTCTCTGGCAGTCAGCAGACGCCCTACATCGGCTAAAACTCTGGGTACGGTTCCCTTGTGGAAACCCACCTTCCCAAACAAATTCTGGATCTGCATTGTCATTCAGCCGCATGTCTCTCACACGTAAACAGGCGCGCGCACACAAGTGTTTCCACACGTACAGACGAACATATCGGAAAATTACCGTCATTTTTACACGGCTCCGTGATTCTGATGAGTCAGCTTGAAGACCTCAAAACATTTCATTGCCACCCTGCAGATCTGAAGAAAAAGGGGGAAGGGGAGGGAAATAAAGATGCAATACCGTATTAATATTCGGAGACACTACGATCTCCTTTCCATTGATCCACAGGTCGTTTTATATACTGCCGCTCCATTCTCAGCCCCAGACGTGAAGCTAAAATCTTTTTAACTGCAGCGGGTTTCGCTTGGCTTTGGCCAGTCGTCAATTTACTGCAGCTGGAAGAGGATTAGCCATTTTTGCTGGCATCCTTTCCTTCTGCCCACTGGAAGGCAGGACCCATCTCCCGGAGCCAGGTTTCTGGGGCGGGCGGCCAGGCGGTGGACACGAACTCGCCGGACTCGCAGGAGCACGCCCCGATCCACGGTCACGCCGGTGGACACCGGCGCTTCGGAATTCCCGGACTGAAGGGACGGGCACAAACCTCTGTGCCGAAACCACTGTGCCTTCCTCGCAGGTTGTGGTGGTGTTACTCTTGGATCATTCATTACAGGGACGCCGCTAGGGAACCTTCCTATCCTGTATCCTGTAGCGTAAGGACACTGAACTCGTGCTGTTTCAGTGAATAAACAACGTGTTCCTTGCGACCAGACCATGAGTTACTGTAAATATATGTATTTAGGGATCTTGCCTTGGAGAATTGGCATGCAATCCACTCTCGGGCACTAAGAGTTCGGGCTGTTTTAACTTCACAGGCACTGGCTGCGCGGATGCGCCGCGTGGCCCCGCGCGGCCCCGCGCGTCGCGAGTGGGCACGAGCTAGCCAAGCGCTTCCTTAGGCACCCGGGCGGCTCCGCCGGGGCGCACGCCGATCCAGAGGCCGGGGAACAGGAGGGGGGACACAGGAACTGCAATGTGCAAACGTGCAAACGTGCTGGCAGATACCCGCAGCGGTGCACACTCGGGGCTCCGCTTGTGTTCCCGGCTCGGCGCCGCCAGCGCTGGGCCCTCGTCTATCCCGGGGCGGGGCGGGGCGGGGCGCGGCGGGGAGAGAGCTCCAAAGGTCAGGGGGAAAAGCCGAAAACAGCGCCCGCTCCCCTCCGCTGCGTGGCTCTGGGCCAGACCAGGCGCAGGGATATCGGAAGCGCCTCGCAAGGCCCGGTGCTGCTGGCACCCGGGAGGGCGACCCGCATCCTGTCCTAAGCAGAAATGAAAATGAAACTTTGATCAGTGCGCTCACAACTAGAAGCCAGGTGCCCAGCTCAGTTCGTCCGCGGGTACGTGGCCGTGCTTTCAGGGAGGGCAGAGGCACGTCTAAGGCGTCTGCACGTCTCGGGCTCCTCCAGCCCAGTCCCTCGCGTGAATCCCTCCGCTTTGGAGGACCCACCCCGGCCCCGGCTCCCACGCTTCGCTCCTCTCCACACGGACCCCCGAGCCTCACGCTTAGATTGATTGACACATGTCACATTCGATCTACTTTTTAAATGTCCCCCTGCCAACCTCGCTTAGAGTCCCTTAATGAGGTGATCCCTGCCGATCGGTGGCCCGTGTGCAACTTTTTCCCCTTCTCGAAGATTTCTTTCCATGATCAGTGGCAGGGAAAATACCTTAAAGGAAAAAGAATGTTAGCATCACTGGAAATCCCGCTCCTGGGAGAGGATACCGCAGCTGTTGCTATCATGCTTTCACAATTGCTGATGTAAACAGGGGAACCTCTCAATTCCCTCCCCATTACCTGCGGCTGGGGACTGGGAACTTTCCGCGTAGAGTCCCCAGCCGGCGCCTCGGGACCTGCCGGGCTGTTCTCGCTCTCACACTCACACTCACCCCGGCAGCCTGGGCGCCGCTTTTGTCCCGCCCCGCCCGATCGCCGCCTGACGTGTCTGTTTGACGGCCGGCTTGGCCAATGAACACTTGGTCAGTGGGTGGTGCTCCTCGACGATTGGTTGGCAGAATGAGGGCGCTGCGCAAAAACAGAGGAGCCGAGCGCTCGGAGCTCAGAAACTGCCAGCCGAGATCACAGGTTCAGGGGCTGAAGCAGGAGGAAGGAAGAACTGAAAGGAAAAGAGACAGGTTAGAGGAAAAGAGGCTTGGGAAGGAAAGAGCAGGAGAGAGACTGTCCGTCACATTGCCCGAGAGGCAGTTACCGGTGGAGAGGACAGAGAGAGACGAGACTGTGAAAGCCAAAAACTACAAATAGAGCGAAAGAAGGAAAAAAAAAATGTCAAGAACATTCAACCGGAGAAATGAAGAGAATGAAAGTTTTATGCTGCAGAGCCGTTTCTTGTTTTTCCGGCACAATATTCTCTCGCTGTGTTTAAGCCCTCTTGCGTTTGCCAGCCGTTGACATTAAGAGGCATGTTCAGCGGTGCCAGCTGCATCTCCTCTTCCTTCTCCTCTTCCTCTTCCTCTTCATCTTCCTCCTCCTTCTTTTCCTCCTCCTCGTTCTCCTCCCATCAGCAAGAAGACAGACCGAGGACAGTCTTGAAATATCGAAATTTCCTCCTTGGGATTTGCCAGCGCCGCGTTGCGCCAAGACTGTCGGAATAAAGGACACTGACTATTGTATTATCATTATTTTATTAATTGGTCAGTGGGAAGATTACAGATGGGAAAGGGGGCATCTGTCACCCTTCCTGAGCTAAGATTGAAAAATGAGGCTGGATTGGAGGAACCTCTAAAATGAAGCAAAAGGAATAAGATTTCTAAAGACAGAAAGCTACAAGAGCCCCCCACGCCGCACTTTTATTTGTTTTTTTGGTTTTTTTGAGGGGCTGAGATTCTTTTCGTGGTGGTGGGTGAGGTGATTGGGTGGCTGACTGGCTAAGGAAAGCTACTTCCTTTCCTTTTGGAGATGATTGTGCTATTCTTCTTTGCCTTGCTCTGGATGGTGGAAGGAGTCTTTTCCCAGCTTCACTACACGGTGCAGGAGGAGCAGGACCATGGCACTTTCGTGGGGAATATCGCTGAAGATCTGGGCTTGGACATTACAAAACTTTCAGCTCGCAGATTTCAGACGGTGCCCAACTCACGGACCCCTTACTTGGACCTCAACCTGGAAACCGGGGTGCTGTACGTGAACGAGAAGATCGACCGCGAGCAAATCTGCAAGCAGAGCCCTTCCTGCGTCCTGCACCTAGAGGTCTTCCTGGAGAATCCCCTGGAACTGTTCCGGGTGGAGATTGAGGTGCTGGACATAAATGACAACCCCCCTTCTTTCCCGGAGCCGGACCTGACGGTGGAAATCTCGGAGAGCGCCACGCCGGGTACCCGCTTCCCTTTAGAGAGCGCCTTCGACCCAGACGTGGGCACCAACTCCTTGCGCGACTACGAGATCACCCCCAACAGCTACTTCTCCCTGGACGTGCAGACCCAGGGGGATGGCAACCGATTCGCCGAGCTGGTGCTAGAGAAGCCACTGGACCGAGAGCAGCAAGCGGTGCACCGCTACGTGCTGACCGCGGTGGACGGGGGAGGAGGGGGAAGCGCAGGCGAAGGAGGGGGAGGCGGCGGGGGAGCGGGCCTGTCCCCCCAGCAGCAGCGCACGGGCACGGCCCTGCTCACTATCCGAGTTCTGGACTCCAACGACAACGTGCCGGCTTTCGACCAACCCGTCTACACTGTGTCCCTACCGGAGAACTCGCCCCCGGGCACGTTAGTGATCCAGCTCAACGCCACGGACCCGGACGAGGGCCAGAACGGAGAGGTCGTGTACTCGTTCAGCAGCCACATTTCGCCCCGGGCGCGGGAGCTCTTTGGACTCTCGCCGCGCACCGGCCGGCTGGAGGTGAGCGGTGAGCTGGACTATGAAGAGAGCCCGGTGTACCAGGTGTACGTGCAAGCCAAGGACCTGGGCCCCAACGCTGTGCCTGCGCACTGCAAGGTGCTGGTGCGAGTGCTGGATGCCAACGACAACGCGCCGGAGATCAGCTTCAGCACCGTGAAGGAGGCGGTGAGCGAGGGCGCGGCGCCCGGCACCGTGGTGGCTCTGTTCAGCGTGACCGACCGCGACTCGGAGGAGAACGGGCAGGTGCAGTGCGAGCTGCTGGGGGACGTGCCCTTCCGCCTCAAGTCTTCCTTCAAGAATTACTATACCATCGTGACGGAGGCCCCCCTGGACCGAGAGGCCGGGGACTCCTACACCCTCACCGTGGTGGCCCGGGACCGGGGCGAGCCGGCGCTCTCCACCAGTAAGTCGATCCAGGTGCAAGTGTCAGATGTGAACGACAACGCGCCGCGCTTCAGCCAGCCGGTCTACGACGTGTATGTGACCGAAAACAACGTGCCAGGCGCCTACATCTACGCGGTGAGCGCCACCGATCGCGACGAGGGGGCCAACGCCAAGATAGAATACTCTATCCTCGAGTGCCAGATCCAGGGCATGAGCGTTTTCACCTACGTGTCCATCAACTCTGAGAATGGCTACTTGTACGCCCTGCGGTCCTTTGACTACGAGCAGCTTAAGGACTTCAGCTTTCAGGTGGAAGCCCGGGACGCCGGCAGCCCCCAGGCGCTGGCGGGCAATGCCACCGTCAACATCCTCATAGTGGATCAGAACGACAACGCCCCTGCCATCGTGGCGCCCTTACCCGGGCGCAATGGGACTCCGGCCCGCGAGGTGCTGCCCCGCTCGGCGGAGCCCGGTTACCTGCTCACCCGCGTGGCCGCGGTGGACGCGGACGACGGCGAGAACGCCCGGCTCACCTACAGCATCGTGAGGGGCAACGAAATGAACCTCTTCCGCATGGACTGGCGCACCGGCGAGCTCCGCACGGCTCGCCGGGTTCCAGCCAAGCGCGACCCCCAGCGGCCTTACGAGCTGGTGATCGAGGTGCGCGACCACGGGCAGCCGCCCCTGTCCTCCACGGCCACTCTGGTGGTTCAACTGGTGGATGGCGCCGTGGAGCCCCAGGGCGGGGGCGGGAGCGGAGGCGGAGGCTCAGGGGAACACCAGCGCCCCAGCCGCTCCGGCAGCGGGGAGAGCTCGCTGGACCTCACCCTCATCCTCATCATAGCGCTGGGCTCCGTGTCCTTCATCTTCCTGTTGGCCATGATCGTGCTGGCTGTGCGCTGCCAAAAAGAGAAAAAGCTCAACATCTACACGTGTCTCGCCAGCGACTGCTGCCTCTGCTGTTGCTGCTGTGGCAGCGGGGCGTCGACCTGCTGCGGCCGCCAAGCCCGGGCGCGCAAGAAAAAACTCAGCAAGTCGGACATCATGCTGGTGCAGAGCTCCAACGTCCCGAGCAACCCGGCCCAGGTGCCGGTGGAGGAGTCCGGGAGCTTCGGCTCGCACCATCACAACCAGAATTACTGCTACCAGGTCTGCCTGACCCCAGAGTCCGCAAAGACCGATCTGATGTTCCTTAAGCCCTGCAGCCCTTCGAGGAGTACGGACACTGAGCACAATCCCTGCGGGGCCATCGTCACCGGCTACACCGACCAGCAGCCCGACATCATCTCCAACGGAAGCATTTTGTCCAACGAGGTAAGGCTGAAGCGAAAGGACCACCATCTCTCATCTCCTCCATCCGAGAGCCTCCTCTAGCCCGGCCCTTGTATCTCTGGCGCACTGTGTATTCATTTCTTAAGAGATTAGCTTATTTGTATCGCTGTGGGGGGCAGGGATGTGGGGGGGGGATCACCTTTTCCTGCCCCTTCGTGTGTAACCTAACTTTCACGTGGTCTCTAATGCTCTGCGCTCCACCCCTCCATATTTATTTTCCTTCCCTGGCTTGGTGCTTTGCCACCTTGGAGTTTCCTCTTCCCTCTCTGCCCATCTTTCCGTTAAAAGCTGAACTCTGTGGGTCCTTTTCCCGCTCAGAAATCTGAGAGAATAAGGGAGAGATGGGGGAGGGGCTGTCTAGCCCTGGCAAAGATCCTCTTCTCTTTGCATCTGTCCCAGGAGTTAATAAAGTTTATTGTTTTGCTTCGTGATTGCTGCTTTCAGTCGCGTGTTCAAGTAAGCTAGAGACTGTTCAACTTTCCACAGTGTCTAAATTCAAATGCGTGTGTAAGTGAACAAGTTATCAGATCCTTATCCTCTGAACTCTGGTTGGGGAAAAAAAAAAAAAAAAAAAAAAGCCTTCAGTCCTGCTTGGACAGCGTTTACAGATGCTCTTGAAGCCTAACGCCCACACGGTGTGAATTTGAATGAAGTTGCTTTGGCACAGACCCCTGTAAGAGTAACGACAAGCTTAAACAATTGTTGTCTGAAATACATCTTTTGACTAATAATTACCTTCTTGCCACTTTTTTTTTTGATAAATCCTTGCTGTTGGCTTTCTTCATCAAAGAATTCCGCTTGTCAATTCCGATTTACTATTTTTTTTAATGGAGAAGTGGCAAAGGTGTAGTGGGGGTGGGGAACACAGTTGGTTTATGTAAAACACAATTTGGACCCGAAAATGTCTGTGGGTGGTGGAGGTTGGGAGAAGAATACAGGGGCCTTTGGATGTGGAAGAGTCTGGGGTGGGGGAGGACTATGAACTTCTGTCTTGGCAGCTCCTTATTTTATTTGAGTCTTAGATATTACTCATTGACTTTCATGACTATTTGTACAGCTCATTTGTATCTTAAGTACATTTTGAAAATAAACAACGAAATAATTCCATAAAATATCCAAACTTTTTGCCTCTTGAGCGTGCTGTTTTTCTTGTGTCAACCAGTATGCACCTAAACACTTTTTTAGGCCACTGAAAAGACTGCAGAGTTTAACTAGGTTGACTCTTTCCAGACAATAGTTGATGAGCCCTAACTATGGGGTCATGTGCGTTCTCCCTTAAAACACACACACACACACACACACACACACACACACACTTAAAGTTTGCCAATATAGGTTTAAAGCTTTACAACTAACTGAAAAAAAAATATGGACTCATAAATCTGTGCATATTTCCCTTGCCCTTACCCAACAACCACTAGGCTAAGGTCTTAGGAAAGCTTGGAATTTTATAAACATATATAGTTACTTAAACTAGGTGTTGTTCCAAATTCAGAAATAGATTATAAATGAAACCCTTAGCATTCAAATGCTTTTGATTTATTTATTTTTTTCCTAGACTAAACACCAGCGAGCAGAGCTCAGCTATCTAGTTGACAGACCTCGTCGAGTTAACAGGTATGGAATCTTTTATTTCCCTAGCTTGGGGTGTAGACAATTTATTACCTAGTAAAAGTTAGGAAATAGGTATATTATCAGGTATGATACTTCATAGTGAAAGCTAAAATACATAAAATATTTTAAATTGGATTACAATATATAATACAGTTTCCTCTATTTTAAAAGCTATATTTCATGTTTATACAAATTACAAAATTTTTTGTGAGTTTACACTCCTACATGGACTCTGATAGGTTTCATAACTGTTCCTTATAGTTATATTTGTCCTGTAAACATTATACATTAGAATATACTTAGTTTCAATCAGAAACATACCTAAACTTGTCATGTCTTAAGTGTTCAAATGGACTGTTCATGCTCAAGTTTTAAAGTTAGCCTTGGATTATGGCAAAGAGTTTCTGCAGAAATATAGCCAACTAAGGGGTCTGAGTCTGCACCACACATCTGCGACCATGTGGTGGCAGAAGAATGTTTTCTCTGCTTCTTCAACTTTTTCATTCTAATATTTCACATTTTTGTACTTCTAGTTCTGCATTCCAGGAAGCGGACATAGTAAGCTCTAAGGATAGTGGTCACGGGGACAGTGAACAGGGAGACAGTGACCATGATGCCACCAACCGCGGCCAGTCAGCTGGTAAGTGTCATCAAGAGGCATTCTCAGTGCTGATTTAGTAGGTTTTTGTTTTTTAAAATAAATTTAGAAAGGATGATGTCCTAGCTAGTTTTTTATTAGTTTAATGCTGGCGGACTCTATAGAAAGATATTGTCATCCTGTGTTGGTGGTTGTATTATATGAGTCCTAAAAGGATACAGAATTTTTTGGAGAGTTGAAGTTAGAAATTCACTGTGTAATATGTAAAAATGTAAAATACACCTTCCTTGGGCAACTTTCTTTAGTGGAATCACATTGCATACAAAAAGCTATAGATCTCTAACCTGGGATCAGTCCCTAAATCTTCAGTTAATTAGGGTACTGTTAGAATTATTTATGGATGAAGTAACTGAAGATAAATGAAATTGATTGACCTGCACAGGGTCACAGGAAAATAAAAAGGTGATTGGGGACTAGAATCCATATTTCATGCTTTGCACAGCAATGCATTTTTCACACCACCAAGTATGGAATGAAAGAAGGCATGATAATTATAAGGCATGAACAGCTTGAGAACAGAGTTTCCAGAGTTTCCAGTATTGAGTCTTTGGGCATCAGGACATTAGTAAACATGAGATAATGTGTATTTTCTGAAGCATCCTAGGATTCTTTATATTTTTGACAGGGTTTATGATCCATCAGAAGTTGAACTCTGAGTGTATTTTTATGTGGACTTACTGATAGTCACTGATAGGAATTGCAATTTTATATATACATATATATATATGTTTTTATTATATTTTCCTTTAATTTTTTTCTGTATAAGTTCAACGCATAAGTTTTACAAGATCTACAAACACTAAAAACTCCTACAAATAATTAAAAATGTACCTTAAAATGAAAATAATTTCAGAAACTTCTGGCTTTCTTTTTGCATCATTTAGATTTCTCCTACGAAGGCATGCTTGCCAAATTTTTAACTTTTTCTTCATTGTTTGTACTTATTTGACACATAAAGAGATCAAAAGGCTAGTCAACTTCTGTAGCTTCTCAAAAACATCATCGCTGGGTTCCACTCAGCTCACTCAATATTTGACCTTTATTGGAGGTAATGATATTCCTATAGAATAACAGGGACTTCTTTGCAAGGTAACATTCCCTACATACCACACTTGGTATAATAGTGTTGAGGCCCTGTGTAAAAGGGCAGTGTACAACCCACGGTGTTCTGGCTGCAGGGTTTGCCACAAGCCTCTCCCTTGGCTAATGTGTCCTGTGTCTATGGCTGCCTTAGCCTTGGGAAACCCAGGCAGGAGGAAGGGGAAAAGGCTGCTCAAGGGTCTCTTTATATTGCTGCAAGTCATTAATATGCAGACCTAATGAGACTTGAGAACTGCCAAGAATCCCCGGAGGTCCCTGCCCCTTGCGGGCCTTCTCGCTAAGTGAACAGAGCATCTATTTAGTGTCTGGGAACCTGACAACAAACCAGATCTTGCCAGAAGTTTATATCTGAGTACAAAGTCCCTTTCATTTTTGTCCTATATATGGTATATGATTTATTGTTATCTTTTAAAGACTGCACATTTAGAATTGTTCTTTTTAGTTCTTTTTTGAAGTTTCTAATTTAACCCTTAGCCTTTCGAAACTTTTAAAACAAAATGTTTGATTAAAAAAAGAAAACTGCTACATGTTTCTTTGGATGCATTTTATTCCTCTCTCAACCACTCTCCTTTTGTCTTTTTCTGTAGCACTCTAATCTCAATGAACATTTCAATTAGTTAGTCCCTTAGACATAATAAGCTATAATAGCCCAACTAAAGAAAAAGGAGCAAGCATCTGCAAAACAATCTAAATTTGGAAAATGGATGGGATTATATACTTACCAATGTGTCTTCCCAGTGATGATTTTATTTCACAGGTAGTTAGCGTGGCCATTTTGATGGTTCTTTCAAATTATTTAAATGTCAAGCCATGTAAAGGAATACTAAAATGTTAAAATGTAATATTATAAAACATTTTCAAAAATTAAGGCAATTTTTGTTTTTTCCTATCAAAAGGGTAAGATTTATTTCCCGTTTCTAATTCTTGAATGCATAAAAGTATGAAGGAATTACTAACCCATTTGTGTATTTCATTAGTAGTTACATGGCAACCACAACATACCGGGCACAAAAATAGCTGTTTTAGGATTGTAGTGAAGCACTTATGGTAAGAAATGCACCTTTGGTGTTGAATTATAATCAGATTTAATATGTTTAATTTTATTATTAAAATGATATTTAATGGTTCTTCCTTAAGTATAAATCCCAAATTCACAGAATTAAAGTGCATTCACTTCATTACTGACTTTTTAAATTCCATATTGATGTTGTATATTGTAAACTTTACAGCAAGTAGGTAGAATATTTCAAAGAAGTTACACCTGCTTCAAGTAAATCCGTTTTATTTCCTTGTGAAGCCAGCTAATAATTATGGTCTAAGTTTGCAAAACTAGATAGCATTATTCACAGCACATCTATTTCCAGGTTTAGCATATGAAATAATCATTCAAATAAGGAAATCCCACCTGACTGTACTTTAGATAGAAAAGTTAAATTATCAAGGAAAAATATTGGAAAGATAAACATTCTGAATTCTGTCTTTCAGTTTGTAACTGACCACATACTATAATATATACATGACTTAGCTTAGTGCTTCACCTGTTTAAACTTCATAAATCTTTATTTTTCCACTTTCTTTTTCTATTATAGCTTTACTTCATATGTACTCACATATGTCTTTTCTTTCTTCTGTTATAAATAGTTTTAGTTTTTGTCCTTTCTTTTTTCCCCTTCATGCTTTTCTCCTTTCTATGCCACAGTTGCAGTCACCGACCTTGTTCACAGAAGGGCTTTAAACACACAGGCAGCTGCACGGAGAATCACATAAGCTTTTTCAGTTTTCCACTGCACCTGGCTTCATGTGTAAAATTCTTCAGCTTCACCACTGCTCTGCAGCACTTTTCTTTCTATAGCCTTGTCAAGGTGCTTTCTGTTTTTTTTCAGTGCACTATTGATGTATTAGTTAGATATGGCCAAAGTCCAAGGAGATGTGGTAAATACATGCATAAACCATCACAAGAGGAAAAACTGATTAATCACAGCCTAAAGAGCTAAAAGCAGACTTTGCAGAAATATATTTTGATGTTATTTATTAAATCATTAGATTAAAGATATTTTTCTATTTTAAAATCAGAGGTAACATTTTAACTATACATTCTTAAGACAGTTTTAACATTATTCTAGGTTTATTTGAAATTTGTTTAGTAATGAGAAAGCTTTCTTCCATTTGTTATATATCTATGTTATAAAAATGCTAGATTTAATCATGATCCTATTTTGATTACCTCATTCTTTTAAAAGATTATGTTGAAGAGAATCTTGATAAGTGATTTAAGTCGTCCGTTACACTGTCAAATTCCTCTTGGAATTATTTTTTTTGGTTATAGGGAAATTATCTGCTAAATATGCCTCTTTCCTAGCTATTTATGAGGCTCTTACCATGCATAGTCAAAAATTGGCTCCAAATTTAAAAAATAAAGTTACTTTAATTAGTATTTTCCAGCTGGATTTACATCAGTTATTTACAAAGATCTATTCAAATTTTTAGTGAATCTCTGAACTACACCTTGATATTATATAGAGATTTGTAATTGGAAAAATACATAAGACAAACTATTGACAGAAAATAGAGAAAACCATAAACATTTTGCAAGATGATGAGTAAGGATATAATTTTGATATTTAATTTTTATTTTTTCATCAGTAAATTATATTGATAAATAAATCTGTTCCCTAAAAAATATTTTTGAAAAAGTGTAACAATTCTTACAATTAATATCACTTAGTTTTCATTATTATATAGTTCACAGAAGACTGGAAATCTCAAAAAAAGAATTCTTTTAAAGAATCTTTAAAAGTGATTTATCATACTTTAATGAAGCCTTGTTGAATGAAAAAGAAATTTGCACGTAATTTTGTATTATTACTTCCATCAAAATCCAGCACAAATTAAATACAATTCTAATATTTTGAAAATCAGTTTGTTCTCATTGAAACTACCCACTGCTTCTGACTATCAGGGACAAGTTTAAAATTATGTATTTTAAAATTTGTCTAAATATATCTTTGCATAACAGGCAGTCTATCACATCAGCTGTCATGCCTTGCAGAACAGATTATTTCTGAAAAGTGGAAAAAATAAATAACTGGAAAAAGAGATAGCAAGTAAAGAATGTATGTTGAGACATTTCTTGGATATTACCAACATTTCAAATATAAGGTTTGCCCTGTATTCTTCCTGCTATATAAATCCCATAGGTTTATAGTAAACACATTTGAAGGCCAAAAAGAAAGTCAAGTTAAACTTATCAACTGTTGAGCCTCCAATTTGAGACATTAAGGAATTGCATGAACAATGTAAAAGATATGCATTTTAACTGATCATGGGCTTTATAACATGTGACACCCCTTTGTATCAAGGAGTCATTTTTCACAAAAAGACTTAGATATACATCTAGTTATCTGATAATTAAAGTAATATATTTAAAGAAGCCACTGATGAATGCTTAGAGTAATATTAGTCATACAATTGCTCCCTAAGTGAGGACTGGTAACATCATACATTTATTTGGTGTTCAAATATATATATCTAAATGAAAAAAATCCATTTTCAGTTCATTTCTCTGTTACTATTTAAGATTTACCAATTATGTTATACTTTTTGTTTTCATTTCTATGTCTGGTTTATCCCCACAATAAGTAGGTCCACTCATGTTACCAGTAAAACTCGTGGAACATTCAGGCACGGTTTGAACCACCTTACTTTTCATTCTAGTTATGTTATACTGAGGAAATTCTATTTTAAAACATCAACTGGGCAATTTATTGAAAACTTTATAATTTTCCTCTCTTGCCACGTGACACTGTTATTTCAGCCAAAAACTTTTATATTCCTTGCTTTTTTGTTATGCACATGCTATATTTTTGTACATATTCTCAACTCCAGTGAACTTTATTACATCTCCAGAAATTTTAATAAGCCTCTAATAATTTACAGAGAAATACGACATGCTTATAAGAAGATAAAATGGTCCCGATTTAGAATAAGCTATCCATGCAAATAATTTCTACCAAAGTACCTTGTGATATCCTTAAGCAATATATAATGTTGAAATACTAGTTTATGAAAAGTTTCTTTGTAGGATTGTGATATTCAGAATTAGAATAGTATTTAGGCATGGATCCAAAATAGATGTGAAAGATCAGGTATGTTCTTCTTTGGCATATTTAAAATGATATCAGTCATGTAAAAATTGTATTAATTACAAGTTTTACATTAGCACCAACCACTCTTTACCAAGATCTAATGAAACCCTTCATCTTAATATTTGAAAGTAATTCCATCATCTCTTCCAATTCAAATTCTTTTATTTCTTTTAAAAATAACTAAATATTGCTCATAATAATTTTACTCTTAAACATAGGTTCTTCTATGAAATAAAAGCTTTTTTTCTGTCTACCACACTATTAAATAGGCAACATTTATAGTGCAGTATGCCAAAATATAAATCTCCTCTCTGGATCTCTATCTATGTATGTAAACACATCAGCAACATTGTCTTTTCCTTCCTCTTTCTCTTCCTACACATTTTCTCCCAGGAGTAGGAAAAAGGACTGACTTTCTCTGGTGTCTGGAGAAACAGTTACATGATCTGCATGCTGTTCCCAGACAGAGTCCTTCACCCTAGCCCCAGCTCACATTTCTGTTCCTCAACATTCACTGATCAGTTACTTAGGTCCAGTCCCATCTTGTGCATGACAGTTATTATTGATGGCATCTTATAATTGAAGACAAACTTGACATTATACATAGTTTAATTTAAAATAAAATGTCATTATATAGTGAGATTAATATATGAAAATTAGTGTTATTTTGAAAAATAATTAATGTAATTAGCTGTTCTTAGCTTGAAGATATTTGTAGATAATCTGGATTTTTTTATTTTTGAAAAATGATTTTATGTATGAAAACCTTGACACATACTCATAAACTCATGTAAATCGAGATATATCACAATACCATCGGTAGTTTAAAAACTAAAACTTGCTCCAGAGATCAAATCATACATGTTATTTATAGAAGTAACAATCAAGTATGTTCATTAAATAAATATTACTCTATTGGTTAAAAACTTTCCAATTTTTCCTAAATTGTCATGCATTTGAGAGTTTTTTCCTCTAAAGATTAATCATACTTTGGTTATTTCAAGTCAATCTTGTTTTAAAATATATTCAATAAATATGTTACTATGATTAGAAACACATTAAAGTGGTACCTTTTTGTTCTTCTGTGTATTACTATATATCAAAATGGATATCAAATCATATTCTGTAGAGCTCAAAAATTCTTAAGCCTTACCTAAGACACTGGAAGAGATTTCTTGATCATAATGAGATAATAAATATTTTTAAATGTTATTAATCTAAGGAAGACAATAAATTTTAAAATGCTCTTTTGAAATTTTTGGTACTATAGGTTTAACAAGCATTTTTGTCCTGACCAGGACAAGTATTTACAATACAGAACAAGTAATGAGGTATTTGTCGATGGTATCTGTAGCTGATTCACAGTGCATTGCGTCACCTTGGTTTCACTAATTATAGTCATTTGTTCTGAGTTTGTCTAAGGTGATAAATAAGAACTGATTTCTAGTGATATGGACTACCACGGTGCCAACAAGAAATACTTTTATAAGTCATTTCCCAGCAATCCAAGAAAGCATGCTATTACCTGCTCCAGAAATCTTGTTTCATTCCTGTTATTTACTGGTTTGTTAATGTGCATGTCATATTTCTGTTGAATTTCACTCTATCCCTATCGCCTAAATGTCATCATTAGTATTTCTTGCATACGAGGACTTTGCATCTTGATTTTTTCTCATTTGAACTTTACGAGTTCTTTGTAATATCTATTGTCTTCTATTTACTGTTTCATAATTATTTAAATACATAAAGTAGAGCCAATATTTTCCTCCTCAATATTCTGAGTAGTTTAGAAACATCTATCTCTCATGTATCTTTGCCAAAAGAATTTTATCCTTTACACTTGCAGATCATTTATCTTTTTAAAACGATGGAGAAAATGATAAAAGGAGATTTTTGTTCCTCTCAGTTTAAAATAAAAGAAATCTGTTAAGACACCTTCACCAGTCCCACTCGATGTCACCCACAGTCTTTCACCACTGAGCAGCTGGTGATATGGATGAAGACTACATCTGTAGTTTCTTTTTATGTTGCTTACAGGTATGGATCTGTTCTCCAACTGCACTGAGGAATGTAAAGCACTGGGCCACTCAGATCGGTGCTGGATGCCTTCTTTTGTCCCTTCGGATGGACGCCAGGCTGCTGATTACCGCAGCAATCTGCACGTTCCCGGCATGGACTCTGTTCCCGACACCGAGGTGTTTGAAACTCCAGAAGCCCAGCCTGGGGCAGAGCGGTCTTTCTCCACCTTCGGCAAAGAGAAGACCCTGCACAGCACTCTGGAGAGGAAGGAGCTGGACGGACTGCTGTCTACTACACGAGCGCCTTACAAACCACCATATTTGAGTAAGTATTGCCCTAAAGGCTCTGTAAAGGTGTTTCCTTTGAGGAAATAACATTCAACATATCCTTCTTTTTGGTCAATGTAGAGTTCAGGTTGATTTTAGAAAGAAGGATAAAAGTGACTTTTGGATGCAGATGGCACTTTAATATGACTAAATGAATATATCTGGCAGTAAGATGGGTTCCTGTGTCAGGACATAATCGTAACAATAAAACACACCTTTTGCTTTTATTTAGAACATTTTCAAAAGTTCTTTATATTTCCGTGGGATGTGGCACTCTTGCTTAGTTGATTTGTTTGTTTTGAAGAGTTATATTAGGTGAAAGAATTTATCTCTTGACACTTGCGTCACTGAAAGCTCTCATTTTTCTTACTGATGGCTAATTACATTATTGCCTGATCATTCTTTCACCATAGTGATATTAAACACACTATGCCAAATCCAGAATACAGTGTAGACATCATTTTGATCTTTCAACATATTTTAGTGATATGTTATATGGGTTCAGGTCTCTGATCAGAGCCAGAGAAGCTTTGTGATGGAAGTGTATGAGTACAGCAAAATTCTTCCCTCATTTAAAATAAGTTCTTGAGACATTGAAGCGATAATAGTTGCACTCAGATTTTTGAGTATTGGGACCATATTCTTTAAGTGCATTACTTTTTTCAACCATTCTAAACAATAATAATGGTTTCAAATTCTGTAATAGATTTCCTTTGAGAATCTTGGTAATGAAATTTCCCCATTTATTCTCTGTTAAATAGGAATCTTTTAGTTAATGGATAAATACTATTTGCAATTCAATATCTCAGTCAAACCACGTAAATAATAATTGATAAAGGTAAAATTCATAACAACTCAATCAAAAGATGACTTTTATCTTGTACTGAAACTCCATTCTATATAATGTTTTCTTTCCTTATGGTGCAAAAAATTGTATCATAAGCGACAAACAAGAGATGAGACAATTTATAGATATAACATTGCTTTTATGACTGGTGAAATGGAAAGGAAAAACCATAACCACAAAAAATACCAGGACATATGCTTTCTCCCTTGTGCATGTGTAATGTGAAAGGCATAGGTTGAATTCATGGAGGGCCTGGCTCTTAGTGTGGGCATTGACAAGGGAAATAGTTAAGCTCATGTGATTAAGTCAGAGAGGCTTTCATCAGATGTATACATTCTTTTTTTTTTTTTTTTGGTACTGGGGATCGAACTCAGGCCCTTGTGCTTGCGAGATGTATACATTCTGAGGACAACAGTGAACATATGGTGTTTTATGAAAGATTGTGTTTAGTTTTTTCAGTTATTTAGGAACACTATTACCTCAGCATGATGTAGTACTTTAAACACTTCAGAAACAAATAATAGTGATTTTCTGTAAATCATTGATATTTTCCTAGCTTTTTAAGCATTATAAAATACAAAGAGAGCACAATTCTGTGATGAATTAAGGTACACAAAATGTAATTTGGGTGCTAGAGTCCTAAATTTAAACTCACATTTTCATATAAATGACCTAATTAAAATAGCCTAAAATCAAATTTTAATCAGTGAAGACTAGAATGACCTCTGTGCCTCTCAAATGAATTCTAGATTTGATTTAATTTGTTTTTGAAAATAAAACTCTTTCAAATTTTCAATATTGTTTCACTTAAGAATATATCTTGTAAAAATGTATTATCAATAATTCCAAAGCTAAAAAGTGATCAGGCTTATGATTCAGAGGATTTCAAATTTGTATTTTTAAATAAATACAAATATTTACTTTCTCCATATGTTATCAGGTAAATCTACTTCAAATATAATAGAAAATAAATTTGTCTTCTTTCACTATTTATTGGTACAAATCTTGGTAAAGATAAAACTTACATGTATAATTGGAATTTTCATCTACAAATGTCTTTTTTCCACTGACTAAATTTTAATATTGTTATAATAGCAATATTTATTAATAAGATAATAATGATACACACATTTCAATGCAAGTTTCTCTACATCTTAAAAAACCTGGTATTTTCATGTGGATAATTGGTTTCAGGGATTATGAAATTAGTCAGTATGTATGCGTGTTGCTACAAATCAAAGAATTAATCTGGTTTTTACTAAGTAAATTTAGATTTGTTTGTCTGTTGTCCAGACAAATGTGCTGGAGTAAATTTGTTTTTAATAACTGTCTTATTTTCTTTATTTGTTTGAGCCAGCTCAAACTGCTCAAAATGTAGGTTTAGGGTGAAGTTTGACCTGGATGGAAAATTAGCAGAAAAATGTTCTTTGTACTTGTACTATCCTTAGTTCTGCTTACAATTTTAATTGTATTTAAATTTTTAAACAAATTTTACTATTTAATGTCACTTTGGACTCATCCAATTATCCCTAAAATTACATCTTCACTCTGACTTAATAGGCATAGTCAATTTTATTGTTAATGTAATAGTACAGACTACTCACCAAAAATATTCCTGACCATTTTACCCTACCCTCCTCAATATGGTGGTAATTCTTAACATTTGTGTCATTTATCATCAGGAATGGAAATATTCTCATCTTCTAAATTAAAAATCACGTCCCTTAGGTACCTAGAGGAGCTAAAAATTGACACTAATTACTTGCTTTTAATCAGAATGTTTAAATAATTATTGAGGTTGCTGTTTTTCTTTTGCTAAACAAGCATTTAGTTTTATAATGAACATAATATATACATTTTGATGCTCAGAAAAGTAGCTGTGTATTTAGTTATTTTTTGTGAAGCTCTGAAAAAGCCTAATGAGGCTGCCACTGTCATTCATACAGTGATGAGAAGAAAGTGGAAATATGGTCAAAAATACAAATGAGATCATTGTCTACAACAATAACTCCATTTCTATACCACTGTAAAAGTTAAAAATGACAAGAAACCAAAGTTTACATGAAACTAAGCATATATACATATTAAAAATTTACTTAATGCCTTAAAAATGTCTATGGTCACATTTTCTTTTTGTGATATATAAAAGATCTATGAAGTATATACATGATACATCTAATTATGAAACCCTTCTTAAAATTAGGAGTAATTTTGAACACATCTGTCAGTACTTCCTGAGTCAGTCAAGAGCACTTTATGAGCTTGCTTTCTCTTATCTTTGGTACAGTGTTTCCATTTCATAACAAGTTAGCAGAAGGATACAAAGACAGGTTGAGAAAATAAGTTTAAATATATAAAATATGGCCATATATTCCAAACACTTTTAAAATTTAGTGAAAAATGTTAATCTTAGCTTTCTTTGCCTTTAATTTTTAGTAGAATAAAAATGATAAAATATTGTAACATATAATTGAAAATTTATTTGCGCCACTTTAGTGAAAAAAATATTCTCTGGAGCTTTAAAATAATATTGTATTGTTGTCATCAATATTCCAGGGATTTGTTTAGAATTATAGACATCATATTTAAGATTTCATCTTTCAAATGACACAATATATTACATGAAAAAAATCTGAATATTCTCATAAAATAAGAAATATAAAAGTAATATACATTCAATAATATAGTTGATAAAAGTTATGTTATTTATATATTTTAGGAAAACTCCAATTTATATATTTAGGGAAACACTTAGGCAAGTGCTTATTTTTGCAGTCATTTTAGCATATGATTTTCCCTTTACATTTTGAATTTTATCTCAATGTTTTTGTCAGTGAATGACCATGTGCAATTTCAATGTCCTTAAACAATATAATTATAAAGATATAAGGACTTGTTACTTAAAAATATGTTGATTTCTTGATAATAAACATAATAAACCCTGAAGATAGTCATGAGGTAACCCAACACAAACAAATGCATTTGTGAAACATTTTCATTTGTATAAAGTGCCATACAATAATAACTGATATTGAGTAAAGTGAAAAACAAATGTGGCAATGACTTTTAAAATTTCTAAACCCATGATTTTGTAGAATCACAGAACTACAGGGAATCATTTATTGAATAGTGTCACAGTCCATCTTGCCTTCACATTATCTAACATTGAGACTAATTATGCACACAAAAGTATCACTCAGGCTGTGTAACATTATTTTTGCCAGCTTGTGAGCGCTTTTGAAATTTCAGATCTCACTCATATCAGACCAAAATATGTGTCAAATTTTTGAAGAATTGTATTAAAAATATTGACAGTTTACCCAAATCGATTCAATAAACGTCAATATGGAAATGATATTTGAAGCGTTGATCTATATTTTATCTATGAGCTCTTCAAGTCCTTCATTGATTGGAACTGTAGCACATATTTTGTTTGGTAACATCTCTTCCAGTCTGTTTATTATGTCAGTCTGCATTCTGTGAATTTTCATAACTTGTTGAGCTCAATAATATGGTAAGAGAATATATAGAATTCACAATAATATGACTTCTTTTATTGATACTCATTTCTGTCATGTTTATTGTTATTATTATTTTTGCCTATTGTGGATTGAACGTAGGAGCTTGTGCATGCTAGTTAAGTGCTCTACAACTGAGCTATATCCCAAGCTCTATTTTCTTTTAATTTTTTATTTTTAGACAAGGCCTCACTAAGCTGCCCAGGCAGGGTTTGAATTTGCAATCTTCTTGCCTCAGCCTCTAGAGCAGTGGGATTGTTTGTAACATAGTGCCTGGCTATGTTAATCTCATATTTATGTACAACTATGTGGTGTTATCTCTGAGATTTGTCTGTTCCTCTAATGTTATACATGTGATAAAAGTCCACAAATAAGTATTTTTATTTAGGACCTTTTCTTTGCTTTGTTTTTTGAACATTTGTGTAGGTAGGGCCAGACATCATTAAAAGAATGGACAGACTTTTAGGGTCTTATTTTTTTTCTTTTCTAATAGATATGTTAATTTATGTTCACTTTTCCTCCTAGTCGTTTTATTATTTATATTTGCTTATTTCTGAGGGCTTTTTATTAGTACTGTATGCTCATTCTTTGTGTACATCTAGATTTGTGGACCAAATTTCCTTGCTTTTTCAGTTTATCTTTGTGACAAATCTCTGGTCTTAAAATCATACTAGTTATTTTTCCATTAACTTTCTTTGTTGAGGGATTATAAATAAGTCTTTCATCATCAAAATAGTTTACTCACTTCAACCTTGTGAGAAGGAAACAAATGATAACTAAGGATCAGTTAAAAAAAAAAAACCTAACTCTAATCATATCCCCTATATAGATACTGTTAGAATTTAATGTTCACTGAATTATGTTATATTCTACTTCTTTGAAAAATAGTAATCTGTGCATACTTCCTATTATCACTTCAGTTACCTCACACAGCAGTTGCATGGAGCCTCCCTATAACTCTAGATAAATGAGAGTTATACTATTTTTCTTTTTTCTTTAGCTGCTGGGTAATGATCCACCTCAGCTAATGTGATTTAAGATGAATGCACTAAGGATCCTTCTAAGATGCAGATATGAAACAGAGCCATTCACTTTATATTCAGACAGTCACCCATCTGTTGGTTTGTTTGTTTAACTTTAGACATCAACTATGACTTATCTTGTGTTATTTAAAATTTGTGCTTTGGGATGATTTGGAATAAATTAATACACCAGAAATTTGTGTTCCTTTTGCTGAGGAATAGTTTCATAGTTTCCTTTATCAATATTCTCGTTTTCTAGTTCTCTGCAATATTTAAAGTGTTATTTTGATATGACACCAAATTGAATTGACCTTTTTATGACAGTTTGACCCATGGTTTACCCAAATCTTCATATTCGTAAAATGAAACTGACTGTTTTTAGGGACTATATTTTGCATATACTTTCTCACCAGTTATTAACTTTGCCAAAATTGTTTCTGCTATATGATATTATTTCCTAATATAGTTATTCTCCTGGAATATTTATGCTCATTACCTTACCCAGCAATGCATATCATAAATGCTGAATAACTGTGTGATGGGTAATGAATGGCTAGGAATTTTTGAATTACCTGGATTTCCCTAATGTTGTCTCAATTCCTTCATTTAAACACAAACACACAACAGCTTTTGATATCTTCAAGCAAATTTTCTCTATTTTCAAAATTTTTCTTATTTTTTAAATTAGTCATTTTTGTCTGCAACCAGTCCTTACAGGGTTTGATTAAAGAAAGTAGAGATTGAACTAATTCAAGATATTCAAATGCACCTAACCAGGGTTTTTAAAATATGATGTAGTTTTTTGATACTCTAAAATTTTTAACTTATTTTGATTTGTTCTAAGAACTTAATTTATATCCTGTGCAGAAATGATACTGCTTTTTATTTCTTACTTCTCATAGAATTTTAACTACTTCTTTTTTAACCTATGAAACTATCTTTCTCTTTACATTATTAATATATAAATGGCTTCATGGTTTTTGGGGGGGTTTTTTTTTGGTTTTGGGGGGGGTTTTTTGGTACCAGGGATCGAACTTGGGTCCTTGTGCTTGTGCAGCAGGCAGTGAAACCACTGAGCTAAATCCCTGGCGGCTTCATGTATTAACTTTCATCTTTCAGATTTTTATGAAGCCTATATATATATATATATATATATATATATATAGTCTTCCAGGGTTGATCATTTATTTCTAATTTAATTCCTATGTAGGAATTATTTATTTACGTGCCTCTTAATCATATGTTTGCATTCACAGATTTATGGTTAAGCAAAATATTGTCAAGGATATAAAGGGAAAACAACATAAAAAACCTATATTTTTATTTATTATTTTACAGTCCTTTAGTATGAGTCTTTACCTTTTATTCATAGCAGTTTATTTTCTGCATACTTTCATTTTATTGAGAATATATTTAGCATATTAATATTTCATATACCTCATTTTATATTACAGATCACTTTCATCCTCTTTCTTATTTTGTACATTGGAAGTAAACCCATGTAAGCATTTGTCCATCATATGAGCCTAACCAAAGAAGATTATCAATTAGAATATAAATAGAATTATTCAATGAAAAGAAATGTCTACTTGGAATTTTTTTCCTGCCTCATCAAACTGAAGATTTAAGAGTTAAAATTTAAGTGCATTAAGTTATAAAGATACTGTAAAGAAGTGTGGAATATACAAACTGAATTTCATATACAGATCATTAAACATTATTCAATACTCAATGTGCTAGACTTTTTTTGGCTGAGTCTGTGTCTTCTGAAATGTGTTTTGTAGGAATTAGTATCATTTAGGTAATACAAAGTGGAACCTATTTTGGACTCTGATATTCATTACTTAAGATTAAATAATGTTACTGAGAGAAAGCTAAGATCACCATAATGTGAGTCATTTTAAAGTTATCTAGAGTATAAAAATATCTTTGAAATTTTGTACTGAGGCCCAATAAAACTTTGTAATCACTAGGAACCTGACATCAGTTTAGGTGGAAAGAGTGGTAAAGGTTCAACATCACCAAACCTCAGAATGTAATTGCTACCACAGAACGTGGATAGAACCAAAGTTTAAAGTATACATTTTAAAGGTAAAATTCAGGTTTATATATGATGCTATAGTGTATCACAAACATCATATACATATATTATGTACGTTGAATAGCAAGAAATTTATATATATTCTTTCTTTTAGAGACACATATGTCATCTATATAAACTGAAGAGGTAATATTTGACCTGTGTTCTGAGAAAATTTCTCTCTCTATATACAATGAACTGCTAATCAAAAAAAATTTTTTTGGTACTTGGGATTGAACTCAGGACCTTGCACTTGTGAAGGAAGGCAGCAGAACCACTGAGCTAAATCCCTGGCCCACTAATCAAAATTTTTAATGCTAGCTTTAAGTCACTGAGTTCAACAAGTGATTATAAATATATTTGCTTCATTCTTCATGATTCAGTTCTGTAGATACACTCATACACATATATATCTCATATAGAAACATTATATTTTTAGTCAATTAATTTTGATTTTTAAGTATATCCATTAATTACCAGAGAAAGAACAGACTGATTTTCTTTGACACATGAATAAATGTATTTCTATCATGATCACTTTGTCATCAGAAGCTGTTATCGTGCCAATTTGATGCTTGTTGAGAAAGAGTTTTATGATACAATCCATTTTAGTCTGTTCCTTTATTTTTAAAATCTGGTTGTACTTTTTGAGGACAAGTTCAAAATGTTTAAATGCAGTGAATTAACCAGGACATTTTAGAGGAAATAGGTTTGTGGTTCCAGTGCTTATGTTTTATAAGGAAGACATTATTTTTAACTGCTAGTAACATTGTTGTAGTCAGGCTTTTTTCCCTTTGTAAAGTTGGCATCAGCCAGAATTTTACATGAGATTGTAGTATCACCTGTGAGGTATATTTAATTATCATAGAATTTTCAATAGAGAAATGGTTTATTGTCAAATATTTTAATAGTTTTATTTATATATGCCAAAATTATACTTGCTCTCAAAATTAGGGTCTACTTTATTCCATAACAATATACTTATAAATTATTTTTTGTTATAATTGTCTAATAAATGTCTTTTTAAATACCTAAGCATAAAAGCAATTAATAAATTAATAAAATCAATTGCAAATGCATATCTTCTGGATTCAATTTTGAAGCACCCTAGATAAGGAAATAAGAAGAATGGTGAGATCTTTCTCATTTTATGTCAAACTGAACCTGTCCTTAGGATCATATCATGAAGGGCAACACATCATAAGCTTTGCAGTCAACAATGGCATCAGTAGACAAAGTAGATGAAATAATGTATCCTGATGATATGCACCTAATGTTGTTTATAAGCTATAATGTTTCACATATAAATTCAATCTACATGGTAGGCCCTAGACATAGGTCCATAGATATGAGAGTTCATGTGGTATTTTGCATTGTATCCTTAGAAAATGTGTACAAAGCCTGGAGGCCCATCTGAAAATTTTGTATAAAATTCTAATAATGCCATGTTGAATTTGTTTTCTTTAGAATTATACATCAGGTGATTATATTGGAACTCATGAAATCTAATAATGTTTTGGTAGCTATACCTTGGTTCTTAATTGAAGTTAATCTTTGTAATAAGAGCCATAAGGACAATATTACACAAAATCTACAGTTTTAAGTTATATTTTAAAACTTTTAAAAATGATGAATACTTTAAGAAAATACAAATATAGAGACCAGTGTACTAAATTTTCCTTATTTTTCATCAACCCTTGGCTAAGTTTGTCTTATCTCAACACTAACACAGATGTTTTCAGCCAAATCCAGAGTGACCACTGTTTAATCCATTAATATTCTAGCATGACTTTATTAAAGACAAAGTTTATTTTTAACAAAATAACAAGAACAATATTTGTTCTTAAAAATGAATTTCTTTACTATAGTGATGGTTTACTTATTACTCAAATTTCCATATTTTTTCATGTGTTATTTACATTTTAATAGCTTGATTGAAATAAACTTCCCAATACCAACGAATATATTTTTTAAAACTTTTTATCAAGGAATCATATGCGAAGAGAAATCTACAAAACCATAAATATGGAACTTAAGAAACACTCTTAACATGAAAACCCCTGTGTAATCAGAGACCAAAACATTTCTAGGTTATGTGTCCAGTAACCAAAACATTAAAAGTGTGTCAAGAAATCAATCATCCTGCCTACTTCCATTCACTGTTACCCCAAGCATCAGTACTATTCTGGTCTCTTTCCAAAGATTAGTTTGCTTGTATATTGAACTTTATATTATTATAGTAATGGAGTATGTTTGAGGTCTACTAAAATTCAATACCAAGTTATCTGTGCAATAGTATGGGGAAAACTATCATTAAAGTCTAATACAGTGTATACAGATGTGGAAACTGAAAAGACAATTTAGCTATTATGTTTCTCTTTGGATATGATTTTTTTAGTATCTTGGGAGCTATCTTCACTTTTAAATCTAACAAAAATGCATGGTACTTTCCTCTATAGCTTTCTTATTGATGGAAACATAAGCTTAATTTACTAGTTTTTATAGAAACAAATATTTACATAAGTTAATTTGAATACTTATTTAACAAATTACTTGTGTTCAGTAAAGAAGAATAGGAAAATTGAGATGCCTGTATTTCACATTTCTTGGAGCACAGATTAGAGAGCATTGTTACAAATTGTGGCCTTGATACTTAACTGGTCTTCAAAAGATTAAAGAGATTAACATTTTGGGAAACAGCATATCTGAAGGGAGTTTAAAAGGATTGAGAAACTGAATTGAGAAGAAAAGTGGGGAAATGGCACAATAAATGTTAAGTATTTAAACAAATGCAAAACAGATAAGACAGTAATCAGTTAATCTGACTTTAAGGAAAGCAGGAAAGAGAAGGATGTACTTGGCATTAGGAAAGCATGAACTGACAAAACTTCAGGAATATCCTGGCCCATGACACTGTGTTTATTCCATAGGGACAAGGAAACACTTTGCCTAGAAGGCATTAGCGACTACAAATGTATGCATATGCCTCTGTGGTTTGGTTGAATAACACTTTCCTGTCCTTTGATGTTGCATTTCCCATAAATATTTTTTTCAAGCTGGATTTAGCCAAGGAGAGAAGAAACTTGTTTGACTAGAGGATAAAGGCAAGGCGACTGAGAAAGCCTTGGCTTTTCTCTATTTCCCTCCTTTTCTGTGTCTCTTTGTACAACTTTTTGTACTTTTTCTTTAGAAATTTAAAGAGGAAAACATTTTGTTCTTTTAAAGACCTTTTTCCCACCTCATTCACTGACTTGAAATGGAGAATAAAATGTCCAGGAACAAATTGTATAGAGTACAAAGCTATGTTTGCAGCTGTTAATAACATTATATATATATATATATATATATATATATATATATATATATATATGCAATGAATAGTATAAGTTATATACTTTACAAGTATGCATGACCAGAAGGTTTCAGATATTAAATAAAATAGTAGTTCATAAAATGAAACAAGATATGTAGAGATTTAAAATATCTTACTTCTAGTCTTCTGTTACTTCTCTTATTAGGGGATTTTTTAAACTTTTTGTATTGTATTACCCTCTGATGAATTTTAAGAAAAATCTATGTTGGCATTGTCAAATGACACACAATTGAATAAAAATGAAACCACCATTATTAATACTCAAGGTCAAATTACCTGCTGTTAAACCTGATAAAAATACATGATTTCCTCATTATTTTGAGAAGTATAGTAAGCAGGCCATATATGCCATTTACCATCATTATATATTTTGGATCAATGTTTTTGGGAGTCAGATAAAATCCAGTCTTATTTTGGTTATGTGAAAGGCTGAGTTAATCACATACTTAAGAAACATTAAGTGAAAGGGAATATCAAATGAGTAATTATGTTAGTTGGATTTTAGTGTGAAATTTAATAATAACAAGGATAGCTACCTGCAGAGTGACCATTTTATAGGTATGAGTAGATGAGATAAGATGTAATAAAGTCACTAATTTTAAGAATTATTATAAGGTAACAGTTCTCATCAGTTAAGGATCATAGAATAAGGCCTATCAAACTGAAGCTATTGTAAATAATTTTGGAAACAGGTATGTGAATATTTTATGAATTATATATAAGTATATAATAATTTACTTCATTTTGTGTAGTCAAAAAGATTGCTTGGTAGTAGAGTATAAAGAAATGCCTTTTGTTGAAAAATTGAATTCTAACTACTCAGAGCTTGAATTAAGCAAAAGATTTGAGAATCTACACTTTTAAATTTTGTTAGAATCGTATTTGTCATTATTTGTCAAGTTACAACAATCACCTCTTTACTCATTGAACTTACTCATTGAATTTATTGTTCTTATTCTTTTAATTCAGGCTCAACTTAGAATTATTTTTAGGAAGTAGCTGAGATAGAATAATTTAATTTTCATCTCTCACAGTTAAAATTGAGTTTGAGATCTATTAACATAAACTTTGATAATTTAAATTGCTCATTTTGTAGTATTTCTTCTTAAATATTATGTCTTTTCTAATGCTTACTTATAGAAAATGTGCCAAAATATCTAATACAGAGAAAGATTACTTCCCTTAATGAAAACAAAGTATTTATAAAAGGAATATCACATTGTTTTGAATTTTAGATCTGTATCCATTTTCTAATGATTTAAATTCTTCACAGTTAAATCACTTTCCATTGAATTTCAGAGAGTCCTATTATATTTAGTACTATTATTTAGTATAAAGAACCCCCAAATTACCTAAAAATTATTTTAAAAGGTCTC
The DNA here is from genome assembly GCF_000247695.1 of Heterocephalus glaber. The sequence goes on from NW_004624777.1 coordinate 13,719,569, forward strand.
CTGAGAGCACTGAAGAAAAGAGTATGTCTCATGCTCAAAAGAACTTATCATTGAGCTCCACTATATTCTAGGTTCTGTGATCTACAGTTGTGTTTGGACCAGAATTACATTTTATAAATGTTCTGAAGCCCTGGCATACAAGAAAATGATTATGGCTCATGAACTCACCAGACTCCTGTGTAAATAAAAAGATCAATAACTTAATTTAAAGTACAAATATCATAACTAAATAAACTGAAATACTCCAGAGAGAGCTCCAGGGGAAAATTAAAAATACTATCTATCACAACTCTGGTTGAGAATGTAAAGGGAATTAGACCCATTTAATTACTGGTGATCATACATAGCCTCGTACAGCCTCATTTGGTGTAAGGAAAGCTGTTCCTACCCTGTGGATAAAAATACTCAGATCCAGTCATGTCAGTGTCAACTGCTTTGGGTCAGATAGACACTAACAGCTAGAAACACAGAAAAGCATTATTATTATTACATATCACTTCTTTCCTCCAAACCTCATGTAAACTGCTAGGCTTCCTTTAAGATAGTATTTATAGAAATGAATTAGCTATCCTTATGCATATTATAGTTCTAGTAAGTTTTCAACCTCATTTAAAATGTATAAGAAGCACATTCTGCTCATCTGGTTGGATCAGGGCATCCTTAATAAAAACTTGAAAGATATTCTTGTCATTCCTTTTGGAACAGATTTTCCTAAGCATTACTAATTTTATCCACTTTGACATTATTATTGCTTGAACCCCCCTCCCCCCATTACTGAGGATTGAACCAAGGGGCTTCAACATCCAGAGCTCTTTTTCCATTTTTAAAATTTTGTAACAAGATCTTATTAAGTCACTGAGTTGTGCAGTGGATTCTCCTGCCTCAGTCTCTCAGAGTCCTGGGATTATTAGTATACATCACTGCACAAAGCTATTTGGTTTTTGAAAATGTTGTGATCGACTTTCTTGCATTTACTTTCCTTGAATTTGTAGCCTACTGTTAATTTATAAGAGTGGGCTTTGTACACACCACAGTCAGAGAAATGATGTACAATGAAGAGCTCCATGTATGAGAACAGTGTCGCTGTGGTTCAAATACTGATCTGGCTACTTGCTAGCTGTGTGATTTCTGGAATTTCTTTAGGCTCCCTGTAACTCCTTTTCCGATCTGTGACAAGTATCCTTGAAAGCTCATGGTGGAGATTAAATTATTTAATATGTTTAAAGCAGTGAGTGCGTGACCCAAACGAAGCCCTAGTTAAATGTTGAAGGCAGCCCATATAAATTCTGGGCTTAAATAGAACTAATTATGCTCTCTTTTACTCCCAGAGAAAAATCAGACTCCAAGTGTTCTTTCTTCACAATGTAACACTATTTTGCATCTGCAGTAAACATACTTTCATATGACACATGTTTTAAAAGTACAGTGTTCCTATTTTTCCTTTGTAGCCATCACACCAGTGGGACAGATATCAGAGAGGCAGTGTGTAATGTACAGCGAAGCTTAAGTTTTATTCATTTTATGATGACATCAGTTACAGAACATGATTATACCTTCTGAAATTTTGTAGTCTTATTTCTTAACTTGTGTATTTATGATGAGTAAATTGTATATTTACTTGATTATGTATGATAAATTGACAATCATCTAACAACCTCATTTCTGAAACAGCAGTTTTTGTTTCAGTATAAGTATAATATTGTATTTGATGATTATAGAAAGTAAGGATTTATATTTTTCCAGGATAAAAAGTTTAAACCATGACACAAATCAATGTCCATATACAATTTGACTCATTCATAATTCGCCAATTATATTTGCTGATTAGTGTTAATTCTGGGCTCAGAAAGAATATTTTCAAACCAAAAAGGTCTGGTATCCTTGTGTAAAAGCCACAATGCCCTGAAATCATCAAAGAAGTCAAAACAATCTTTTATTATGAAGCCTGTTTTTCTGTGATGTATACCAGTGATATCCTTGCCTACCACATAATCAGTATTTGAACACATGAAAATTCAGAGATTTGCTTATCTCTTTTTCTTCACTAAAATCTTATTAATACACTTGATTCTATTAGCCTTAGATCTATATACTTGCACTTTCATCCTTCAAAATCAGATAGAACTAGCAAATGGTGTCATAACCCATTTGATGAAGTCTCAAAATGACATAAAAACTACTTTCTGCTTAAGGTTTATTCATTGGACTTGTTGTGTAAATCTCATGGTTTTATAATTCCCTGGGTTTTCTGTCTTCCACCTTCTACATCAATTTTGCTATGTATAATTATTTTGCCTTAAATAACAAATAAACTTAAAAACTAAGTTCCAGTGCCCAGTTTCAAGAATCATACTGTTTTTAATTTCTCATTAAATTCCCATATGAAAAATTTTCATTTTTTATAAAATGATAAACTTTCTTCATGGAACAATACTGTTAAAGAAATGAAATTTTAAAACAGATGTAATTTGTTTTGTCTTTGTTTTTGTTTTGTCAGATGTAATTTGTTTAGCTTGAGGGAGAAAATGCTGTACTTCACTGCAACTGGTTTTTTACCCTTCTGTACTAGTTTTCAATGATTCTGTGTTGCCTTAAAGTTTCTCATCTTATTCACAGTGGAACAAGATATTTGCTTTATTAGAATAAGGCATATATGGTGATCTTTGGGAAATATTCCTTATGGTGGAATCCAGGAAATATTTATAGTTCATTTTGGTGGCAAGATCAGAGCATTCTCTGTGTGATTTTAACTGACAGAGACAAAGGACATTCTAGATGCAGGGAATTACATCGACAAAAGTACAGAACTGGATAGCAAGTAATAAGTAAGTAGAAGCATCTGTATACAAGATAAATCCAGAAATATAGTGGAAGTTAAAGAGTGTAAGTTACATTTTGGGTAAATTAAAACATATTCTGAATAATAATACTCTTATAATAGCTAATAATTATTGAGAATTTATCATGAGCCTGGAAGTATTTTATGAACTTTTCAGATATGAATTAATCTAAATTTTATCAAAGGAAGTAGATATTCTTACTCTCCCCAATTTATAGATTAAAAAAACTTAAAAAAAAAAAAAAGGAATTCTCCTTTTCTTGCCCCCATGATCTTATGGGTAATGAAAAAGAACCATTTTTAAAAAATTTGAGACCATCTAATTCTAGAATCATTGCTTGTAACTACTTTGCTTCTTGATCTTAGGATTATGAAATTGGACACTAAAGATTTGTTTTCAGGGAGTGCGCCTTTGTTTCACTAACAAGATCATTTTTGCAGTTGTCAAATACTGTGGTAATAAGACCTGAAGAAAAATGACTCTGTTGGAGAATGAAAATGAAGGGATTATTACTAGAGAATGTATCAGGAATGAAATAATTATAAAAGAAATAAAAATTAAATAATTATCAAGGATAGTTCTCTAGTCCTGAGAGGGGATAATGGAGGAAAGTTTGCATTTATAATAATAACACTAGATACGAAAATGATGTACTAGTAGAGAAATCAGTTTTGATTAAAAACCTGATATCCAAATAGGAACACATTTGGAAATGCATTTGAGAATAATGAAAAGGATTTCAAATTATGTTTGATAGTTTTGATGAGGCAATGTTAAAGACAAATGTAGTTTTTTTTTCTTAAGATTTTGTAAACTGAGTAGTAGACATGAGGGAGAATGATAACTGAAAACATTAGTGGACTGAGAAATAGCAAGAGTTATTTTTGCATAGGACAGATTTGACCAAATGTGTATGATTTTTAATCCCTTAGAATATATTATTTGAATTGCTGTAATTAAAATATTGCCCATGTCTCATGATTCTGTGAGTTACAGACCAGAAATTCATAGGGTAAGGTTTACTTGTGTGAAAGAATAAACCCAGAAGCAACATTTTGTAAGAGAAAAGGTTCAATCTCACAGTTTAAAATGAATTTAATATTAGACTGTGATCATTATCTGCCTTTTTTTTTCTTCATTAAAAGTTGTGGAAAAAATATCCAGTGCTGTTCTGCAGGTCTCTAGCTTTGATTGCTACTGACATTACCCGAGGCTCGAGAGAGTGGAATAGAATCACTTTTTGAGCAGCTCATTTTACCACTTTTTTTCCTTTCACAATTATCCTTAGAATTAAGTTGGCCACAAAACATTCAAGCAGTTCTTTTGGCTACAGGAAGTTCCTGTACATTTTGAAGATTCAGAGTGTTAGGATGCAAACTATTTACAAGTCTGGGTCCTCTGGAAATCAATGAATAGCCTTTTACTTTTCCACCGAGCTTGTCCTATCAATTAATTCAAATATTTCTGTAAAACATTCAACTCCTTATTATCCTCTGAAAAATTTTTAGAGGTGGTCTGTTATAGCCACAGTAATGTTCATATTTATATCTAGTTAAATAATATAGTTATAAAAGTCTTTTCTATTTAAGCCACACCTATATTTTCTGCTTCATGTCATTGAACCATTTTCCAGCTGATATGTGATTTTCTCAAGCTCATGAATGATTATTCCCATCTGTTCTACTTCCAAAGTGAATGCTTTCATCACACAACCTGTCCTCTCCCCATCTGCATGGCTATGTCCTATTCATCAGTCAAGACTCAACACATTTTACCTCTTAAATTTTCCCATATATACATTGTTCCTATAACCTTTTATACATTATTATACACACTTTTTATCTTTAAAATAGTGTGTAAAAATTATCAGTACATTGGACTGAAAAATTTTTCAGGGCAGTAACCTGTGCATTTAGTGCACAGCCCGATATTCAGAATGGTGTAACTGTGTCTGCAGCAAAGTGTCTGGGTTGGAACAGCCATAAATGCTCATAGACCACATCGGTGAGTGAATAAGTGACCCATTCTGCAACTAGCAAGCTGCACTCCTTTCCTGTTGTAGCCAGGAATAGAAGTGCATGCCTGTAATCCCAGCACTCTGGAGTACTGAGGCAGAAGGACTAGAAGTTCAAGCCCAGCCTGAGCAATTTAGCATCTTAAAGGAACCCTGTCTCAAAAAAAGAAAAAAAAAATTAAAGGGCTGGGAACATGGCTCAGTGGTGTGAAGACCCTGGGTCCAACCCCCACTACTGCCAAAAGCAAAAAGCTTTTCATTTTCAGTCCTAAATACTCTCTCCTGGAACTCATCATCTTTCAAACCTAAATAATTTTCATGTTTTTATTCTGACTAATTATGATCATTCTTTTAAAAATTCTTTTTCCTGACACATTACTTTCTCTTTCACAAATCCTTAAGCCTCCTGTGTCACCATCGCTAACTGCCACGTTCACTAATCTAGTTTTTGCAATGCAGACAATGGTCTGCACCATACCATTAATAGACATATAAGAAGTTAAGTAAACATGAGTTAACATTAAATATATGAATAGGAAGTTGTCAATAGCACCGGGGAACTATGGCTGGAGGCCATTTTTAAATTTTTCTTTAGGTTTTTAAAGTTTTCCTGTAACAACTTTTAAGTCTGTAATATTCTCCTCATCATTATTGTGTAGCTTATTCAAAATTTTTTCTTAGATTGTTTTTTGTTTTATGGCAAAATACTAACTAATGGGCATTTCTTGACCCTGATTTTTAAAGATAATACTACAAATTTCATTTTTGCAAAAATGTTGTTTTGAGATACACAGATATGTTTTTATATTTGCGAGATTCTCTTAACTATACATGTATTTTAGATATCAGTGCATATTATTCATACTGTTTAACAAAAATCCTTTATGGATCCAAAAGAGGTTGATTTAAAAGTTGGAATTCTTACTGAATTTATTGTGATGCCTTGTATAGAGAGTAAAATGATAGCATAACTTTTTTACTTTGCCATGTAGTTTACAATAATTAAAATAAAACCTAATTGAACACATAACCTTAAGTTAAGAAAAATAATATAACCTTTAAGGATATAAATCTTGGAATGAACTAAGATATAACTAGAATGAATTTAATCTTTAATAAACATAGTATATTATATCGATATAGTATATCTATTTTCACAGTTTCTAAATCATATGTCTTGCATATATTTCAAAATAAACTTTAATAAACTCTTACATATGTTTTATTTTCTAACTCAGAAGATATTTAGCACTTAATTATCTAAGCTCATGGTTAAATTATTTGGAAAATTATTCTTGTTTCAGCAAGTTGTTAGTGGTTAACAAATTAGATAAATGATTGTATTTTTAAGGTAAAGATCTTCTGTATTATTGGATGTTTTTGTCTTCATACCTTGCTGGAATTTTTGTTTGGCATTCGTCATAACAGTGAAGTTGTGCACTTTGTGAGAAGTAGACGTATACAATTACACAGTTGTGTGGTCTATAGCAAACAGCTCTATACAGATGTGACATCCCTCCTTTCACAGGGATGACCCACCCCATTCGGCCATCTTTTGTATGTATGATTTGCTTTGAAAAATCAGTGCTAATTTAACCTAGAGAAGCAATTAATTTTCTTATGTTGTTTTAAAGGAACCCCTTGAAGTATGAGCTTAATGTAAGTAAATACTATCAGCTCCATAATTTTTTAAAAAGGAACAATTAATTATTTAAAGGAATATAACAGTATCTTGCTAGAATTTCCGATACTGGTATTGTCTAATAAAATACTGATCTTTGTCTAACGTAAATGAAATTATCCTTTGACATTTTTAAAGTAAAACATAACTGAGGGAATTGTCATCAGAAAACTTGCTAGTGTATTCCTGTATTATCAGTGTAAACAATGCTATCTTCATGTAGTTCTAAAACAAATCACCATTTTATTTTAGGGAATTATGATCAGGCATTCCAGAAAAAGAGCAATATATTTTACATGGGAGGGAAAATTTGCTACATTTCATTTACTAGCCAAAATACTGTGATATATGTAAACAATAATTCAGTGTCCAGACATGATTTCAGGTTACTGAGGCAAGGGGTGCTGCTTGTTAGAGAGAGCCTGATACAATGGCCAGAGAATCCTGACTACTTTCATGTCCTATGATTTCCCCCCTTTTGGAAATTCAAGCTTCTAAGTTACAATTTTTGGCATTTTTAGAGAAATTCTAACTGGATGTATTCTTATAAAATTCTACACAAGCACATTTTCTTAACATTTTTAGAACTATCTCAATTTATAAGTTTAAAGTTTAATATCTCAGTATTTTTAAAGATCCTTAAAATATTGAAGCTTCTCATTATTTTTAGATGAGAAAGTTAAAAATAATTACAGTGTGGTTTTAGATATCTCATGCAAATCAATTTTAGCTAATACTATTTAAGAGATTTGTGTAAAAGAGGTAATATATTATCATTGGATTTTGTCATAGTTCAAAGCACTCTCTATTAGTATAACTAGATGTGAACATTTTAAAAGAAAACAGAATTGAGTGATTATTACTGCATCTACCCTGTTAATAATATGCGAGGACACTGACATGGTTTCAGTGTAGGTGCCGTATTTACTGATGAGCCAGTTACATGCATATTATCACTTTTGTGAGAAAGCAATTTTTATTTCCACATTACTTCTCATGCACACACTAGCACATATACTTGCCAATTTCCTTATCTTTTAAAATATCCATTGATTTATATTTTGATTTGATAAATGTTAATTTAAAATTATGCTGTAAGCATTGCATATGCATATAGACTAAAAATGAACACAGCTCTACTGCATATTTCTTACATTACTGGTCTAATGGATTGTTTGAATCATTTATTTCACAAGGTTTCTTTTCTAAAAGATTAAAATAAATAAACATATATTCCATATTACCACAGCTTCCAAATAGTCCTTTTTGCCCATACATGTTATATCAAGGTAGAATTCTGTCATGATACAATTGAAAACAAATAACATTTGATGAAAAGAAGAAAAGAAATTTTGCATTAGGGTAGTGTGAACATTAAAAATTAAGAGAGCCAGGGATTTAGCTAAGTGGTTCCACTGCCTGCCTTGCAAACACAAGGTCCCAAGGTCGATCCCTGGTACCAAAAAAAAAATATATATATATATATATAATTCAAGTTAATGTGGCATTAAACTGTTCTTAGACAAAAGATAACCCAATATACTAGGAGAGGCCTTCAAGTTTTTGATAGTTTCATAATTAGCCACAACATATAATCATACACACACACGCATTCAATTTGTAATTTGTTTTTCAATTTGTAATTTTTTGTGAGGTGAAAGGCATGACATTCAATCTGAAAAATATGAAATTGTATTTTTAAAATTAATATGAAAGTATTCAAACAGGAAGGCAAAAGACCAAGTACTCATTCTCTTTTAATAGTTTAACAATATGATTCTCATTTCTGAATATGGGGTTAAATTGAAAAAAAAGTCTTTAGGAACATTTTAAAGGGAATCCTCAAAAGTATTTCAAGAATAAGACACAGGAAAGTTGAAAGAACTGATTATTCAACTGGGCAACTCTCTAATGCAGGCTTACTTTTAATCTATCTTTAAGTTTATGATAAGCTCTTACACAGGGAATGGAGGGCAGGGGTTCTGACTTCCACAGGGGCTAATGGGCTCAAATTTTTATGTGCTGGATTCACTTTATGTATAAAAAAATGCCCTGACTGTGAGGCTCATTAAACATTTGAATGAGCTCTGGAGTAGGTTAGTGATCTCAGCCTCTGGAAATTTTTCACTGTATTGGAATCTCAATCATTTGAGATGTTTCAAGGCTGTTCTTTCTTTCAGTTGCAGACATAGATTAGATTACTTCACAAGTATAATTTATTGCTTTAGTCTCCATGGTTTATATTGTCGTAAAGAGACCTTTGTGTTTCTTTCTTTGCAAGTATGATGTGAATATTTGAATTATAAATTGTTCTTTAATGTATCATATTAAATTATTTCTATCAGGCAATTACATAGTATAAATGGTGTACCAGTATTAATATTTTATAGTTATTTTGTAACACATATGTTACAGTCATTCTGGTTAAGTCATCAGTTAATTAGTTTAATATAAAATCATTACTGGTTTAAATGTTTTATTTTTTTCCAGTGTAATATTATACTTTGCAAATTACAAAAGGCAGCATGATTCAAAAATAGCAAGAAAAATATACACCCCGAGAGTCATTAAAACTATATACTAAATTACAAAAAGATAAACGTTTGAATGTATATTTCCATTGAGTACTTTTTCATCTATATCTCAAATATTAAGATAAGTCTTTTAAATTAACATTTGTATGACCCATTATGAAAAAATATACTAAATGAATAGAATTTAAAAAGAACATAGTTTTTCCATTACTTTTTAAATGACTGAAAAATAATATTTATCCAATATCGAATGACTAGTTTCCTCAACTTCCTACATATGCTGATGCATAGTTAGGAAAAAAAAACTGCATTTGTGAACTGTAAAGAAGAAAAACAAAATTTTTCCAAGTCTGCTTTGATAATTTTATATAGACTACAACAGGAACCTTCCTAATTCAATGTATTTGAATCACTATGCCCAGCCTAAAATGTATGGGCAAATGTATGGCCATAACACTTAGCACTGTGGAATAATAGTCCTTGGCAGTGATTCTGTGGAACTACATTGGTTTTTTTTGGGGGGGGGCGGTGAGACAGAGCTCTTGCTTTGTAGTTCAGGCTGGTCTTGAACTCAGAGTGATAATCCTGCCTCAGCCTCCTGAGTAATGGGATTACAGGTGTGTGTCACCATATCTGGCTGTACATATAATAATCTACTTGCTACTTGTACACCATTCACACATATAGTCCTGAAGCCATGATGATTATTTAGGGCTCTCACTCACCTCTTAAAATTTTGATAAAGTGGGTGTAACCATAACATTAGTAACAGTATAACGGTTTCTAGCTGGGCAGTACTTCCCATGTAATACTAGCTTCAGAAACAGAGGATAGCTTCTCTCCTTATTTTAATTTTTCTGACCTTCAACTTCAGCTCTCATATTTCTATTATTCAGATATGTATATTCTAATTAGCTGATAGGTGGAAGGAGAAAAATTTATGTTTATATAAACAGACAACTTCAAAAATAGGTGGATTTTAAATAAAAGCAATGCAGTGTAACTCAGAGCAGCAACCAATATATATATATATAAAAAATTAAATTTATATTTAATATATTTAGAATAACACACTAAACTTCTATATCTATGTAACTCTGAAGCATTTTAATAATACACTTTTCTTTTGTATTGTGACTAAATTAAATGAACATGTAATATCTATGGGAATAGCTTTTCCCATAAGTAACCCCTTAATAAGAAATGATATTTTATTAATTTAAATGTGTGCTAGTTTGATTAATTTCTAGTTTTATACAAAATGTAATGTTCAGTAGTTTTCTCACATGAGTTAGTATATAGGTTGCGTATAGGTTACTCTTGAGTTTCTTTTGTCCTTGAACTACTAAAATGATGTTTTATAAATCAGAAAAATTTTAACCTGTAAGTAATATCTCCAACATATTTTGAAGAAAGTAATAGTGTTTGTGGAGTTACTATATTTCCTAGGTTAGAAAAAAGAGTACAGGACCTTATATAATTATTAATGCTGTTCCCTTTCAGACAACAAAGTGTTTAATCATGATAATAAATTAGTTTGGTCATTGCAAATATGTTTAAATTCATTTTATATACTTGAATTTATATGATTGCAATAGTCTAATTCACGAGTAATTTTCAGTTCTGATTATTTTAAACATATATTTGAATTACTTGTAGTCAATTTTGTCATGAAACAGGGAATGTGAATTCAAGGACATGGTAAAATGGGATTTAGTTCTATGAAAATAACAGTTTCCACTTACTTATAGAATATTTTCTATAGCATTATGACTGGATAAGTTACAAGAGCTACCTGTACTTCAGTACTATAGATAACTCACTTAAAATTCATGGTAACATACGATATTATGAAACAAAATATGTTTTGATTACTTTCAATAATGGTTAATATATAGTATGTGCAAATAATCATTTTCACTTTAATGTCTGTAATAAGAGTACCTGACTTTCAAAGTTTCAGTTGACATTTCTGGTAAATATGGAACTAATGAAGAAATGTGTCAGTGGCCAGAAACTGGGTGTTGAGGAATAATAAATGAGGAAATATGGTAAAATAACTTTTGAAAAGTGCATAATTAAATTAACCTACATTTTATAAGTGGGGATTTCAGAGAAGGAGGATTCACTTTGTTTTTTTTGGTACCAGGGATTGAACTCGGATCCTTGAGCTTGCACAGCAGGCAGCCAAACCACTGAGCTAAATCCCCAGCCCACTTAGTTTTGATAATAAAAACCTGTAGCACATTAAATTAGTTCAGTTATGCTATTTAAGGTAATTAGTAATTTTAATTAGATATTCATATGTGACTTTTACGTCAATTGAACTATCTTAATTTCTAAAACTTTTTAAAATTATACACCTGCTTTGTACCTAGATACAGTTCACGGGGATACAATTTTTGTTCTCACTTCACTCATGGTTAAATATTATGAAGATTATATGTGGAAGAAATATCCATTATTACTATACATACATTAGATATTTAAAAATGATAAATGTGAACAACTGAATCTGGTCATTTTATTTCATAAACTAATGTAAGACTGGAACAAAAAAATGTTCTTTCTCCCTTTGTCTTTCTCTTTATGAGAAATCTGAGTCCTTTTAGGAGATAAATTCACTTTGAAAAAAAGTGTAGGCCATAAAAAGTTTCAGGTATGTACTTTTGAAAAATGAAATAAAATAAATCTTGAAAATGTGAGTTGTCTTTGAATTTTTAAAGTACAAAAATACTCTGGTACAGTTTCCATTAATATTGATCGATTTAATATATTATTAAAATTTATTAAATTAAATAGTAAACAAATTAATTATAGATTTTCTAAATATTTGTTCTAGAAATAAAATCACATATTTCCCCCTAAGCTGTGCACATAAATAGTGAGGGATAGGGATTGTTTCGTAATTAACTTTACTCTCCATACAATTGGTGATTAGTACATAAAACATAGATTTGCCATGCAAAAGTAATTTACAAAATGTGAAAATTGTAAATTTCAGAGAAATCAAACAGAAAGACCATGAATAGTAGAAACTGAGGTGGCACTGGACTAATTTCACACTACATATGTTTGGTGTAGGAGTATAGCTAAATTCCAACTGTATTGATTACTTGTACAATGATGTGCAATTCTAAACTCCAAAAGTCTACCATTTTTTTCTTAGAGTATTTTTCTTTCTTTTTCACAGCACGGAAAAGGATATGCTAGTCAATTCTACAGAACTTACCTGAAGCAGCATGATTTGCACAAAGTCGACCAACAAAAGCATCAACTTTTCAACTTCATTATCTTGGCCATCCAATTAGTTGTGTGTTACTGAGTATTAGATTTCCGGCGGAGTCATCGTGGCCAATTATAGGACCCAGTTGCTCTCAGCAGGCCTGAGAAATGAGTTGAAATGTGCAGAACTGTAGAAACTTTAGAGGCAGCTGATTTTGCCTCTCCGATCAGTGTGTGCCTGTTTACAGCACTATATATCTTTCTCTCTCCAAATGTCACTGAGCCCTTTAGATGTTTATATTCACCATGAGAAGCCAGTCATAAAGAAAGGAAATTTGTGCATTATAAATGCAATATCACTGTTTTAAACTTGACTGTTTTATATTATTTTTGTGTGATCCAGTGTTCCCCAATCTATTCCAACTTTACAAGAGAGATTGTGATTATGTTCTTTTCACCTGTGGGTTATAAAATATGTTGTATTATGAAGACCCACAAAATATCAAAGACATTCTGTAGTTTATACACCGTGTTGCAAAAGTGTTTACTGTACTATTTCAAAGCTTCTAAATAAATATAAAATATATATATTATATTATATAATTTTCCTAAAATGTGGTACAAATTAGTTGGTTTTTAAACAGATTCATTCAATCCACATCATACAATAAAGTAAAAGGTAATTCAGGGTCCCAAAGATAAACTGACTGAGAAAAAAATCATTAATAGTTTCCTCCCAGTTTTCATATCTTTCTCAACCCTGTTTTTCCTTGTTTAAAAGAAAATTAAGCTCTAAGCTACAAAATTTTGTCAAGAACTCATACTGAATTTTCAATGCCAAAGATGTAGCTGTCCATATTATCTTGATGGAGCACTGAATATGTACTATCAAAGTATCTAACAATCTACATGATTCTGATTCTATTTCTATGGCTTTGAACTTAGAATCACTTAAAGCTTTTATAATCTATAAATTCACCTGTATTTGTTGTTAGAAAAAACTGGGTGTCTGTACATTTTGTGGTGTTAAATATGTAACTGAAGATTACTATTTTAGAGTCCTCAACATATAACTCACACATAGTTTTATTTTACATAGTTTTGTGATTCTTAATGACACATGAATATAAAATATTTATAACTCTATATGAATATATAGAGATATATAAATACGTGAGCTGGTAAAGAATATAAAAATATAAAGGATCTCTAAATTTAAGCTAAATAAATTTGGAGATAGGAACATGGTACAATATTGTCTCAGTATTATGTATGAAAATTTTATAGCTTAAATGTGGGAAATGTTTTATTAATGAGAAAATTTTTCATGAGTCAGCCTAGAATTTAAGCTTGACTTTTTCTTTTATGTCAACAAGGTTTATTATTAAATTAAGTAAGATCCATTTTCTTTTCTTTTACATATTTTTACTGTTGTTTACTGCTTGTTGAAATACAATTAAGAAAGGAAAAATCAGAGAATGTGAGGGTATATTCCAAGCAAAAAAGCAATCTCGACAGGTCCCTTCCCTCTAAAAAAACCCTTCGACATTGTATCAAAATGCTTCCCCAGTGCAAATTGCAGAAGTACTTTGAATTATTGCCCTTATTTTCTAACTGATCTTATGTTCAATAAGAGTTTGAGCTACACCATGTTACTAAACAATAGGCTACAGCTAGGAATGTAGTTCAGGGGTGGAAGTATTACCTATCAAGCTGGAGGTCCTGGATTTAATCCTCAGCACTAAAAAAAGGGGGAGAAAAGACTAAAATGGAACAGGTGTTCTCCATCTAATTTTATGTAATTTAAATCACAGTTTTCTTCTTAGATTTAGCATTAAAATTCATAAATGTATTCATCAGTCCTTGATGTATGTTTTGAGTGATATCTTGGTATCATTCATTTGGCTATTAACAAATTAGATAATAACATGTCATATTTGCAGTCAGTTTATATATCGAAAAAAGTATGTAATGTTCCAATTTGTTGAGGAACTCTGTAAAGATGAAGCTAATCAATCATGTGTAGTACAAAAAGCACATATGTTCACTAAGTGCAGTAACATTTTCTCAAACTTTTGGCATTTACTACATTAATATTTTGAATGATAGGCTATTTTAGTAAGAAAATGTTTATATATCATTTAACTACAAATGTCTGTTTGTTCTATTTGACTTTTAAGCAAGAAAATGATTTTCTTGTTGCATCACTCTGCTTTAAGATCTTTCCTACATCACTTTACAATCCTGGGGGGAAATCTACATCCACCTTTTTTATTACATAAATTCAAAGTAAGGTTGTAGTTATTTCATATTTGACAGATATTTCACTTCATTTGATATAGAGACATTTTCTTTATTTAACCCTTCATATTGTATGATTCACTTAAGCAGGCTTATTATGACATATATTTGTGTATCAGCTATTTAAAAATATATATGGTAGTAATTCATGCTAAAATTTTACATTTTAGTCCTTAAATTACAAATCATTCTGTAAACAAAAACAAAACCAAAACTTTTTATCTAGCTTGTGGGAGAGAATTATTTAAATATAAAACCCTAAATGATTAGGTCCTTAATCAACTGTTGCATTCAGAATAAATCAGAAGTTAAATAAAGATATGATCTCAGCAAATTCGATAAAATATCATCCATCAGTGAACGCAACTATAAAACAAAAAGGGTGTCTAACTAATAAAGTTTCCCAAATAAGGATTTACTAAGTTAGCATGTCAAGCAATTTTAGTATAGGCTAGTTAATCTGAGAATTTTAATATCTAATCTTTCATAATTTTATACACATAAAAGAAAAATAATATTCAGATTATTAAAAACATTTCATTGATAGATTATTTTAGACATAAATAATCATGACATTTACTTGTTGTTAACGTCATTAGTTTTAGGACAGTAAAAGTCAAAAAATTTTCCTGTGGAAATGGTGTCTTAATGTTTCAATGGTATGTCAAATGACAATTTTTAGAAATATTTCATCCACATGTAAAATGCTAATTTTAAACGTGTGAACATAATTTTGTGAAATAATTTTCAATCAAATATTGAAATATTGCATCAGAATTACTTTAAAGGTATAATGATGTCAGTAACATGAGTATATCATCTTTTCCTGGAAAATTTTAAGGAAATGTGTACATTTTACTTTTGAAAGATATTAAATGCAATGCCTTTATCAAACATTGCTAACTAAGAACTATAGTAGAAGATTTAACTATTTCAACTACTCTATCTCATTTCTTAATTGTCTTATAACTGACCATTAGATATTTTGTAATTTGGAAGTCTTTCTGCTTCTCCAGGGACAAAAGTCTCACAATTCTCAACATAAACTTTCATAACTATACACTAATTTTACCATTTTATTGCCCTCAAATTATTTGTTGCAATTCAGTTGATCTTTAATATAATGACTTAACAAGAACATGGTAAATGTTAAGCAGGATAAAAGATATATTTATGTTATTGTCTTACAATATTTATGTCATTTTTTCCATTGGATTTCTGTGTGCACTGTTAATACCCAAGGAACTAAAAAGTACTCAAAACATGGTATACTAGATTTTTCTGAAAATCTTCTATTTTTCATATTGCAATTTATTGGGTTCTTTATCTTTCTCAAATCTAATTTTGTAGTGGTAAAGGCTTTGCACTTAACATCTTTTTTAAGTTCCTTTTTAACAAGGAAAAACAGAAAATAACAAAATTCCATATTTTTTACACCATGGAGTAGTAAAATTATTTTATATATTGTTGGTAGGTCAAGGAATAATCCCTCTGCTAAGTCAAACAAAATCCTTATACGGTAATTTGTGAAACTGTTCAGTAGGGTATTTTTTTCTTCAAAAACTTGGCATAGGTCTTAGATTTTAGCATTCTGTAAGAATGCTGGTATGTGGGTGCCGCCAGAGTATTTCAGGCAATAATATGACTAAAATTATAATACCGTTAGTGTGCATGCATGTATTTCTTATCACTGTTATTTTTTAAGTATTTGTAAAATTAGAAAAAAATGACTTATTTCTTGAAAACTTGTCACATGCTTAGTTTCAAGTTTTACTCTCCAGATGTTTTTGAGTTGCGTGAAAATATTGCATCAAGGATGCAAAAAAAATTAAGTTTTCACTTGAGACTCAAAAATTTTGGAATAATAGAACTCAGACTTCCAATACATCCATACATCCTTGTGCTGAAACTAAGCAGGGAATTTCAACTCTAAATACATTTTTTGAGACAGTTATCCGTGAGTGAAAACAGGGTATTATAACAAAAGATGAGTTTCAATCTTAAATATAGTGTTTGTTACTGTGAATGCTATAAAGATACATAAGTAAAACAAGTGTAAATGTAATATATTATTTTATACTGCTGTATACATATGAAATAAATAAAACTAGGATACACATCATACCATTTTTTCCATGGATGGATCTTCCACTGACGCCTGTGGGAGCTTTGAATAAAATCAGAGGCAAAATATGGCCCTACGTTTAAAAACAACAAATGCTGATTTAGTAATTTTAGTCTTAATATAACAGGTCTAAAAGAACATCTGTTCAAAATTATTCTCATTTGAAGCAACATATGGTAAATTTTGAAGAATTTCACTATATTTATAGTTTTGAATGTAGGCATTTAATTCCATATGATTCTAATGATACCCACATGAATCTTTTAAGTATATAGTTCTTCAACTGGTGCTGTAATTTTTAAGCATTTTTTATTAGTAGTAATACTAACACTCCACAAAGATTAATGTAAGGCATGAGCGCCTTCCAGCAATAAAAATTTCATTTAAATTTTAGAAACATATCCTTTTAGAATCAAAGTTGACAGAAATATAAGAAAAACTAAAGTACATATGGGTATCATTTTCAAAAAAGAAAATAAAAATTAATGTATAAATAGTTTTATAATGTTAATATAAACTGAATTAATCCTATTGCAATTTAGGGTCTGAAATACCTAAAAGCTAACAGAAGAAATGCTGTGCTTCTTAATCTCATGTGTGGTTTATGAAACTAATTTTCTTGAGTTCAAACTACACAAACTACATATACAAGGTTCATTCTGTAAGACAACAAGGAGGAAGAATAGGTATTTCTCTTGCCTTGAACATCGACTATTTCTAACCTTATGATGGAAAAGAGCAGAATGAACTATACAAGAATGAGAGTTCTCCATGAAATGTCATCAGCTGTAATTACAGACAGACTCGGTTCCCATGTGTACCTCTGCTTCCTATCACTTTCTCTTTCTCTAGAAATCACATCATGGGCTCTTTCATTAAACTGAGCTTTTAAATTTTAGAGGTAAAATTAAATTTTACTAATTTTAAGTTATGGTCTGACAATGAGGTGATTTGACAAGGTATGATATATGTCTTCAGAAAAAAATTCTAGTTTATTTTAAGAACCAAAGAAATTCCAGAACAATATTAATAATTAAATGATAAAAATTGTGGCCAAAAGCCATTCATGGGATATGAGATCAATTTAATATCTGAAGATGATAACAGGAACAAAATAATAAATAGCATAGAAAAAGTAGGTAGAACTATGTATCAAAACACATAATTCTTGTGAAAGTAAATAGTTCTTTGTGAAATATTTTTCAAATACATGTGTGAAATAGGTCACATTTTAAGAATATTGCATAATGTGAAGTATTTCTCAAAATGTTTAAGAAACACTGCATCTTATGATCGCTATTTCTGATTTAAACTTAGTTAATGATTTGGAAAGTCAGGAAAGATACTTCTAAAAGTTACTTCAGGGGTGGGGATTTAGCTCAGTGGTGTCATCGCCTGCCTTGTAAGCATAAGGTCCCGAGTTTGATCCCCAGTACCAAAAGACTAAATAAATAAAAGTTACTTCACATCTGAATGCTAATCTTTACCCTTTGTAAAATATAGATAAGAGCACTAGTTGTGGGATGTAGATAAAAATTAGTGAACTGAAGTGTGTGAAATGCGTAGCACAATACCACTGTGGATATAAGCAGTACTAGTTTCCAAACTTCAAGATGAAAGTAGGCTCCCTTTGGTTTTCGCTCAGCGTCTCTTCCCCTTTATCTCTCCATTCACTGTTGAAATAAAGTCCAGGAAATGCAATCAAGTTTGCTGGAGTTCCAAGTATCTCCCTCAGCTTCCTTTCTGCAACTCCCTTTGTTGAAAACTGTGCATATCCACATGTGATTGCACTAGGAAACATTTACCTAATTTTCCCCCTTGACGCCAATGTCCTTCCTGAATATCTATTTCCACACAAATAATGTTGGGAGAAACCTGCATATTTGATAGAATCAATCATATGTTTTTGCATATGTTTTTTTTGTATGACTACTATGCATATGATTATTTTTTGATATGGCTAGCATACCTTTTACCATTGAATTTGAGCAGTATTTACTATTTGCTCATTAAAATTGGATTGTTTTAATCTTTCTAATTTTAGACTGCTTGATATTTGCAGTCCTTAGCTTGGCAGTCCCTGTTGCCCAGGGCCATCCTTTGACTGTTCAAAATATTTCTAAAATTTGCTATTTCTTTTGAATCAATTAAAAGATCTTTCCTTGTCATGAAATCTAAATTTTAAATCTTCTGGTTAAAATAAGTTAGTTCCTGTGAATTTATAACTAAGGTAATGTTCCTAAGGGGGAATTTATATTTTAAATAGAAGTTATTAATTCATGTAGGAACATCTAATGAGAACATTGTGTGGTTAAAGATACATTTTTCTTGTTTTGTTCTGTTTTACTTATTCATTTTTTGAGAAATTGATAATGATTGAGCAATTCCTTAACCTATCCATCTGGGAAAAAGGAACACTCGATCAATGTCCTAATCACTTTATTTGTACCGCTGTCTGCATCCTTTGCCTCCCCTTGTCATTGTGAGTAGTTCTTGATCATGAAAAAAGGAAGACTGCAAGTATTGGCATAGTAACTGAACTTTGTTCCCAAAGTGAGAGAGTTTCTAAATTCTTAGTTGTATTTTCTGATTAATAATATCATGGATAGCCAGTTTCTAAGTTCTCTTGCAATATATTTCTCTCAAAATAGGGTTTCATGTGGGTATACATATGTGATAGTAAGGGTGTTAGTAAGCATACAATAGACCCTTGAAGGAAGACATGAAAAGACACAATCATCTTGTAGGTAATACCTGTAATGTATGCCCCTCTATAAATTAGTCTCCAAATATCAGCACTCCTGAATTAAAAACAACAGCACTATTTATTTATCAAGAAAAAGACTTGGGATTTTTAACACTATGAAATAAGTAATTGAAATTTTTGTCCTTGGGTGCAAACCACTCTTATTTATGGTAGGGTGACAAAGACCACAGAGAGAGAGACAACACAATGATCATAATAAAACCTAACAAGTCAAGTCAAATCAGAGATGTGTGTATGTGTATCTGTGTGTGTGTATGTGTGTGTACGCATGCATGTGCAAGAGAGAGGGGGGAGAGACAGAGAGACAGCAAGACAGAGACAAAGAAACAGGCATGTTAAGACCTGAAAGTTAAAATAAGGACAAAAGTGGTGAAATAGATGCTGATTGGGTAATTCTAGTTAAAATGTGACAAAGAATGAAATAAAGTTAGATATGATGTGTCCTAGAAGAAAATAAAAAGGAGAAGAGGTGTATTACATTTTTTAAACAATATGATATTAAATTACCGCATAGGGATAACTTACAGATGCTTGCTCGCTCTCTCTCTCTCTCTCTCTCTCTCTCTCTCTCTCTCTCGCGATAAAATGTAAAGGTAGCACTGGAAAAGAACTTGCTCAGCATGCCAGAATCCCTTGGCTTGTTCCCTAGTTCTGCAAAAACAAACAAATAAAATTTATCAATATTACTAAGTTTAAAGATGTCACACTGATCTTAAGATAGTAGGTTGGTGATTTTAGGAATAGAATGGGAAATATCACCAGTACCACTCATAGGTCCTGCAGAAGCTTGTGACCCTGGCATAACCTTTCATGATGTGATCAAATAGGTCACAGCACTGTGATTATTGGCTAAGGATGCTGCTGCTAAGATGTGAAGCAAGTTTTCATCTATTCATCAGTTTGGGGAATGATAAAACGTGTATTAGGTAATTTCTAAGATTTAAATATTAGCACACTTTTAGTTTAAGATGTAATATTTACTTGTGAGAAACAAGATTTCCCACTTTATAGATGAGTTAGATATAATAACAATAATTAAAAGATGAAAATAAATGCTGTAAATAGCTAAGCAATGTCTAATTTACATGAATAAGATAACTCATAACATTGAAGAAGACGAAATAGACATAGGGAAAAGAAAGACTACTGTGAATATCTAACTAGCTAACACTTTATCGTAATTAACCTACAGACTAGAGTAGAAAAACTGAAAGGAAAGGGCAAATCTAGAGCCATTTCAGAGGATAAATAGCACTTCCTCAATAATTAGATGATCAGCAGGCTGAAGATGAGGTGAAAGAAACTAGGAGACGTGGTTCTGAGGAGTTTTCTTTGCTTCAATAGATCATGCTGCCTTCAAACAAGATAAAAGAAAGGGGAAAATTGGGGCAGGAATGTCATCTAGTTCGTAGAAGACCTTTCTAATTTTTTCCTGTGGCTTAAATTTTACTTTGCTTGCTAACCAAGTAGGACCTGAACTGTATGATATTTAAACAATTCCAGAGAATTTTAGATTTTTTTATCCTACCACCAAATGATAGTTTCTGTTCTGCTTTCTACTTTATTCTCTGTGTAATATTTAATGGTCATTATTTAAATTTTTGTCAACATTTTTCATCGATTATGTTTGGTAATAACTATAAATATGTGATACATAATCTATAATATTTAAATTTTTTTAGATTTGAGAAAGTTTGGCTAGTGTATCTGGCATACAAACAACATAGATTACACCAACTCCTCTGGCATTTTCTGTACACATGATAACACATAATGAAGAATAAATGTCAATAAGAATAAATAAAAGTAAAAAATCATACAAACTTCTTTTTAGCTTTTGTTTTCATGTGAGTTCTGATGGTTTTAGCAATTTTTTAAAAAAAATCAAAAAACTTTTGTTTCTGTACCTGTATTTATCAACCATCATCTAACCTTCACCAGCAATTAATCTTATTTTCTATGTTTTATTTAAGTGAGCTCTTCACAATAATAGAAGTCTGGTGTAGAATAGGTCCTTGAAATATTCCAGTCATAATCTCACGTACAAAGAAAGTGAGGCTAATGTAGGTCACCGCATGGAAGAACCTCCACACAAAACTTAACTTGCCTTTTTTTCTTTACATTCTCAACCTATCTCAAGCTAGGTTGCCAGTCTGTGTCTTATTTTAATTTGAAATTCCAGTAATTGTACTGAAAAATATACAAAAGCTGTAGCTCATAGAACCTCACTTTATATTTACAATTTTTAATTCTCTTCCTATAACATATGTTCTCTTGTAAGGGTGATTCTCACATATAAGGTATTATTAGAAACTCCAGATAGTTTTGAATGTCTTTAGTGGACTGATAAAATAAGATTTTAATATTGTTTTAATGTATGCATTTTTTTCTACTTAGCAACATGTTATGTTTTTGGCAAATGAACAAAACTAGAGTTAAACGAGTGCATCTCACAGAGAAATCCTATTTACCAAGCTGCTGCATTACCAGGAATAAGTAAACAATGTGATTTCACAAAATCATTGTCATCCTACCTAATGAATCCACCAAACTGAGCTCAACTTATTTTCGCTAATTTAGTCAAATACAGAAAGAAATATAGGAAGGTAGGTAAAGGATTCTGTTGATCACCAACTACTTACCCCATCGATGAGGGAAGAATCCCTACCTAGGATCACAGGGACCGAGAATGCACACACCTGAATCTGGAAAGACAGGTGAGAATGCAAACAAGGTACTAGTCTCAGATGTCCTGGTGGCCTGAGAGATGTCACGACACAACACCTGAGGCCCACTGTAGTGGCACTCAGGGACAGAGTGAACAGCCTCCACTTAAAGATGGATTGAAGTGTGAGTAACACTGTGGGGCTCTTCCAGAACAGAAACCCTACTATTTTGGAAAGAAGGAATTAGGGCTGGTTCCCCTGAGAAGGAGAGCTGTCTAGCTAGAGATTCTTATCTTTGAGAGCTGAGTGAAGAAGATCACGTTAGGGCCATTAGACAACATACGCAGTGTCAAATATCAAGCCAACACACAATATCTGATCTTAATTTTAGCCCTTACACCACAGTAGGCTCCTTGAAATCTTGACATTCATTTATATCTTGAAGTGGAAATGAGAATTCTATGGAGTCTAAGAGCCTCCCTAGAATGTGAAGCAGGCACATGACCATGGGAAAGAAGACTACAAAGTGAGGTAGTCTTAAAAATATGAACTTTAGTGGTATCTCCCTGTACAGAAAATAATGGAAATTGGGAAACCAGTGTGTCATTGGTGTAGAAAATGTGTGGATTTGGACTATGGTGGGGGCAGATAGCCCTGTCCTCAGATTAGCCTTTTAGCATGCTGGTAAGCAGCAGTGCTACAAAAAGCCCACGCACACTGGCCAGTGGGTGTTTCATTAGATCCCTTGCAATGCTTCAGTAATATTTCAGGAGAGTCTGGTACCAAATGCTCCTAAACCTTCACTATCATTTTTTTTCACCACTACTTGGATGGTGCACTTCCATGGATGTGCACCTTTGTACCCTCATGGGACAGACAGCAGCAAGGAAAATTGTTGCATAGGAATGGAAAAGGCCATTATCTGGTCCTGAAAAATGACTCTTATTAGGCTGCCTGAGTAGCATGCCTTGTGCCATAATGAATTCTTCCAAGGGTATTTGTGTCCTTCCTTTCCACAAACTTTATAATATCTTACCCCTGAGTTCCTCCTGGTGTGTGAGTGTTGGGGTGCACAATCACAAATAATATACACTTAACCGTCCCAAGCAGCTAGTTATGGCTACCAAGTTAGATGTAGTAACAAGAGATCTCTGTCTTGTCCTTGGTTAAGGGAGACTCTGGAACCAGTGCACCCTTTAGCACACCCTTTATGTGCTATGTTATCACTACTTTTATGGGCAGTAGTCTAGGCCACCTGCAAAAACTGGCAAAACCCAAACATATGTTATGCTGAGACATAGTGAGTTAATAATCCTTTTTTCAGGTTTTAATTTTGTATTAGCATATGTTTGGAGTACATAATCCTTACATGCAAGGTGGGAAGCTGATACATGCAGATAACATGTCTTCATTCTTTTTTCATGCTCTTCTCCTCCCTTCCCTTTCCCCCACCCTTTATCCTTTACAAAAGATTGATCTCCCTATTTTCTATTATCTACCTTTTATTTTCCTTTTTATTTTAAGGACAGTTTAGGGAAGGAAGAGGGAAATATGCCAAAGTACACATCCACCAGCACTTGGGTTTTTGGTCTCCGGAAACCTTCCTATGTCATAAAACCGCCCAGTCCACCCAGGAGCTGCTAACTAGTCAATCAGGTGGCCCTGGTCAGAGCTGAACTGTTCTGCAAATGGTTCATTTACTTGCCTACTATTCACACTGCTGGTGAAAGAGAGATTCCTGCTCTAGGTTTATGGGGATGGAGAACTGGAAACACTGGATGCCCAACAGAGAATGATAGGATTTATTAGTTACATTCTTACAGTCTAGTGGAGGAGGCTGGTGCGCTCTCACAGGGCCACATGGATTTTGGAAACAAGGAAAAACCAAGGCCTGAAGGCAGGTTTTGTGGTGCCAAGATGATGTCCCCCTGGACCTCTGGGGTTCGTGTGGCTGGATTTTTTTTCAATAATTCTCTGTGTTATTGGGGAACTGAAACCCTCTGCTCAGATTAGTAAGGCCTTTACCTGGTCACCCTGGTAAGGGGGATTGACTGGCATAGGACCTTATCTTTTGAAGCAGATGGGAAGGGAACTTCAAGATAGACTTTGTGCCTTTTTGTTTCCAGTAAATATAGAGGAAGCACAGGACACTGGGCCTTAATTTCAGTCCTTGTCATTCAAGGGTGAGCAATATTAAACGTAAAAGGACACAAAACGTTTCCCATATTTGAAAAATTTATGTCTTGGTCAGCATTAGTTCAAGCTAATTTGCCTGACGTTAAGCTTAAGCTTGTTTTAAAGAGTTTCTATATTGTCTTCAAAGTAGAGCATTTCCATACACTTTCATGATGATCCTCAAACCTTCTGTAAACTTGTGAGAGAATTTATTTGCTTTTGAGTTCTGAAAACTCATAGCAGTGTATAGTTTGATATGGATCTCTTTTCATCCATTCTGCAGGTGCCTAGTAAACTTTGGGTCTTTATATGCAACTCTTTCAGGTTTTGACAACTTTCTTAAATTTTTACTTTCATTATTTATTCCCTTATTTGTGCCTCTTTTAAAATTTATTATTGTGTGTTGAAACGTATCTACTGATATGATCATTGTTTTCACTTTTTTTTTTTTTTCATATGTTTTCAAAATCTTTCTGGGGCTGAGGATGTAGCTCAGTGGTACCATACCTGCCTGGCAAGTGCAAGGTCCTGAGTTAGATTTCCAGTTCCAAGAATAAAAAAAATCTTAATCAAAATCTTGCTGGGAGATTTAATTATGTTTGCCACGTGTTTCTCTTCCAACCTTTTATTGACCTTTTTATCTTTTTAGGTGTTTATTTTCCAACTCTCTACTTAGCTTTTTCATTTTATTATTACCATTATTTTAATACTAACAATTCTTTTTTCTAAATATTCTTTATTAAAGCTATTTTGAACTACTTCACATATGAAATTCTTTTTCTTCCATATCCGACTACACAGATAATAGTTCATTCTATCTATTTCTCCTGATTAGTGTCTCTTTTCTGGAATCTTTGTTGAGAATTTTTGAAATGTTGGGCTAAGGGTACAGTTTAGTAGTAAAGGACTTTGACATACATGAGGATCTGGGTTTGATCTCCAGTGCCACAAGAAACAAACAGCAGTATGTGGCTAGTTGCTCAAAATTGGGAACATAGATACCTAAAATGCTAAAGATAACTTCTGTTGCTACAAAGCATTTGTGAGTATGTTTGTCTGTAGGTCTGGATGGACCATTTAATTGGAGAACTTTCACTATTATTATCATTGGGTATAGTTTTTCTCTTGGGAAATTTAAACAGTCTAGAGAAATATTTTCAGATCTTCTGTCTAGAAGTATAAGCCTAGGTAGTGATATTCTGTAAACTAATTTGGGAAAGATTATCTGGGAGGATCTAAGCCTTTCTTAGTGTGATGATTGCACATTAAACCAGGCCTGCTGTCTTCTAATCTAGGCATTCTCTCTGTTTTCAACTCCGTAGAGACTAAATCTCCTATCTTCTAACCAGAGAAAATAGTTGATCACTTAACTGTATGCAGTAAATGAGGATATCTGAAAGTTCTAACTGCTTTGTATAACATGTTGAATCCGTCTTTTCATTTGATACTCCTGGAGCAGAGCTCATTTGTCTTCTCAATATTTGAGTCTTTCAAACTTTCTGTGGAAAAAAAAATTATATTTCTTCATCATACTTTTTTCCAGCAAATGCTTAAATATTTTCAAAAATAATAATTCAATTGCAACTTATAGATCTACTCCAAAATTTCTAAACTGTTGTCAGAGTTGTTTTCTTGCTTTATTCTTCTTTTACTACTCCTTGTAAGTTTTTCCTTTAAATTTTTCTTTTCATTTTAGCGAAGCTTTAGATCTAAGAAAGATTATAGATTGGATTTACCTCTCCTGTCTCTTTATCTAGAAGCCTGAAATTTGAACTTTGGACATAATGAGAAAATTTATAATGTCTTGCATTATTGAAAGTTTGAATATGTGATTCTTGTTAATATATTTTTGATTTTGTTGGACTTTATTGTAAAACACTGCTATGTTTATAATGTCTTTTTTTTGGTACCAGGTGTCGAACTCAGGACCTTGCAGTTGTGAGGCAAGCCCGGTGCCACTGAGATAAATCCCAGCCCTAATATATTTGAAATTTAATTATTTCTAGTAATTACTAACAAAAGGTTAAAATTAAATACTTCATTTCTTTTATGACACATGAATAAATAAATTCACAAACTATATTGTTTCCACAAATGCCATCATTATAATTTATTTTCCACTTCTCTTTTGCAACGATTTTATGAAAATTTGAAGGGATTTTAGGTCAACAACTTTAAAATCCACTGTATATGTGTGTTGCCATGTTTGTTATAGAAAAATGACTATTTTTTCAGTTGTCTTCAATATTATAATTACAAATGAAAGTACAATTTTAAAAACCCAATTTAATTTTGTCTCTCATTACATTGGTTTATTAACCATATTACTCTACTTTAAATAGTGCCTGAAGTTAGTGTCCAAATAGTATCAGTCAACTAGCAAGGCTCTAGTACTTGAGGTCAATTTAATTACACTGTGCATGACAGAAACTAGGCCATGTGGGTATTGCCTTTGCCACCAGCAATTGACACCTGAGTGTTAATGAGCTGGTAATTAAGAATTGGCACATACAGACACATTTTACTGTTTGGGACTAGGATAACCATATGCTACATAATTTCTGTGCTAAGTACTTTGTTAGCTCCAGAATTTATACAATTATGTTTGTGAGGTATTTAATGCCAGTTTTTCCATTAAAAAGATGAAGACAGTTACTTTAAACTTTTAAGTAACTATCTTTAAAGTTATGAAACTTTCTTTAACTATTCAGATGATATTTAGAAAAAAACCTGAAGAATTTGTGTAGCATTACTTTCAGTTCAAAATGCATTTTTATGACTTGGCTTTTAGAATGTATTTTGTCATTCAAAAAAGTCCCAGAAATAATGTAACTTGGATGAGTATGTGTAGAGTAGACAGCCTGTCTTATGGCCCATAGTGATAGCTACTTCTGCTGTTCATATCCATGTAAACACTTCTAAGAAATCAACAATGCAGTAGAAGTCATACCTAACAAAAGGTCGAAAAAAGGTTATGTTGGCTGGGAATGTAGTTCAGTGGCGCCACACCTGCCTGGCAAGCATAAGGCCCTGAGTTCGATTTCCAGTCCAAAAAAAAAAAAAAAGAATTTCCCATTTTGAGAAACTTCTTATGCTCTTTTTCATTCTTTCTTGGATTGTTTGCAGAAATGTTGTGGAGGCATCTGCGTGGAGAGGCCTGCATGTCAAGGGATGGAGCCCAGTCAACAACCACATGAGCAGACACAGAAGCGGCCTACTAAGTGGCATATTTGGATAAGACCACAGCTTCTGCCAACAGCTTGTCTGCGACCCCAGGAGAGACCTTAACCAGAGGCACCAGCTAAGCTGAACTAAAATTTCTGAACCATATAAACTGTGAGATAAATGTTTGTGGATTAAGCTGCTATGCTATGGGGAATATTGTTATGCAGCAACAGATAACTAATATAATATGTAATTCTGAATTCTACTGTATGTTACGGTAATATGAAGAACTGATTTTTGTTAGTGTGATGTTGTCATTGTCTCAAACAATATGAATAATATACACTCTTTTCTTCTCATTCCTCTTCAATTTTTAGTTCTCCTTTATTCCCCTCTACCTCACAAATAATCTTCACCTTTTTCTGGATTAATCTCTTGGCATAAAAAATAAAATAAAACTGTTCTCATCAGATGAAAAATGTATTAAGTTCTGTGAATTTTAGTTGTGGGAATTACTTCTAATTTTCTTCTTTGAAAGAGTTTGCTTTTCCATGGAACACTCTGAAGGACATATCGCCTTTTATATGCAGATTCCTATAATTACACTTTGAAATAGCTTTGAATTCCCTGTAGCTTAAACTGAGAACATGAAAGGCCAAATGGTATACAGAACTGAAGGATATAAAAGTGCATGTACATCAATCCAAAATGAGATATAGAAATGAACAGCTTTTACACAGTCATGTCAGTTTTTGACAGATTATTGAAGGATCTTTGTAACTGCAGAGAGTGCCTTGGTGGCAGAAATACTCTGCCCAGGGATGGCCTTATCAGTTTGTATTTCCTTATTCTTTCAATACCAAAGGGTAAGTAAGTAGACGTTAAATGAAACGCGAAAAATACTCTCTGACAAAAGCTTTACCTCTCTTCCCCAAAGATGACACCTGGCACGAAATGGTCAAACAAAATTGTCTAATGATGGCAGCCTAGATGTGGAGGCTACATTTCAGGAAGTCAGTAGCAAAGCCATGTGCAATCTTCAGCTCTGTGGAGAGCCTGATGACAGAGGGAGCCTTTTCTACACAGGAGGAGTTTTGCTCTGAGTGACAGACCTATCTAGAGTATTTAAATCACCCACATTTCTTCTGAACACCAGCAAGAAGCCAAAAGAAACCCAAGTTCATTTTTGCATGTTCAAAATTTCAAATCAATACTATGGTTATTCAAAAACATTCTAAAACACCTAACTTTCTTTTGAAAGGGTATGCTTGGTTAACTTTTCATATCCTGCAATTATCCTGACTGTTTTGAATTAAGTAAAAGTACATAATAGAATTGTTCTTCTGCATCAGCTATGAACAGCGAAACTATATTTTCTATGTTTAGACCATATCGTCTCCTGACATTATATTCCAAACAATAAACAGAATATCCACTTAAACTCTGTTAGTAAAGAGAAATATATTTTAAAATTTAAGGCAAAAATGCTCCAAATTCTATTGCTCATAGAATGCATAGATAATAAATAGTTAAAATTTGAAATCAGAGGAAGGGGGAAAGCATTTTGAAAAAAATATATAGATTTTGAAATTAATACTGATTCCAGTGGAATTGGATAACTGATGAATGTAATAATTCCATATTTTCTGTATGCTGAGAAATTTGATCATGTTTGGCACTTTGCACAGCTTGCCCCTTAAAATTTTTAACTAGCTCTGACAGTGTAGGTTTTTAATGTAGCATCTACTAAAATGTTCTTTTTCTGAAATAATTGACGTAAATTTAAAAAAAAACATTCAAGATTTCAAACATGTAACTGAATGTACATAATCAGTTAGAACTACTACCCATTGACTGAAATTATAGGAAGCATGTAGACAATGTATAGTGGACACCATGATAGCCGTGAAATATTCCAAACTGGATTATCCTCTAGCTTTACTACTTCAAATCATGAGACTTTGGTAAATTTTATAGTTAACTCAGAATCTCAAATCAGTTCTCACAACTAAAGTTTGCTCAATAATTGAATTTTAATTGGAATGACGTTAGATAATCTTCATTATAGGAGGAATCTTTTATCATCTGGGGATGTAACCCTTCAATGAATTCATATGGAAGTTCTGATTAGAAACATAAAAGAAAAACAAACAACCAAAAGCCTACAATACTTTCACTGACCTAAAAATGTGGTTCCACTTATCAGATGAAGAACAGTCACTTCTTTTTCTGTGGTAGGTGTTACAAGTCATTGTATCTTGTTAAAGTTAAAAGAGCATCTCTACTACGAGTTTTTCTTTGTCCTTTTTCTCTCTCCCTTTCCCTCTTTCTCTCTTGTTCCCCTCCCTTCCTTCCTTCCTTCCTTCCTTCCTACTGAGGGTTGAACCCAGAGCCTCATATACACTAGGAAAGAGATCCTACATCCCCCTACTCATCTACATCCCCACCCTTTTAACAATTTTATTTTAAAGCTGGGCATGGGGGTGCATACCTGTAGTCCCAGCACTTGGGAGGCAGAGGTTGGAGGATTGCCAAAAGTTCAAGGCCATTCTGGACTACATAGTGTGTTCAAGGCCAGCTTGAACTACACAGTGAGACTCTGTCTCAAAAACAAAACAAACAAATAGAATTTAATTTTGAGATGGAATCTCGCTACATTGTCCAGGCTGACTGCAAACTTGTAATCTGCCTAATTTGGCTTCCCAAATAGTTGGGAGTACAGATGTGTACCACCATGTCCAGCTACAGTGAGTTTTTATATAATGAAAAACCAGGGCACAAAGATAGGCTTATAGGATTCATCTTAAAATGAATACTAAGATAGGTACAAAGTTATAATGAAAGCCAATATTCATTTAATGCTCCATCTGTATCAAACACTATTCTAGTCATCATAACACATATATGAAAAAATGATATCTTTAACACATTTAAAAATGCTGAAATTATGCAAAACTTGAACTTTCCTATGTCTTAATTATAAGGGTTAGTGATTATTGGAGTTTGGATATGATCTCTGACCTATGTAACTTTCTTGTTAGTTCCGTTAGTTAGTATGGCGAACATGATAAAATAAAATGCTGAACCTTAATGAATAATCCTTCACTGGAAAGATCCAAAATAGATATCCAGTATACTAAATTTAAAGAGAAATTATTTCAGATATAGAAATCTTTCCTGCACCTTAACTGCAGAATTGTGTGATCACAAGGGAGGCTATGGTACAAGCTAAGAGATAAAGTGACAAAGAAAAGTTACAGGTTTAAGTTGTAGATTGTATGCTTTTCCCTACATTTCCAAACTATGAGAATATGTCTCATATGTTGAGTTTATGTTTGTGTAAAACAAGGTAGGAATTAACGGTAATGATATTGGAAGTGAAAAGATATTGGAAAACTATACTGGAAAATTTTGGAATAATGTATAGTAAATTAAATTGGAGTAAAATGAAATTTAGAGATCTCCTTGTTAAAATTCCCCAACAGAAGTTCCCTCTTAACTAGATTGAAGAGGGGAGAGCAGGAAAGAAGACACACAGAAATTATAATAGTCAAATGGATATTTCATGCTACTTGAGTTTCTGAAACATTTTTTAGCATTTTAAAAGAAGTCTCTTAGGAGTTCTTCAATAGAAAAAAAAATATGATTCAACAGCTTTTGAGATGACTAATGACCATGGGACATTTTCTTTCCTGACAAATCAAGATCCAAAATGAGAGTTTTGAAGAACACATTTTGAGAAATGTTTACCAACCTATTTTGCAGAAAAGGAAAATTAGGCCCCAAAGACTACAGTTTACAGTTGTGTGGTGAAATAGTTGCAGAATTTGAACTAAAATACACAAAGGCAGTAGATTTTATGCATGTGCCAAGGAGAATATGGAATTAGATGGTCTGAGGTAAGGTTCTTTTTCAAATACTTTAAATTTGAGTGGGTTAAGAAAACTTATTAACCAAATTGTGCCTCATTTTTATTTCTTTTCTTTTTTTGTAATTTGTGAGCAGGACTTTCACTTTCCTCATTAGATTATTGGCACATTCCATGAATTAATACATACAAAATTTATATTGAACATGACATATAGTAGGGGAAGAAATGATGATTATGTTTGGTTGTAGTATGTGAAATCTGTTTAGATGTATAGAAGAAGTATCACCACAAGGTGCAACTAGTTCTATACACATCATTTTCCTGAGTTCTCAGGCAGAGCTTTAGGATCACTTTTGTATATGGCTAACAAGAGACAATCTTGTTGAGATTTCATTTTAGAAAAGCAAACTGGGCACTAACATCAATGAATTCCGTGTGTGTCCTGTGAGAAATACTTAAAGTGGCGACATGGCTTTGGAATTCATCTTAAAAGGGTTCATATTCTGACTAAACTGTCCACATTATTGATACGGGGTCAACTACCACACTCAAGACTATTGAAGGAGCTTGTAAGTCTCTCTGTAATTTGTAACTTTTAGTAAGGGTAAAAACTATACTTCTTGGTCTTCATCACTATTTTCAATTTATCTTCTAGAAGTCAGAGTTAATCAGACCATTGGTGATGCCTATTAATTTTGTATTTCCTGTTTGAAGTCTTTCTTAGAGAAGGCTCTTGAAGAGGAGATAAATTCTTAAATCTACATGAAGATAATACAAATGCTTTATCAGCTTAATAAAATTTGACAATAGAAGATCAACCAAAATGGTGTAATTTTAAGACTATTAAAGCACTTAAATGCTTTTTTTCAACATAGATTTATTTTTTCAGAAAAATGTTATCTTCATTAATTGGCCATCCTTACATCTCAAAAGCAAAAATTTTGTCACTCTTTGTGTTAATCAGGACTCATGAGTGCCCGCAAGAGAATACCAATCTATATTTGCCTCAAGAGATGAAGATACTAGCTTGATTAACATCTGCAAGACTGTAACTCAGGATCCAAAGGAGAAGGCTAATTTTTAAATCCCATGGCTGGTCTATGTATTAATGCTTGTAATCCTATTTGAAGACACTACCTGCAGATCACACACTATCTTTAATCTGAGGAGAAATGGCCACTTGTGTTGAACAGTGACTGGGATTGTACAGGAAAATAGACATGCAGAGGAATTTTAGATATTTGTCTCACTATTCTAACTACTGCAATTCCACTCTTGTCTACTTTATGTATAGGATATTGAATGGTATTTTAAAACAATTTTCACTACTGAAATACTTGAACACCTCTGCCTTATTGGATTAAATATAACCTATCTCAGTTCATATTCTGACCCATAAATTTACCTTTCTTCTTTTTTCCTAAATTAACCTCATATAATGGTCTGAGAATCCTGATTTATTTGTTCTACCAACCGAGTAATCCTTTCTTATTCATTTGCCCCTTCTACTTGGTGTTTGTTATGTGTGGAATATCTTCAGACATTCTTTCAAATGGAGAATTTATAATCATCCTTCACCACTCTAGAAAAATATTATGACTTGAAAGTGAGTGAAAGAATGATTTTTACCTTTAGGATATTTATAATTTGGAGTCATCTGAGGACTATATACAAAATGTTTAAGAATGAGGGAGATAACTATGAGAATTGTAGGAAATGTGTTCATGAACTAAGAGACTATGGTTTGAAATCTGGGTAGAGTTTGTTGAAGATCATTTATTTATGGAAATTGGATTTAAGTAGAGATTATAGAAGACGAGAAGCTCAATCATCTATAAACAGAAGACTTCCATTATTAATGATCATTAATAAATAAATATATAAATATAAATAAATATATATTCTTACTATAAGGGTTGTGAAGGAGACTAGTTCACTTTGTTACTTGGCAATACTTAGATATGAAAGCAATATATTGATGCAACTAACAATTTAATATAAAAATCATAGATAAATTTAAATTTGATAAGAATATTCTATTGTTGCTGAATATACCAGCTACTATTTTATCTATGGGGTGTCATCCAAATGATGCCTAGACTTTTTAAAACATTCAAACAAAAGATGTTTTGAAATTATTTTCTTATGTTAATTTGAGTAACTAAGAAAGGATTTTTCAATTTCCAGAGTTTAATTTGACAGGAGTTTCCTCAATATCAGGAACTGAAATGAATTTATTTTTTTATCCCAGAATTTTAGCTGCATGATGCTGCTTAGTATACTTTAGATTAATATAAGTTGAAAGGATTTGTGAATGAAGCTGCACAATTCAGGTTGATGTTCTGCATTAATTTAAAAAATAATTTTTGGCATGTTATAAAAGCAGAAATAAATTGACTGTGGAGCAAAGGGATATCTGGATGGCTTTCCAACTCTTTGTAATTGTGACTTCATAATGAGGCTTAATTGTCTTTAATGAAATATTATGAATCCAATGAATTACCAAGATACCCTGTTCAGAGAACTGTATAGACATACGAGTTTGTCCACAAATCATTAGTTTTTATTCTTATGTTACATTTGAATATTTAAATGAAACATGAAAATTTGTCATTTTTCTTTTAAAATCTACATTAGCAATGTAACAATATCTTTTTGGCAGTCCTCCATTTCTCAATACAGTGACTTTCCCCCCACTAAATCTATTATTTAACTTAGCCACACAGAAATTTGGCTTCAACCAGGGCATTCCTGTAGGACTTTTATTTTCTCTCTAGAGCAGAGGAAAAACTTGAAGAGGCACAATGACTTTAGTTGTGAAGAGCAGGATCAGAAATCCTGTTTGCTCAGCTCATGAAAATAATAAGGAAATGATTGGAAAGTCATACAGTGTCACATATGTGGAATGCTAAGGTAAAAACAATATTTCAAGAGCTGGAAGTATAGCTCAGTGGCAAAGTGCTTGCTTAGGATATGCAAGGTCCTGAGTTTTACCCACAGTACTATTTTTTAAAAGGTCAAAAGAAAGAGTAAAATGTAAAAAGAAAAATCATACCAATGATATTTCCCATTGCTCACTCATTCAGATTTGTTTTCCACAAACCTGTGTTTAGTGTTTGGCTTTGCAATTTTCTATCATTGTAAAAGTGAATATTTATCTCTGAGCCTTAGAACTCCTTGGTAAATTTGGATTTATAATACTTTTCCCCATGCATTGTTACATGAGCAAGTTAAAAGTGACAATAATGGGTAGGTGTTTTGCTGTGTAGTGATGTTTTTCACAACATCAAATGATGACAACAATGGTGGTTTTTGAGCCACTACAGCAGGTCCTGGATTAAGATGATGTAATATGCTTATAAAAAGGGGGTTCTAGTGTTCAGAACCTCATATTCTAATCCTATTATGGACACATTTTCATAATTGTAAACAATACTATGATATGAACGAGCTAGAATTGAATTATCTTCTGATCTGAAAGTTTTACTTTCTCCTAAGATAGAGCAGAGTGTTCTGCCTTTAAATCAATACTTAGATAAATAAGTTTGGAGTTCTTATAAGAAAAAGCTGTGCTCTTTCATTTTGGTGCTCTATTTTAAGGCCAGCAATCATAAATGAAGTTTTGATACCCTGTGAATTGCGAGGGAGGAAAAAACGCCGTCAGGGGTTCAAATATTAAAATAAAAGCAAGGGTTTTGTCACTAGATTAAAGTAAATTACAAAAGGAAGTAGGAGACACATCTTTTTCAAATGGAAAGGTGACCAAGATCTGGAGGAAGTGGGGAAAGAGGAGAGGAAGTTAGAAAAGAATTAAGATGTGTCATGTACACATACCACCACCTCAGGAGTAATGTAATCATTATATACTATAAACATGTAATAATAAAAATAAAAAATATTATAAAAAGAGAGGAATTTTGAAAGTTAGACAGTAGTGTGTAAAAATTCCCAGGAATTAATTTTGATTTCAATCTTGCTTAAAAGTGTATTTTGTGCACAATTGCTGAGCTATATATAGCTCATGCCTCATGCATATCTGAAGACTTTTCTCTGATCATGATACTCATTAACCTTAGCTAACATTGAATATTTCCTGGTTACTGTGTATTATGGCTTGTATCTTGATCTCCTCCCAAAGCCTCATGTACTCAAAGGAAGGGCCTTTTTAGAGCTGGCTAGATCTCGGGTGTGCTACTGGGACGGTGTGATGCTGGGATTACGTTTGCCCCACCCTTGGTGTAGGTGGTACTGCCCAAAGCATGGGTAGCAGCGATGAAATATAAAGGGACAGAAAGAAGCGGGCTGCCTCTGAGCCTTGCTACTTGCTGTGCTGCCTCCTACCTGCTTGGTCGTAGACCACTTCTCCTCTGTGATGCACCCCTTGCCATGCCACCGTGCTTTGGAGCCAGTCAATCATAAACTGAAATCTCTACAAACTGTGAGCTGAAATAAACCTTTCTTTAACTTAGAGTGTCAGGTACCTTGTCTTAGCAACAAGAAAAGTAATTAATTCACTGTGTTAATTGAATCACATTTAATTCTTACAATGCTCATATTCAAGGAATAATTGGAAAGAAAAAAAATCCCTTCAAGGTATTTTAAACACTAGGGGATTCATTACAGATTATTAAGTGACTCACATAATCCCAGGTAGGGTTAAAAAAAGATTTTTATTTGAAAATTTCTTTCAAAGCTGTACAGAAAGACTAAGTTTAAATTTCTAAGGGAATATGGTCTTTTCTATGACAAGTAGGTATGTCGTCTCTCTGCCACTGCCATAGTCAGGAAACCACCAGGATCAGGAAAATACTACTACAGTGCAACTGGGAAAATTTGATTATGTAGGACCAAAAAAATAATGTCCTCTATCTATTGACTTCTGGGTGAACAATATAACACACCCCTTTGCATTTTCATTATCTATGCTAGTACATGGCCCCCAAAGAAGAACTTGTCTTGTCTACAATAAAGATTAGTGTGGGTACTGATTATCCTTAAAAACTACAGAATGGAGAATATTCTCTAGTTTTGGTTTACTGTGTGCTCCTTAGTAGACAAACTATTGAAATCAAGCATAAAATGAGAATATATGAGTAACCTAATACAATTTTTATTAAATTGTATAGGCAACAAATATTGATTTTCTTTCTCTACCAAAGCAAGATAAGCATTAGTAGTAATTGATCTATAGAACTAACTTGTTAAAAGAAATCTCTAATAAACTCATTTGATTCCTTTAATAGTTATCTATGAGTGTTTAGAGAAAGAGATATTTTAAGAATGCATTTCCCTTCTTTTTATTAGTATATTACAGATAGCTTAAACAATGAATGTTACTTAACTCACATTTTAAACGATATGACTTTAATGTTGTTCATTTATTTGTTATAAAGATAGCCTGACACATCCAAAGAACTATAGACCAAGTTATGTGTTGGACAAAGAAGTCTACTGAAATCTCTTAGGTAAATCAACTGCTGACATGCTATTTATTTCAGTTCCATCAAACTTCATTCTGTTTGTAGATATTGTATTAGAGACTACTCAACTTT
This sequence comes from Heterocephalus glaber, assembly GCF_000247695.1. Next base: position 13,756,485 of record NW_004624777.1, read on the forward strand.
GAAAGACAAATATGAAATATGAGATATATATTATTGGTGCTACTCTGATATCACTTCATTAAGTGATAGCCTTTATGTACAAGGATTTGAAAAAGAAGAGCTGCTATATTCAGATCAATTACTTCGTATCATTTTGAACAAATATTCTTTATTATATGAGCCTTGTTAGACATTTACTAAAGATTTTAATAGAGGAAACAAGAGTAGAGAAATTTATATGACACAGTGTGCTTCATTTCATATTTCTTTTATATATCTCTCTGGTCTACTTTACAACCTTTATGTCTATTTTATTCCAATGGCAAGGTGTCTTCGTGTGTTATATTTTTCCTGCATCTGGGTAATGAGAATGCAAAATTTAATGAGTGATCATCTGTAAACCATTTTAATTATCTCTTTATAGTAGGTTTCAGAATGGCATGGTCTTATTACAATATTATTTTCTTTGTCAGAATTGTGAGGTTTCAAATGTTTATTTGGCCCTTAAAATAATGACTTTAGAATAAATATATTGATATTTTAAAAGCTGAAATAACTAGGGTGAATTGCATATTCACTTATATATGTTTGAGTGTGTTTGTGTGTATATAAAGATTCTTACATCACAACATACACAAAAATCACAGATGGATTTAACATTTTATAAAAAGTGTATTGTTATGATTTTGAGTAGATAAGATTTCTTAAATGGGAGTAATGATAAATAAAATGATAATTTACAATGTGTTAAGAATAAGAATGTCTATTCTCTGAAACATCAAACACAGAATGAAAAGGCAATTCAGAATAGAAGATTATACAATAGAGGTATGAAAACAGAATTTATGTGCTTAATAAAGAATATTTATAAATAAATAGTAAAAACATAAGCCTAATACAAAGAGGTACAAACAGTTAAAAGTGATAACATAGTGAAATAAAAAAATCCAATTAGTCAATATGAGTAATCATAAAAATTTACTAAACTGCACTGGTCATCAGAAAGAGAAATACAAGGTAAAACCAAAATGACATATACTACAAACTCATTAAACTGCTAAAATTAAAAGCAGATAATATAAATTTCTGAGCAGGATTTGGTATAATGGAAAACTCTCATCTCATGTGAAAAAAGTAATATAAACCAAAATTTGACATTCACGTAATTTATGACACAATCATTCCAAAAAAGTGTTGAACAAGTTCACCAAAGCCCAAGTTTAAGAACATTTAAAAATCTCTGTATGTAGGAAAGATACACTTGCACATACAACTACTGAAAACAAACCTAAAGAAAACCAACTGCTTTCATTGCTTTTCTCATTGCTGAGACAGAATGCTCAACCCTCAAAGTTAAAGGAGGAAAGGTTTATTTAGCTCACAGTTTGTAGAGGTTTCAGTCCATAGTCGACTGGCCCCAAGGCAGGATGGCATGGCAGAGGGGTAGAGAAAGCAAGGAGAAGGCAGCAAGCAGCAAGTTAGTGACAAATTATAACCTTTTTTCAGTCCTTTATATTATATTCAGGTTACAGGCCCTTAGGGTTGGCAGTACTTCCACCCAGGGTAGGTCTTCTCAGAACTGTGCCAAACCAACCTGTGGACTAATTAAATAATCACACACCTTTATCCCAGCATCACACACTCTAGAGCCAGACACCTCTGACAGCATGAGGCTTCGGGAGAACATGTAGACACAAGCTATAACATCAACAAAGCAGGTGGCTCTTATTAAGAAAAAAATGTCTACTCAAGTTACTAGCAAATGTAGATGGATAAACATATTGTACTTATAGATATATGATGCAATATTATGTAGCAATGAAACTGAACAATCCATAATTACCTATCAAAATGTATGTGAATGTCATAAATACTATATTGAGCTAATAAAATCTGACACAAAGGAGCACATATTGCAAAATTTTGCTTATAAAAATTATAAAGAGGCAAATAATATATGGTGTTAGAATTCAAGATAATAGTTACCTTTCATTTAGTAAAATTATTTTTTCATGTATTTTTTTATTAGTTTTATTGGTACACTTCAGATATATATATATAATGATCCCCATCATCACAGGGAATTTGTACCTGTACATGACATACCTTGATTCTTCTTTTTCCCCAATCTCCTCCTCTCCCTTCAATCTCTCTTCCCTTCCTATTTACAAAAGCTTTATTTCTATTTTTCCTTTGTTCTCTTTCTTTTCCCTTTCTTCCTTTTGTCCTCCCCCGTCCCTGGTTCCCCCTTCCCATTGGAACATTTTCTTCCTATTTCCTAATATCTATTATACTTTTTGGTCCTTATTTACCCTTTCAGTTTTTCACATCAGAGAGACAACGTGATATTTAAACATGTGTGTCTGATATTTTTCATTTAAAAGTATGGTCAGAAGGGGAATAGGAAAGGATTTAAGGGTGCTGGTATAATTCTGTGAATAGATCTGGGTGCTGATTATGTAACCACACTTCTTTTGTGAAAATTCAGCAAGCTCTGTGATCTGGATGTGTTAAATTTTCTATATGCATTTTAAATTTTAGCAACAAGTTAAAGAAACTGCAAAGAACACATGTAGTTCTTCAAAAGTCGTCCATAAATGAGAAACCTCTTCTCAGGAATGTTAAAGAATTGTGTTATTTGTTGTGTTTAATTTGCTTGAAACACACCCATGACTGAGCCAAATCATCATTCATGTATGAAATACTCTGGAACATGGAGGTACAAATCTAGTTGTTGAATAAACCTAAGTTAGAAATATCCGCGAATAAATCTAAGTTAGAAATATCCGCACTCAATAGAGTGATCCCCCCCAGGGAACAAAGTGAGCTACTGCTTCCAATTCAATAATATTCACTACTAGTATTCTGTCATTTTAGATATTTAAAATAACTGGGAATGGTACATTGAGAATGGATAGGTTGTTCTTCATGAAATAGTATGCTCTTACAATTTATATTTCTTTTGCACTAGGTACACATATTTAGTTGTGTTGTTGTTTTAAATTGTGTATCTGGGCCAGGGATTTAGTTCAGTGGTGTTGCACCTGCCTCATAAGCACAAGGTCCTGAGTTTGATCCCCAGTACTGCAAACAAAACAAAACAAAACAAAAAAACCCACTGCTCATTAAATTGTGTATCTTAGCTATAACTGCCAGATATTCCTGCAGTAAGTCTCTAGTCCCCTCCTGCCCAGTGTGCGATGCAGGCCTGAGGTAAAAACAAATACACTGAGACAGAACTAGGAGAGAAAGTGGGGTGCCAGGACAACCAATGCCAGTGGAAATGATAAAGGCACTGGACAGTCCCAGACACTGACTTTTATTGGCAATCATTTGGGGTAAAAGCAACATGCGGTTCCTATGGAAATTAATGTAAAAAAGGCTCAGAAAGGACAAGACAAAACATTCTCCAATTAGGAACAGAAGAGACAAAATATAATTATACTTAGAACATTGTCCTTCTAGTCTGAAGGTTTCAGTTATGGCAACAGAATTTGGGTGCAAGTTACTCTGACCTCGGCATGTAGGCTTCAGCCAAACTCACTTCTATAAACAAGCCAATTGTGGGGTTAACTCTTTACAGCCTGCCTTGGGAATAATCAATATTATGGTCCTCCACATGTAACATGCTCCAAAACACTTGTGTGCCACAAAATATCAATCTCTGGTATTTCAAAATTACATGTGGCTCTACTGTCACATTTATCAGAATGGAGAGATGTCTACCATTATTTGCTAATGATGATCTTGTGTCTTATCCTGTAGAAAGTTATGTACACATATGCCTGTCAGAAGACAAATATTTATACATGACATAAAATTTTCTTCTGCTTTAGTATTATAGATCATTGTAATTCCAAAAACCAGCAACCTTTTTAAAATTAGCTTCTAATCAAAACCAGCATGCATTTTATATTTGTCTTCTAATTCTTCACTTCAGATACTTTAGATTTTCATACATTTTTTCAATTGTTTACTGTATGTTGTGGTTTGTATCTAGATGTCCCCCCAAAGCTTCATGCAGCCATGTATGGGGCCTTTTCAGAGGTGGCTGGATCTAGAGTGTGTGACTGATTCATTGTGCAATGCTAGGAATAAGGGTGCTAGGATTAAGGGTGGGCGATTACTAAATCATTGAACTCATTGGTACCACCCTAATCCCAGTACCCTGGATACAATATAAGGGACAGAAAGAGACTTGTCTTGTCTCTTACTTCTTTTACTACTTTCTGCCCACCATGAACTGTTTCTCCTCTTCGATGCCTGTCTGCCACACCACCCTGCCTTGAAGCCAGCCAATTGTGCACTGAAAGCTCTACAAACTCTGAGCTAAATAAAGCTTTCCCCCTATCACTGTGGATGTCAAGTATTAATGAGAGAGAGAAGTAATTAAGACACTGTATCCTGAGGAATTATTCTTTTCTGATTTCCTTGGGTCTTTGTAATTTCTCCTTGCCCATCTCTCTTTCCATCTTCAGTCCTTCAATTTTGAGTTTCCCAAAGGTTTCTCCTAAGCCTTCTTTTTTCCACTCCTTTTTCTCTGTCTAAAAGGAATTTATCTGCCCCTATGTATTCAAATGTATGGTTTTTATAATCTGAAAATTTATCTGAGTTCCAATCTAGGATTAACTACTTCCCAATGATCATAATTACATTTGGCCACTTACAGTTTTATGGGGACCTTATGATCAATGTGAATAAACCAAATTCATTGTTCTGCCAAAAGCGATTTTTTTTCTGGAATTCTTACATGATCTTATTAGCCTTTTTGTTATATCAATAAAATGTAGAGTCTATGAATGTCTTCTTTAATGACTGTCCTTTTCCATCGCAATCCTTTTAACCTGATTGAATCTTCTTTCATATTATTCAAACTTTCCTGAAATAAATTTTTTCCATCTATGTTTAAAGCAGATACAGTAAAGCAATTATATCTGTTGTCTGCTGTTAGGGAAGCAGAAACCATCTCAAAAAATGCTCAACAGATTTTTGCTTACTCTTTATCCTCACAACTGGGAAATATATTCACTCTAGTGGCAAATGAGTTTAAGAAAGTGTAGACTGATCTTAATATATTTTCCCTAACACAAATATGATTTCCTCCCTGAAATAAAATTTTAAGCATATAAAGACAGCCCTACTGAATAGGCAACTATCTGTAAATGCCATGGAATAGAAAGTAGAGAAGGCCCCTATATGTCAATTGTCCCAGGCAGTGAAATCTTAAAGTGGAAGCTCCTGAGGTGGGAACATCATCATGCATCTGAGAAATCAAAGTAGGCTCTTGTGGCTTGCTAAGAGTGAGAAAGATGACTGTTTGATGACTGATTTGGAGATACCACAACTAGATGAGAACATCTGTGTTGAACCTTCGTCACTCAAACTCAGGAAGCATATTTTATGCCTATTTTTATGCTAAACACTTCACATAGTTCTAGAATGCAAACTTTTAAAAAATGAATGTATTGGACAGAGATTTGGCTCAGTGGTTTCACTGCCTGCTGAGCAAAAGCAAGGAGCCAAGTTTGATCCACTGTACCAAAAAAAAAAAAAAAAAAAAAGGAATGTATTAAGGGTAGGACTTTTACATAAATATTTCAAAATGCTCTGTTATTTTCTTTCTAAATAAGTAAACTATTCACAGGAAAATCTGTTAATAGGTCGAAATCATATGACTTATAATTGTTTTCTTCAGCATAGATTTGTCTATGGCAAACAGTATTATTTGAAGCCATAAAATCTACTTTTAATTTTCAACTGTCCTATCTTCACGATATCCCTGTCATATATTTTTGTTTTATATAAGAATTCATAAAAAACTAAGTTGTTATATTGATCTTAATAATAAAATAATTAAATAAATTTTGTGCTTAATTATAAATGTGGACTTTTGATTGTGTGTGACTTTTTATAGCTGGCAACATTTAAAAAAAATAATTTATTGATATTTGATATAAAAATGTCACAGATTTTGATTTAGATTGAGCGCTGAAATTTGGTTCAAGTAACTAGTCAAAATATTACAGACACATTGTCCCTAATTTAAGTAGTATACAATTTCTCTCTTACTGAATTGAAAGGAAATGATTGATCCCACAATTTTCAAAAGCAGCAAGATAAATTGCAACTAGTGCTGAAGTTCACATCAGGCAGTACATATTTTTTCATTTCAGTTGTTCTTCAGAGTTTTTTTTAATGCAAAGCAAATTTCCAGTGAAAAAAAGTATTTTCAGTAACTTACAACCATAATAAAAAATATTTCTGCAAAAGTTTATAATATGCCACAGTTAATTAAATTCAGTGCCATATAATGTTTTATAAGATTTAGAAAGGGTTTCTTTATGTCCTTTTCCACAGGAACTATAAAATCACTGACTTGTTTTCTGTTTCAATTCACTGAAACAAAGTTATCAAAAGTATATACACATGTAATACACATATATTTGGACACAATAATAAGCAGACATACATAAATTGGACATGCATATTTCATGCTATATATTTGTGTACATGTATATATTTATTTAAATACACACCTTAATTGTTTTCCTGTAAGACCTAATGAAAGCAATCTTTACAAATTTGTGCATAATTAATGATAAATATTTATAAAGCATAGAGTTAATTTCCAGGTCCCATTATAACTTATACTGAATTGTTTTGAAAGTCTAATTTTTATTTCCTGTGTTTTCCATTTGATTATCATACATTATCATTCTATGATCTGTTTCCAAAATAATGTTGAGAAATGGAGTGTTGATATCTTATTTACTGAAATATATTTTCATTATTTTTGAAGTAATGAAAACATTTCTATTTTTATTGCGACACCTTTTTCCATTATTTTATTTTTAGCTGGCTAAGTTTAATCTTGACTGTGTGCCTTTTAAAATTCAAAGTGAAATAATCAGACCATTTTACTTCCATTTGCCATCAGCTGAAGGATTAGTTACTTCAACTAGAGTATAATATAATCAATAATGGCTAAATTTATACCCAAGAAGACAATCCTTGAAGATATTTGTTTCCTTCTTGGAAACATAGTAAAGTCCACCGTAAATCTGTCTAAGTGGAAGACCTTCAATTCCTTTTTAATGACTGTCAGTCACTCACAGTCCATTTTTATGGAGGGAGGTTAAAGAATAAATCACAAACCATTAGTTTTGAAAGGTCAATCCTATCTTCCTAAAATATCATCTAGATATTTTTGTTTATGTATAGCAAAGCACACAAATTTTTTTTGCCATTTTTGTACTAATGGACTCAATAAAAATACATAGTACACCAGAATTATCAAGATTATTTAGTTTATATAATTTTCTTTGCAAAAATAATTTTGCACATTTATACTTGTTTATTACTGAATTAGAACTTCACCCTTCTTTTGTTCCCAGAATATAGAAGTTACAGTACCTTATAACTATCATGTAATGATTCTAATTGTTAGTTTACTTCTAGGTTCACAAATTATCAAACATGAAAAGTGAGATTATACTATTCATACCATATTTCTTCTTAAAATATAAAAGTGCATCAACAATTGAAACTTTAAAGCAACATTGCACTGGCATTTTATTATTCACTTATTAACTAGAAGCAAAAGTTACTTAGTTTCTATAAAATTCTGCCTTTAAGAAGTCTGCAGAAATAGTCATGTATACTTATTTTTTCTGAAAATACAACCTGCAAAATTATTAAGGATAATATTGGTGCCCTTTAATTTGGGCACTGAAATTTGGATAAATTGATTATTAACCCAAAATACTTCAGATGAAATAGCCCTAATGTAGATGCTGTGCAATTTCTGTTGTATTGAATTTTCAAAAGCAGTATGCCAAATTGCAACTGGTGCTGAACCTCACATCAGGTAGGAAACCTTTGGTGTTCGCTTGTGTACCATGAGGATCTATGTAATTCCTTTCTAATGCTTCTTGTCCCAAACAAGCCCATACATGCACTTGTGTTTATCACAAATTTGTTCTCAACTTCTTATGTAGAAAACAGCATTTCCCAGTGAAATATCTTAGTCTCAGCTTTTTGACTTCCAAGGGTTTGTTCCAAAGAAAACTCTCTACTTAAGAGTCCTTCAGATAAAGACTTCTTGAAGAACTGCATCAACTCGTCCTTTCTATAGACTGAAGATCTCTACTTTCCTTAATCTCCTACTGCTAAATCTGAAGCTTTTTAACTCTCTTTCAAACTTTCCCAAAAGAGCTTTTTCTTGAATTGCATTGTTCAAGAATTGACCCTGTCCTAGTAAAATTCTGAAAACCACTCTAAATAATGTCAGGACAATTACTATATACTTTTCTTTCCTCCTGCCTCACTATATCAAGATTTGTTTAAAATGTTATATTTTTTACTATACAATTCTACGTTGTGACATTTTTAATTCACCACTCCTCAGAGTACTATATGCTCTCCTGTGTTCTTTCAACCGCATTCCTTTACTTCTTTCTGTGTTTGTATCTCTCTCTGCTCAGTTTCTTAAATATGCTGTCTCTATCTATTTATTTTTTATTAGTGTCTCTGCATTAGTCTTTTCTTACTTATGCTGGATAATCACATTCATTGTCATATATTAAGCTATCACTGATATTATGATGCTTTAAAGATGGAATCTCAATTTTCCTCCAATCTATGGATCCTACTAAATAGTTTTGGCTGAAAGCCCCAATATCCTTCTCATTCAGCCCTCAGTGTAACAGAAATTAGTGAAATATGAATTAAGATTCTATTAGGCAGTAAGAATAGTGAGCTCTAAACGGGGTCAGCTGAGCTATGACCACCCAGAGATCTTAATGAATATGTTTGACAGATGTCATTTACCTCTCTGGGACCTCCACAGAGCACAATTAGGGAGGTAGGGACCCTGAATGGACCCTGTGTGAACACTACATAGACTGAATCCTAAAATATATGTAGTTTTCTACAGGGTACAAATTATGTTGCCTTCACAAAGGCCTGAGCTCCCTTGTAAATCCCTTAAAAATCTGTAAACAAAAAGCCCTGTCTTAGTTACCTTTCTAGTTCCTGATACAAAATGCCCAACACCTAAAGTTAAAGGAGAAAAGGTTTATGGCACCTCACAGTTTGCAGATATTTCAGTTCATAGTTAGCTGTCTCCCCAGCAGAGTGGCATGGTAGAGGTAGAGGGGCATTCAAAGGAGAAACCATTCATGGCAGGCAGAAAGCATCAAAGCAGCAAAGCAGCAAGTGACAAGCAGCCCTTTTTACTGTTCCTCGTATCCTATTCAGTCCACCCACCTTTAGGGCAGGCACTGCTCACACCCAGCGTGGGACACCCTTAATCCCAGCATTGTACCATGAATCAATCCCAGCATCACATCCTTGATCCCAGTATCACACACCTTAGATCCAGTCACCTCCAAAAAGCTGCACCTATGACTGCATGATGCTTTGAAGAGACATCTAGTTACAGGACATAACACACCTTTACAGGTATCCTACTCAGAACCTTCTCTGGCTAGCAGGAGCTTTACTCCCTTGTATTTATACTATATCTTTTACTTTCTTGCCATTGTATCTTCTAAATAAATTTGCTTATACCTAGCCTCCTACCTCTGCAGTTTCCTTCTTTGTCACAATGGGACAGGACTCTGGAGTTCTGGTAACATCAAGACTTCCAGGTAAATGATATTAACTGCCCCCAGATTTCAAAGTGTGAAATTCAGAAGCCACTCCTGTTTCCAACCATCCCTACCACTGTTCTGGGAATTCACTCAGATTATTCAATAAATTCTTCATCTTTTTCTCTTACCCCATTTTCTTTTCTTCCTCTTCAATCAACATTTTCAGTTTAGCTACAATATTTTTGTCATATGCCAGCTATATAATATTATATTCCCTTTGCCTGAACTTACCTTTTGCATCTATTTTTCCAAGTTTCATGAAAATATTGCAAAATTTTTATTAACAATTCCAGAAAGCTGCTAGATTATCTTACTTTGTGTTTCCATCACACTTTTTATCACTGCCATCCTCTTGAATTCAGAGTCCTGGTTGATATGTTTGCAGGATAACTACACTTCAGCCCTAGACTATAAGGTAGATGAATTATACTTCTATGCAAATATCTTTAATACAGGTGTGTTCATGGAGTAGAGACTGGACTCAATGAATATTTCCCCAAAATGAATAAATGAATGACACGTAAGTGAATAAATAAGCTCAACACAGGCAGAGCCTATCATGGTAAACAATTACAACAGACAGGTTTAGCACCAGAAACTAAAATTTCTTGGTTATTCCAGAGATATTCTTATGACAGGTAAATTCTGATGCTGTTCAATTTATAGGAAAGATTTTAAATTAAAAATCTATTTAAGGAGATTTAGTATTCAGATTTCCTGTTTATGTCATCATTATTTCTCATATGGAACAAGATTGGATGATTAATTAATAATGAATTAATTAGAGGATTACAAGGAGACTAAATTCAAAAATAAGGGAAGTAAATGCTTCATTAATTTATTAACTCAGCAAATATTCACTGAGTGTATATGGTCACGTGAGCACTGTTAAATTGCAAATTCACAGCAGATGTAAAGAGCCCTTCACATTTCCCTAGAACTGCAGATTGAAAAAAAAGAACAAATGCTTTCTCATAATTCCCACTTATATGTCTAATGTGAAAGTCAAATATAGCATGTCAGAAACCAAATTCCTGAAACTTCCCCAACACTTAGGAGGTATCTATTGCTTCGCATCTCATTGAAATCACCATCCATAGCTTCTCAGTTTAAAATAACTGAAGGTCAGCCCTTATGGTTTCGTCACATCCCAATCTAGTACATCAGTCTATCAGATTCATGATCAAGCGTAGTCAACCAATTTTTCTAGCACTTTCATTATTAATCACACAGTTCCTTTATCCATACAGATTGAACATACTTTATAATTTTAATTTGGACCATATAACTTCCTTCCATACCTCCTTTTTCCTAGCCCCACTTCAGACTTTTGTCATCTCTGCATTGTATATCATTTAGTCTTTTCTTCCATTTTTGTTTTTATTAGTATATATTTGCAGTACATAGTGATTATATTCACTGGGGAGTTGGCACATGTATATGACACATTTTCATTTTTTTTTCATCTCTTTCCCTTCCTCTTCCTTCCCCCTCCCTCCACCTCTTCATCCCCTTCCTTTTGGAAAGGATCCATCTCCTTACTTCCTATTTTTTATCTTTTATTTTACTCTCTATATTTTGGGTTTCTCAAATTGGAGAAAACGTGATAATCAAGCTTGTGCATTTGATTTATTTTACTTAATATTATGGTCAAGGTGTATCTATTTTCCTACAAATGGCTGAAGTTTATCCTTCTTTATAGCAGAGCAGTACTCCATTGTGTATAAATATCATTCTGTCTTTATTCATTCATCTGTTGATGAATAGGTAATAGGTTGCTTTCAAAATTTAGATATTTTGAATTGTGCTTTTATAAATATAGGCATGCATGTATCACTATAATGTCTATTTAACCTCTTTTGGAAAGATACCTAGAAGAGAAATGGTTGGGTAAAATGGAAGTTCTGTTTTTCATTTTTTGAGAAATCTCTGTAATGGTTTTTGTAGTGCTTTTTCTAGTTTACATTCCCACTGACAATGGAGAAGTATTCTGTTTTCCCTGCAGTCTTTCCAGCATTTTAAATTATTTGATTTCTTGACAATAGCCATTCTTTCCAGGGTAAGATGAAACCTCAATGTTGTTTTAATTTGAATTTCTCTAATGGCCAGAGATATTGAATTTTTTCTCATGTATTTAATAGCCACTTGTACTTCTGAGAAGTGTATTCACTTCAGTTGCTCATTCTTTCAATTAGGTCTTTTATTTCAGAGGGTCTAATGTCTTTGAGTTCTTTATATAGTCTAGATATTAGTCCTCCAAGGTGTAGCTGACCAAAATTTTTTTCCCATTCTGTAGATTTTATCTTTACTCTGTGGGTGATTTCCTTTGCTGGGCAGAACCTTGTTTGTTTGTTTGTTTGTTTAAGACAGGGTCTTGCTGTGTAGTTCAGGCCAGCCTTAAATTTGCTGTTGAATTCAGGCTAGCCTCAAATTCATGGCAATCTTCCTGCCCCAGCCTCCCGAGTTCTGGGATCATAGGAGTGCACCACTATACCCAGATTTCTGTGAAGAACCTTTTTAACTGTATATGGTTCCACTTGTTGATTCTTGTTGTTATTTCTTGTGCAACTGGGGTTCTGTCCAAATATCCTCATCTATGCCTTTGTTTTCAAGAGTTTTACTTGTTTTATCTTCCAGAAGATGGTGTCTGCTTTAATATTTAGATCTTTGATCCGTTTTGCTTTTTGTATAGTGCAATGTGAGAGATGTGTCTGGATTTGGTTTTCTGTATGTGGATAGCCAGTTTCGTTACTACCATTTGGGAAAGAGGCTACTTTTCCCCCCATTTTTTTTTTTTTTGGTCCCTTTGTTAACGATCACATAGCTGAATGTTCAAATCAATTTTTTAAGTAATATAAAGGCTCTCCATGTTTTAGCTTTCAGTTGCCTATCTGCTAACTCTTCCTCACTGTCTTCTCATTCAACGAGCACAGCTTCAAAGGCCTGGGAGGGACCAAACTCTTCCATTTCTGCCGTGAGCCTTTGCTATTCTGCCTGCTACTTCCATGAATATTTCCTTGTCTGGTTTCCTTTTGTCCTTCAAGTCTCATTTCAAAATTCACCCCAGAGGGAACTTCCTTCACCTCTACTAAATTTTAACACACTCCTTGCAAGCTTCCTTCTAGTCCATTTCTCTTATTTTACTTTTCATGGTGTTGATCACAACCTGAAGCCATTTGTTTACATACATTATTTAGGTTGATTATTCACTTATATAAATTGAGTCAGAAAACATCTATAATCAATAAAAAGGTTATGCATTCAATAATTAATTGTTGTTATATTTAAAGTAGTCAACATTCATTTCCATGATGATCAGAATGATCATTTATTTCATTATGATTTCAATAACCTAAAAGAAAAAGAAAAAGTATACATCCCCTTTTAAAAGGGCTAGAATTGTAGCTCAGTATGAAGGCCCTAAATTCAATGCCCAGTTCTCTGCCCCAAAAGAAAGAAAGAAAACAAGAAAAAAAAGGTAAATTTAAAAGACCAAAACAGTGAATCAGCCCATACTATAACTATATCTTATAATAACATAAAAACATTTGGATTCATCACTGATTTATAATATACTTTTAATAAAAAAATTAACTTATTCCATACAGATGACCTCCAGATCCTTTCTGGTCTCTTTATTTAAATCTCTAATTTTACCCTACAGCGATTGTGCTTCATGTTTCCTAATGTTAGTGATATTGTAATAATTTGTTATATATTACTGAAAATATACTATTAGTTTAATATTTTCTAAAATTTATATTAGATACAACTTCCTATCTACAATAATGCTTTTTGATTATTCACTTACATAAAATTGACTCTGAACACAATCTATAATGAAATAAAAATATAATACATTAAATAATTGACTGTTGTTATGTCTAAAATACTCAGCATTCATTCTCTTGATGATCAGGACGATCATTTATTTTATTGTAATTTCAATTATCTAATTTAAAAAGTGAAAGCATACATTTGTTTTTAAAAATTATGAAATTTAGAGGTATTTTCTTTCCTTTGCTAAGGTGTTTTACATTTTGAGTGATTTTTAGTTTATAAGGACCTCCAATCATTGCTCTTTATTAATCATGTCTCAAAATCTGTATTTTACTTAAATAAAATTCTTTGCATTTATAACTTCTTTTTTTAGTCCTAATGCAGATTCTAAAACATCTACAATGGATGTCCATCTTCTAATGCAAGTCTATAATTCTCTAGATAAGATATTTTTATCTGCTCTTCATTCTTTTATTTTTATTTTTATTTTTATTTTTTGGTACTGGGGATCAAACTTGGGTCCTTGTGCTTACACAGCAGGCGGCAAAACCACTAAGCTAAATCCCCAGCCCTTTTCTCTGCTCTTTAAACTTCTCATATAATATGACTTTCTAGCAGTTTCTTAAATATCCCCCTCTAAATAAAATTAAGGTACGCACATCATTTTAAATCTTGGTCCAGTAAATTCTACATCATGTTCCAAACATGGCCATGGTGGTGGATCTTATCATACTTTATACAATCCATTTGAATTATGTGAAGAAAATTATTTTATTTCTACATGTATTTATTGAAAATATTAGAAACCAAATAAATATTTTGTGACTCATAAATGGACAGGGTTTTTAAAATATCACTTCCTGAATTTATGGATTTTCAGAAAATTTATCAGATAATTGTGATTGTGTATTATTGTTTTACGTCAAAAATAAAGTTATAAATGCCTACTGAACGATATTTGTGTTAACTTTGTGGACCTCATAGATGTCTGTATCACTTGGGTATAAAGGACATGTAAATGTAAATATGGACATAGAAAGTGTCGTCTTTCTTCTCTCCCTCCTTTTCCTCTTTCTTTCCTTCCTTTATTGGCTTACTGTGCTTTTACTTTTATTTTTTTCCCATAAACGACTCCAACATGATTCCTTTAGATAACACAGTTCACTGAACCTAGGCCTTGAGTGTGGGCTGAATGTGCAAAGCATCTCATTGGCCAGAGTTTAGGACATTAAGTTTGAGGCTGCTGTAAGTCCATCCTCAGCAAGAAGTAGATATAGATTATTTATAGAAGAAAGAACAGAGACTAAGAGACAAGGAAAAGGAAAAGTAAGCAAAGCTCAGCAAATGGAAGAGTATTAAGACCGATGATATTATTTATTTGAATGTTTAGTATCCAAGTGAAATGTTATCTTTTTATCATGAATTAATTTGTGGTTGTGTTTTATTCTTTGTAAACAAATACATTCTGATCAATAGAGTAATCCACAACTTTAAATTGATGTTGAATAATTTAAAATTATTTGTTTTGATAACTCTTTCTTTGTATAGACTATGAGAATCCAAGTAATATGACAGGGAACGGATAGTGTAAGGTAATTACATATTTAATTCAGTTTTTGCAGTGCTATGGGACAAGTATTCTAATGTCTTTATAATAGTTCATTATCTAAAAATGAAAAAAATTCATTGTCATTGTATTCAGTATGTGATTTATAACTTTCCCCAAATATACCTTATATAACTTTTCAGCCAGAATAATTAAGATAAGAGGGAAGAAAAATGCCTACTTGAGAGTTAAAAGATCACTTTTTAGTCCCCTAAAAATATTCAACATTTTGTCTCTTAAGATTTGGCAACAAAGTTGCCGATTAGATAATTTCTTTTCAAAAATTGATTATGTTGATAATGAGTACTTAAGTTTGGGTGCTTTATCTAGTGCTTAGTTCTGAAAATGATCTTTTCTATGTTCTACTGGTGGATTCTGAAAGATACAAGGAGCTCTTTTAAAATGTTTTTATATAATGAGACATTAATAGTTGTCACTAAGCACATTACTGCTACAGTCCAATAACTGTATGTGGCAGTAACCTTAACAAATAAATGTGCTTATGAAGTATCTGAATTTTGACTAGGCAATGACTTACTTTTTAAAGTGAACAGAATACTTTATGAAGCTAATTTAATGTGTATTTTAAATTTTCTAGTGGTTCATGACATCAAGATAATTTCACTTTGAAAATCCATTCATTTAGGAAATACTTCAATGGGAAAATAAAATACAGCTGTGAAAACTGCATTTTCTTTATTATATGATGAATAATGTGGTCAATAATGCTTAATAGAACGTATATTTCTGTTAATATTCTCTTCCACTTATAGTGATTGCCACCAATTGTTCATAATTGCTGTATACCAACAATACACTTCATTGATTTGTTTTATGAATAGTTTAAAGTTACATAGAAATGGTATAGTTATTTCATTTATAATTTGGATCCTCCAAATTATTTTTATAAATATTTTAATATATAATACATTTTAGAAGAAATATCCTTCATTTTGTATTATTATTTTAATAATTAAATATAGCTAGGCATACCAAAATATTCTCTCAAAACATGGATCAATGAACTTGGTTTAAATCTTTTATTTTTCACTTTTAAAAAAAGCTACAACAATCTATTTGATTGTTTCTTTTCGATCTGCCTTTTCCTTTTTTCTACAACTGGTACATGAACACAAACAAATTAGGAAATCTTCTTTTTACCCAGGATTCCATTTGAAATGTCCACATGTAGATATTTGGCCCTGGCCAGGACCACCTCTTGCAGTCATCAGATAGTGTATTCCCTGTCTCTGAAGCCTCCTATTTACATAGCCCACAAGAAAAATGATAACCCTCATGTTATGGAGAAGACAATTAATTCAAACTATCCTACAAACCTAGGTGGATCAGAGTAGGTTCTGCTTTTACCATATTCCTTCCTTCGACTTCCTGTTCCAGCTAAATTTCTTGAGATGAGAATCCATTCCCAAGTGTTATAATCCTGGGTGCTTCAAGTTTTGTGGCTTTTGAATTCCTCTTAACAAATGATTGACGGTCATTGTGAGATTGTGGTCCTTTCTGCTGTCGCATAGTGGTACTGTGTTACATTATAGAAACCCAGTATGAGTAGGTACTGACAGAAGATTTCTACAAAAGAAACAGGAAAATTTCAGATGCTATATGTCCTTGCTAGTACTTGGAATCATCTGAATGTTTCCCTAATCTGATGTGTGTTATAATATCTACAGTGGTTTTGATCACAATTTTTGAATGAGTTGTGTCACTTTTACATGTGTGCTGGTCACAGTATCTGTAAGTAGCCCTTTCTGAAGCAATGATCAAGACTTTATCACTTTTCAGATGGGCTTTGATGACAGTTTCCTAGTAATTAGTAGAAGTTGTAAAAATTTCCTATCATGTGAATTGTTCTTCAGATAGATCAAGTGAAAATGCGTTCTCCCACTGTGTTGTTTGCCTTTCACTTTTCTTTTTTCGTTTTTTTTTTTGGTACCTGGGATTGAACTTGGGACCTTGCACTTGTGAGGCAGGCGCGGGAACCACTGAGCTAAATCCCTGGCCCAACCTTTCATTTTTCTTGAGAAGCTTACTGATGAAAGGATTTTTTTTCTTTTGACCTAGCATAGTTTAGTAATAGTTTCTTCCATGGACGTACATTTCTCTCTTGTGACATGCTCTTGAAACATTACTGTCAAGCATTTTATTTTTATATCTACTGTCACCAGGTATGTTATTGTTATTTTTTATTTCTTATTATTGTATGTGATAGATGTTGAGATTATTTTTTGCTTAAAAATAACCAATTGACCCAACGATATTTATAGCAAAAGCCATAGTTTCTTTGCTGAACTACAGTAAGAATTTTTGCCATAAGCACAAATGTGAATGTCTGCTCTGAAATATCTTATAGATTCTACTGATCTATGTATCTTTCTTTGTGCACCTTTAACCTGCCTTAATTATTACAATTCCATAACATGTCTTGAAAACGGATAATACTGACCTTAAACAATTATTTTCAAAGATGATTTTACTGATTCTTCATCCTTTACCTTTGTATATATTTTCAGCTTCCACACACATAAAAAAACTGATGTTGGAGATTTAATTGGCATTATTTTTAATTTCAGAAATCAATATAATGAAAACCGTTTTATAGACTCAATTTAGATATTCTTCAAAAATATTCACCAGCTATGCTTGTAAATGTCTTGTTTACTGTTTCTAAGATTTATTTCTACTTGAGTTTTGTTCTTCTACACCCATATAAATGATAACTTTTTAAAATTAAACTTTTTATTTTGAGATAATTGCATACTCACATGAAATTTTATAAATTATACAAAAAGATTCCACAGATGCTTTATCCAGTTATCTCCAAAGAAATCACCTTGCAAGACCATAATAATATCATCACTAGGATACAGACACTGACAATCAAGATAATGGATGCTTTAGGATAGCTGAAACTATAGCACACATGTTGCAGCAGGCATGCAGAGCCTGCTTGGCGGGTACACTCCAAGTCACCTCAGCCAAGGTTTGACAAATTATCATCATGCATTCAACAGCAAAGATCCCATTAATTTTGCAAAAGCACAGCAAATGCAAACTTTTTTATTATTAATTTTATTGGTATATTTTAGGTATACAATATAACAACATTCATCATTGGAGATTTGTACCTTTATATAATATATCTTGATTCTTATTTTTCCCCATTCCTCTGCCCTCCCTTCAATCCTTCCACCCCGCTCTATTTACGAGGACTTTGCTTCCATTTTGTTCACTTTCTCGTATTAATTCCATATCTTTCCTTCTTTCCCCTAGCCCTCCCACTTCCCCTTCCCCTTTGTACCTTTACTTCACATTAGCTATTATATATTTTGATCCTTGTATACACTATCAATGTCTTACACCAAAGAAAGTATTTAGTATTTATGCATGTGTGTCCTATTTATTTCACTTAAGAGTATTGCCTCAATGTGCATCCATTTAGTTATAAATGTCTCCAATTTCTCATTCTGTATGGCTGAGTAGTACTCCATTTTATAAAAAAAAAACCCACTATCTTTTCTTTATCCATTCTCCAGTTGATGGGCAATTGGGCTGCTTCCAAGTTTTAGCTATTACAAACTGTGCCACTATAAATATTTCTGTGGTATGATACTTTTAGGAGGATTTATTTAGGAAGATACCCAGCAGGGGAATAGTTGGGTCAAATGGGACCTCTAGTTCTCATTCTTTGAAGTATCTCCATACTGATTTCCACAGTGGTTGCACCAGTCTACACTCCCACCAACAATGAAGAAGGGTTCCTTTTTCCCCACATCTCTGCCACATAGTAGACCTTTGTCTGAGGAACAGCTGGTAAACACTTTTTTACCTTTCATTAAAAAGCTATTTGTAACGCTGAAAGCTCTGTTTTTGTGTTTTTCTTTTAAAACAAAAGATGTTAATGTGTGACTTATATTTTCTATACTGAAACCTCAAGTATTCAGCTTTAATTGCAGCGTTGGCACTTTGTGACTAATAAGTGGGTTTTGGATTGCAGTTTGGGCAATTTGTCTTCTGTATTGCTTGGCTTTCTTGTTTGTGCAACCAAATACTCAACAACAACAATTTAAAGAAGGAAATAGATTATTTGATGCATGGTTTGCGGGACTCCAAAGTAGGAGCCAGGAAGAGGGACCTGGGAGAAGAATGCTATTCATTACATGGTGGCAAGGAAGCTAGTAGAAGGAAAGTGGCCAAGACAAGGAAATCAGAATCCGGATTCTGTATGGTTCCCAGACAAATGCAGAAGTGTGTTTTACTATTCCCCAGGGGCCTGCTAAGCCAATCAAGTTGAAATTTAAGCTTAACCATCGTATTTGTTCATCATTAAGATCTTATATGTATTTGTTCATCATTAAGATCTTATATGTTCTTTATTTTGGTACCGGAGATCGAACTCAGGTCCTTGCGCTTGCGCAGCGGGCGGGGAAACCACTGAGCTAAGTCCCTGGCCCTATATGTTGTCTTTTTATGACCACATCTGTGCCCTCCACACTCTCTCTCTCTCCTCTCTTCCACCATTCCTTAACACCTGAAAATTAGTAATCTATTTTCTATTTAAGATATTTGGTCATTTTAAGAATGTTATACAAGCAGAATTGTATAGTATGTAGCCTATTGAGATCAGCTTTTATCACTCAACATAATTCTTTGGAGATTAATTCAGGTCATGTATCGATAGTTCATCTCTTTATTATTTCTGAGTTGTATTCTATTGTACACATGTTCCAGTTTGGTTAATCATTTACTCATTAAAGACATTTGTATTTTTTCCAGTTTTTGACAAAGTTCACTGTAAACATTTTTGTACAGGTTTTTGTGAGAATGCAAGTTTGTTTCCCTGAGATAAGTGCATGGCTTTGTATGGTAGTTGTATTTTTAATTTTTAAAGAAAATATTAAACAATTTTCCAGAGAAGCTGTACCATTTCATATTCTACTTAGCACTGGTTTAGTAGCATAATTTTTCTGCATCCATACCAGTCCTTGTTTTTATCACTATTTTTTATATTGCTAATTCTAATAGATGTATATAACACTTTGTAAGTTTAATTCCTGGTTTACCAGTGGGTTAAATGTTTTGAATATCTTTGAGTATCTTTTCCTGTGATTGACAACTATATAGCATCTTAAGAAAAATTCCTCATGTCTTCTGCCAATTTTCTAGTTAGATAACTATTATTTTTGTGTATCTAAAGTTATTTGGATGTTCGAGATACAAATTATTTGGCACAGATATAGTTTTCAAATATTTTATCTACATTAGTCTTTTTTTTTCATTTTTTGAAGTCCAGTTGTCAATTTTTGCTTTTATGTATACGTAGTACTTATAGTGGTATACCTTAAAAATTCTTTGTTTCGTGCTAGATCTTAGCAATTGCCTAGTTTTCTGAGATTTGCATTTTATATTTAATTCCATGACTTGCAATGAGTTGAATTTTGTATAAATTGAGAGAATTATTACTGCCCACTGAAGCCTATGATACTGGAAGACGTGGGCTCTGAAGTTCTGACAGGATTTGGGGTCAGATCAAGTAATTACCTCTGATGCTCTGAAACCAGGAGACTTCAGGTTGAAACCTTTTTCAAAAGATTCACAACCTTGTAATTGGTCAAATCCAGCAGCTGTGGGCAGTTGTGTCCTTTTCGCTTCATGCGTCCATATAAAGGATCTAATTGACAGCAACTCATTGGGTGCAGGCAAAATAGCTTTCCAACCCAGGAAAATCAACAGAAGATGCAACAAATTTTGGAGAAAACAAATTCTAATTTTTACCAAAAGGTACCTACACAGCCACTTGAGTGATAAGCTTTCACTATATAACACTTCCCATTGTGTACAGAATAATACTCCAAGTCCTTACTGTGGGTTAAAGTTTGCACTATGATCTGTTCCCTTTCTTATCTCATTTTCTATATTTCTATAACTACATTTCAACTAGTTTTTTTCCTGTAAATTTTATATTCTTTCTCCCTGTGCTTGGAGAAATTCTCTCTGGTATTCTCCATTAGTTGATATTTTTATGCTGAAAGAATTATATTAAGTTTTAACTCCAGTGACACTCACTCTCTACGAAAAGCTTTCCTCTTACCCTCCAATCTAAAATACTATTCCTTCCTACAGTGCCTGGACTCTCCAGAATGTTATTCTACTTAATTTTCTTGATAGCAATTTTGTTATAAGACCGGCAGTTCTTGATCATAGGAAATCACAAAAACAGTAACAGACTGGGTTAATATACAGAATTTTTAAAAACCTTTGTGTACAAAGGAAGTTTCAGAGTAGAGAACAGATCAGCACATTGGGTTGAGAGGGTGTGGTAGTTAATTAACTAATTGCCACCTTGAATTGGAATGCCCAGCTGATTTGAGTCAGCATGGTTGCTGGTACGGTATAAAAGGAGAACAGAAGGGATCTATGTTAGCTGATCTTCCTTGAAGGAGCTTCCTTGCAGCTGCTTTTCTTTGGGAGAATTTTGGCAGTTTACTTTCTCTGAGGGAACTTCAATCTGCCTCTTCATCTCGGAGGTCGTCTCCTGGCTTCTAGTGTAGATCCTTCAGCCTTTCAGCACAGACACTTCCTCTTCCAGCACTGGCTGTTGGGCCTTACAGGTACACATCTTTTGGCCTCCGGATTTGGGCTGCCCTGGACATTGCTATGGGCTCCAGGCCCTGGACTGGATAGGGCCTCCAGCACGCAGGCATCTTGCACTCTTCCACATCTGACTCTAGTAAGCATCGACAAATACAGAGATAAGTTTATAACACCTGTAAACTTCAGCCCATTCTGAGTAACTACCTTCATTCAGGAAGCAGTAAAGTCAATGTAACAGAAAAAGAAATAGGCTACTGTCTTAAGGTTAATCCTTGCAATTCATCACTCCTATCATTCACTATTTTTCATTATTGCTTATACTTCTTAAATATTTCCATATTCTATCTACTTATGTCTTTTGTGCTAATGAATAATATGTATTACTCAGGAAAGAAAACCCATTGCATTTAATTATACATAAGCAAACTGTGGCCCATTATTTTGTTGTTTCTCTGCTGTTTTCAGTGCCGGTAGTTTTTTCCCATCAACTGCACATACATACTGTGTGTTTTTATATTATTTATAATTTGTTAAGAAACTAAAATAATCCAGGTATTCTTTGTTTCTCCTGTAAGACATGAAATTAATTACTAAGCAAGACATCCTGCTGCTGTTCATTGTGTTTTCTATGTTCATATCTTGATGCTGTTGATGAATATTGTCTTATTTCTTATGAGAAATATTGTGTCATTTTCATAAGACATCAAAAAATTACTATTTTTTTACGAGAGCACATTGCTTACAATTTGCATCCTTTTTTTTTTTTCTGTAAATATTTGCATACACTTACTGTCAGGAAGATCCATGTATTTAATCTGCAGTATTGATGTGGTCCTCAAATTTAGAAATCCCCATTTTCTTTTTTCTATTTTGACTTTTGAATGCTATGGGTTGAAATGGGTTCTACACGATTATAATCAAATTGCCCAGTGCTTCTTCATTTCATGAAGAGCAAACAAACTTACATATCAAAAGAAGAAAAGAAAAATGAGAGAAGATAAATTACATGATGTCATTGTCTCTTTTGAGTAACTTCAACTTACAGATATAAATTTATGGATATTATAAGTCCATAACACCGATGTGGAATTCATGTCTGCATAATAAAATATCTCTCATTAATTATAGCTAACTTTCTAAATAATTGTTTGCTTTTTTGTCTCTCTCTCTCTCACAAGAGTATAATTATTTGGAAACAGTGCATCATTAGCAGGTCCCACAATTTTAGTAGTACCCGGCATATCATTTACACTTTGTATATACAGTTTAAAACTCAAATAATTCAAACTAAACATATTAATTCATAAGTGAATGGTTTATTACTTTTAGGATTTGTTTCATGTTAATAAATTTGCCTAGATACAGTTTTGACTGAATCTCTGAAAGAATTTCACCTGCTTTGGCAGCGAAGCATAAATAAAAACTGACATACATATTAATAATTTTTCCCAATTATAGTATTTTTTCTATGAAATTTTAGTATAATGCTTTGATGTTTTATTAAATATGTCTATAAAGATTAGGTTAAAATCTTGGGCCGGGGATTTAGCTCAGTGGTTTTGCCGCCTGCTACGCAAGCGCAAAGACCCGACTTTGATCCCCGGTACGAAGAAAAAAAAATCTTATTCATGTCTACTATATATCCTTATTTCCCATGATTTTGATGTTAGTACACTTGTTTTTCCTTTAAATATTTTTGAGACGTATTCTCTTTTTTTAAAAATCTAAGATGTTTGCATTTCCTTTGATTTTTTTCCTTTAATTTATGACTATTATGTCTTTGTAGGATGTTTTATTTCTGCTTTATAAAACATACTACTGGAAACTTAAATCATTCTCTAACCTTTTGCAATAATGATAATAACTCATAGTTATTTTTGCTTTCAGTGCGTCTGGATACTACTATTCAACAGGCCTAGTGTTACTATTTTTGCTTTTTCCTTACTATTAAAGATAAATTTAATAGTTTATTTTTTTGGTTATGCTTCAGATCAAACCCAGGATCTTATATATGCTAAGTGAGTATTACTCCACTCAGCTATATTCCTAGCTGAAATTAATATTTTAAAAATAATTAAAACTAAGAATGTGCTAGTATTAAATATAAAATATTGTCAATGTAAACATTATGAAAATTATTTATAATAATTAACTCTATAATAATTGCTTAATAAAAATAGGTATGAATATTTAAATAATTTTTAGACCTTTCTTGAGATTGTACCTTATGCTAAGGGAACCTTGCAGATCAAAAAAGGTTGACAATTTGCCTCTATGTTAAAGACTAACACGGGCTGGAAATGTGGCTTCAGGATTTATTTGACCTGCTATTTCAAAAGTTAAAAATCTGATAATAAAATCTGTAAATCATTGAAGGTTGGAAACAAAATGAATTTTATCATTTCTATTCTGCTTAGACTAATTATGGTATTTTTGTTTTACCAAATTGATTGTCAACTGCTTTTGAAAAAAGAGTGGAGCCAGGCACAAAAGTTTTAAAAGCCTGCTACAAAAATCTGAGCTCATGAATTTACCTGAGAGTTAAAAAAGTATTAACAATGGAAGTGTTGAGATGTAATCATACATACAATATATTTGAAAGGCAGATATAGTCAAAGGGTAGGATGCTCATTCTAAGGGATTCAAATCTTGGTCATCTTTTACTTTAAAACCTCTCATTTTACAGGCCAAGGAACCAATGCAAGGATTTGGCCAACTGCCAAGTGTGTGTATTCTAGTTATTATATTGAACTACTAAGAAATGGCCAATAAGTATTCAAATGTGAAGGCTTGTGAAGAATCATTACCTTGTTTTCAAAGTAGAATTTATGCCAATGCAATTTCATAGTGGTTGATAGATGTTATTATATTCTTGGTTGAGAGAAAAAAGATGATTAATTACTAACAGCAAAGCAGTAGCCAGAGTATCACCATTTTATATTAGTCCTGCAAGCCCTCATTCCCATCAAAGCAACATGAAGAGTGGCAAAAAATACCTGAATGACATTCCAGGAGAGGAATTCTGAACTTAATGGAGCTGAATCTTTTATAACAGGCAGCAAGCGTGCTTTTCCATTGCTCTGGGTGGACACAATTGTCTTTTATTTTATTGTGCCATGAAAACACCTGCAATTTGCTCCAGAAGAGACACATCTTTATTCTCCAAGCTCTGAGGAAACCTGCCCTTCATTCTAGACAGAAACTCTCAACCTATAATCCATAGTTCTTCAGTGGATGACATTCTGGAAGATATTATTGAACAACAGTGGACAGTATCAGTGCTTCACAAACAAAAAGGGCAGGGATGTGACAGACTCATAGCACTTCTGTAGCATTGCTATTAATACTTCTTGAAGTGCTGCTCTTTGCTGGTGTATCCTTTTTTGGGGGAGGGGGGCAGTGCTCAGAATTGAACTCAGGACCTTGCACTTGCACCTCAGGCGTGGTGCCAATGAGCTAAATCCCCAGCCCTGCTGGTGTATTCTTTAAGGTTCTTGTGTTTGATAAAATGTTTTCTTGACATTTTGTTTTCAAAATGTTTCACTCCCTTGTCTTCTAGCGTGTCTTCTGATAAAAAAAAAATCTGCTATTACTCACCTGTGTGTGTGTGTACGTGTGTGTAGTATTGTAAAATGGCATTTTTTCTGCCTGATTTGATTTAGGATTTGAGTTTTTTTCCCAGTACTGGTGCACTGAGGATCCAATTCAAAAGTACTCTAAAATGGAACTACATCCTAACACTTTACATATATATATTGCATATATATATACATATATATAGTATATATGTATATATACTATATA
>NW_004624777.1:13785850-13801045 GCF_000247695.1 Heterocephalus glaber
CCAGAGTTAGTTTCATTAATTTGTCTTCCAAGGTACTTCTTAGAAGTTGTCAAATTTATTTCAAAACAGATTTTTGAAATATACCTTCTATATTCTTTTAAATTCTGTAAAATCTGTGCTAATGTCTCCTAGGTCTTGATATTTTAATTTTAAAAATGTGTAATTGATATTGTGTAATAGGAAGTAAATGTCTAGGGGGGTGGGGGAGGTGAGGGGTGGAGAGGAAATAGGGGAAAATATATAAGAAAGGGAAAAAAATGGAAATGGGATCTTTGCAAGTAGGGAGGGGTGGAGGGGGTGAGGGCAGGGCAGGGGAAGGGGAAAAAAATAAGAGCCAAGATACTCATGTAATGGTACAAGATTCCAATGATGAATGTAAATGTATTTTATACCTAAAATGTACCAATAAACTTAATGGTGGAAAATAAATAAAATAAAATAAATTTCTGTCCTGAGAAAGGCTGGGAAATATAATTACACACTCAAATGTATTATGCATCTTCTTTCTTTCATGTCTCTCAGGGATTTCTGTCCCTTATTGCCTGATATCCAAGGTCTTGAATACCAATGTTTCATATATTTAGTCATTTTTAGATTTTGGGGTAAGGAAGCAAATCTTTTCTGTTACTTGATCTGGGCTGAATGCCAGATTTCTTGGGATTATTTCTAATACTGACTGCCTTTGACTAAATTCCCATAAAGTAGAACAAGCAGCAGAGATTTTGGCAAAGGTGAGCTTTTGATCAAATTATTTTTTAGGAAAAATTAAATTGAAGGGAAGAAATTCAACAGCAGAAATGACTATGAAATGTTGAATAAAGTTGCTTTCTAGGATAAGGGTTAATGTTGGCCAGGGACAGAGATAGGTACTCTACACATAGATTGTTTAAGAACGTTTTCCCTATTAAGTTAAATAGAACAGAAACTGCTACCTCCAGTCAATTGATCATTAGCTAGGAGCACCCTAGAATAACTAGGGGTGGATGGTTATGGTTGGTGAGTTTCGGTAAACTCATAGAAACAGAGGAAGAATTTGCCATCCAATTCTCAACTGTTAAAGACCACAGAGAACCCCACTCTCTACTAAACACCTTAGGAGGGAGAGAATGATGCAAGTCTAGAATTTGCATAGTGTCTACTTATAGAGAATTAAAATATTCCCAGTGAAACAACATCTGGATACATAGCATACATAACTCGTCAATCTGTAGATAATAGATTAGTTAACTCCAAATTCACATCAGTATTCACCCTTGTTTGTTGCTAATGAGGGGTATTTCTGAAAAATGCTCACTTCCTTTGCCTCTATGAAGGGATATTGAGATCTTTATAATAATTTTTAAACTATATGAGTGTTTTTGTTTGTTACATGCATATAGCAGTATTTCATAATCACAAACACATCTTTACTCTTACCGCAATATAGTATGTGATGTGTCACTAGGAAATAATAAGTTCTGATCTCTTGACAAATGTATGCTAATATAATAGGAGAATAGAACCCATTTTACTTTCAATGGGAACAGAATTATATGAAGACTCACCTCAAAGCAAGAGTTCAAATGTAAAATTAAGAAATTGAATAAGCATTACAGGATTTCATTTGGAGAGTAAAAAGGCAAAAATAACACTACCAACACTGAATAATATTGCTTTCACCTTTCTTGTTCAATTAGAACCCTAATGCATATACTATTTTAATGCATAAATATGATATAAAGTTCCATTAAAAATAATTTGATTAGTTACCATAACTATAATAGTAAATAATTTTTGAAATAGTATTATTTACTTTTAAATTTTAGCTATATCTAAGTTGTGTGTTTTGATGAATGAATTTTTACATTTGGATTGCCTATATAAGTAAATGGATTAAAATAATTTCTCTTTTTTCCTGTTTTTTCTATAACTCCATTTCTATTTGTTTTTTTTTTTTTATCAAACTAACACGAGTATTTACAACTTCAACTCAATGAATGCTAAAGCTTTCAGTAAGAAATTAAGGGATATGAAATTAATGTGTATTTGTGACAATCGGACATCATTTTTATTAATGTTTTCAATCCATTTCACTTTATGTTCTAATTCAGTATCTTTCAATCTTTTGAAAGAAACATTATGTAAAAAATCAAATTTGCATTGCAACCTAGTACATATAAATACATATATAGAAACACAGAAGGAAACACAATTGAAAAACAACTCAAAACATTTCTTGGTTCTGTGTGATATACTCTTTTCTGCTGCACTTTCTGTCTTATACTCACCAAAACCTAGTGAAAGTATGTCAAATTCACAGTTTTAAAAAGAAGAATTTAATAAATGACAAAAATAAGACTTTTAAGCAAAATGGATTTTAAAACTGTGTTTGCGCTCTTATCATTAACTGAAATTGTTCATCTGGAGGACGGACAAAACATTTCTTTGGAAGAAAGATCTTTTTTTATAAAGCATAGTTTTGTCTTTCTCGGAAGAATGGCATACAGGGCCTTACTATTGAGTGGGTAATGGCTAAAACATTTTGGGGGGACTTAGTAAGATTCATTTTTAAGCAATGAACAAAGATTATACAAAAATGTTTCTATTTCCTTTGGACTAAAACAAACAAGCAAAAGGAAACATCTTTGAGATCAAGTTGCAAACATAGGAGCCACATTTTGTCATTTTAGAATCCTCCTTGTCTGCAAATGAGTCTCTTTTTGTCTATCATAATCACCTTAGACAACCCATTAAACTTTTAATACTATTTGATCACATTAAAAATCCAATTGTGTATTTGAGGACAGATTTTGCATTAATTTATATTTAAATTAAGGATATTAGACAAGAAGTGCTATAGGCTTTTAAAGGTATTAGAAAAAATAGATTTTAAAATGTTTAAATCAATTTCAATAACATTAAAATGAGAGTAATATCTTTCAAAGGGTTTATCAGCCATAATTTTGGCTTCTTTTTATGCAAACATATAATTACTGCAAAAATGAGCCTTCTGTTACAGCAAAAATATGAACCTCCCCTCCTAGCAAACACAACTATGCATGGCATAGACTATGCATTACAAACTAGTTTTAATTACCTGAGCAGTGCTATATAGTTTTACACAATCATATTTTTGCAAATTATGACATATGTTGAATGTTATATTGTCCAAGAGGAAATGGCCTTACAAGAAAGTAAAAACTTTAAGAAAAAAAAAGTTGCTATTTTAATGAGTTATTGATGAATTGCTCCAATAGCAGAGCAGCATTTATATACTGTAGCTACTTTAAAGACAGGTGACCTTTTAAGAGATTAGTTAACCTTTCAGCAATTTTGGAGAGTTACTGTTTTGAAAGATAAAGGTCAGACTAGAACTCAAAATGCAGTTATTGTCTTCTTGTGTTTGTTGCCATGCCCTTAATTTCCAATAAAGTAATTCAATCTATACAGTCTGTACAAAATTAAATTAAAAAATAAAAGCATAATGTTGGCTACAAGTACTTTAATGTACTATATATGAATAATCAAAGCATAAAAATTCAAAATTTTAACTTCTTCGTAAATATATCATTTTTCATTTAGTGCCAAAAGTTAGTAAGACAAATATGTTTATTTAAAGAGAAATGTATGATGTTTATATTTTTTCTTTTTTCTCTTCAAATGAAAGTTCATTACATTTTTTGTTTTACCCAAAATCTTTTTTCTCCAGACCTAGTCATTCTGATTCTTTTCTTCTAAATCCCTGGAGTCATAAGCCAGATGTTTACATATTTTTTTTTACAAATGTTAACACCAAAGGGCAAATTGGACCATGTTTAGAAAACAGTCATATAACATAGCATTTCTGTGCCAGTCTTTCAAGTACCTGAAATTTGTGTAGAGGCAATAACCCAAAAATACTTTCACATTTATAGATTTCCATCAGGGTGTGATAAGCAAAGGATCATTACCCTGAGCTACATGCTCTTTCTTCTTTGTGGTTTCCTATATCTATATTTTAAAATGACTATGATCTGCTTCTTGACCTACTCATTTCTAAAGAAATCTTCCTCCTCATTTAGAAATGAAGAAAATGTGCTTCCCTGATAGATTTGATGATATTTACAAAGAGGTCAAGCATTTTTATGTTACCTGGACATACAACTTAGTTTATAATGTTTTATTCACATTCAAACGTGAAACAAATAGAGATAATGCAGTGCCTAGACTTAGGGAAGCATAAAAAAATCCAAAAAAGAAAAAATACATTTTAACTACAATAGTCTGATTAGAATGAACTAGTACTATTTTGGAAATAGAAATATGTATATTGACAGATGTCACCTTTTCAAAAAATCTGTTAGTATTTTTACAGTAAATTTCACTTTATATGATAATTATAATTCTCCACTTATCTCAAAATCAGTGTACTTTCAAAACTGAATGAAATCTGAGTGACATTTGAACTGTCTAGTAATTCATTTAATAAGCAGAGAGAGGAAAGGAAGAAAATTGAAGTTAGATAAAATATATTTTTAATAAATAAAGCAGAATTTTTGTCAGTGTAATTTTGTATTGACTTTGTCATTACTTTGTTTGAAAGTCTCTCTGTGTGCATGAACGTCATTAAAAATGACCCTGTTCTTCTGGTACATGATTCTGTAATAGGATTGCTTTGAGAGAAAACCATAAACTACAACTTTCATGTTAAGTCAGAAGGTATCTTCTGGTGTGGTAGACAGGTTCTTTAAGCTCTTTATGCTGTTACCCTCGAGTGGATGTATTTTGAGCTTTGCGGTCAGAAATGACTGCTACCAGTTCTGGGCAACTGAATGGAAGAACAGACCTAGATAAAATGGCAAGTGACCAGCACTGTCTATCCTTCAACTCTTTCATACTGTTTTAGGGAACATTGCATGTAGTTTCTGCTTTCCGTTGTTTAACATTTGTAACTATTTGTAATGATTCATAAGGGTAGCCATTTTGTGACTTGCTTAGGTCCTTCCAAAGAATACAGAGGAAAATATTTCCTTCCAAAAAGCAATTAAATACTTGGACACTACTCTGTCAGTTCATTGGATCATTTTAAAAATTGCTTAAAACATTATGGGTTCTTTTTGTTGTATCTTAAAATTCTTTGGTATCATCATAGTAGTTCTTTAAATTCCTTGCTCTTGCATCTGTCAAGATGACCACTGATGAAATTTTCCATTTTCTTGTTGGCCAAGTGTCCTGTGCTTCCCTTTGTCAAACTTATTTTAATCCTACAGGTTCTATAGACTCTTCCTGAGTTTCAGCCATGTCCTCTACCTGAAGCCCGGCTTAGGCTGTCCATCAGTAATCTGTGGAACAAGGTCATTTCTCTCCTTATGTGATAGTGCTACGGCTTCAAATGGCAATTTCATCTTCACCTGGTCTTTGAAAGTAATTTATGACTGCAATGGCTATAAAATATAAGTACCTTAAGATATGTAAAGTGCCCAAAATTAAATTATATCCCTTAATCATCTTTTTTTCTTATATTATACTAGATTATGTATTGTGCAAAATTAGCAGAATAAATCAAACAAGAATGTGCAAAACAAGAAGATCCCAATATGAGTATTGTACCTGGCCTTGAAGGTAACCAACCTAGCTTAGAAGAGGTTAGACAGCTATCAGACAGATTCTCATATGCTACACTGTGTTGAAACCTGTATTCCCCAAAGGTCCATGTGATAAAGAGAGATGTTGCTGGGAGGTGCTGAAACATTTCACAGGCAGGGCCTCGCAGGAAGTCTTCAAGTTGTAGAGAGTTTGCTCTTGAATTTCACTGTGAGGCCCAGGTCCTTTCTCCTCTCTTTTTAACTTTTTTTACTTCCAGGCTATGAAGTACACAGATTTGCTCAGCAGCCTGCTCCAGCCATGATGTGCTAACACAGGTCCAAAGTTTGGACTGATATTTCTAAAACTTAGCCAAAATAAACATATTGGGGAAAACATTTATAACTCTAAAATAAATTTTAGAAATGAATTAATATTTAATTAAATATTTAAATATTTAATAATTAATATTTAATTTAGAAGAGTCAGTAAATACCATGGTTTTCATTCCTTGACTTACCTAAATGTAGTTGGCTCTTCTTACACTGTAATCATAGTTGATTTTATTCCTATATAATGATAAACATTAAACCTTTCTTTACTTTCAAAATATTTGTTTCCTATTTTCCTCCCTCACAGAGCACAGTAAATGTAGGTCTAAAAATATAACGGAGATTTAAAATCAGTCAAAATTTTAAACAAAAGACAAAGGTTTTTATTAGAGGACTTATGTGCAGGAGAATTGGTAGAATCTTCACAGTATATGAGTTTAAAACACATACCTAATCTGAAGTATCAAACACACAGTCAGTCCCAGGAAGGACAAACATGAAAATTGTAGATGGGATGTGGCATATGAAGTGAGTTCCATGAGAGATGAATGAACAGTGATTCTTGATTGAAACAGAGCAGGCAGCACTAACAGGCAGCATTTGAAGGAGACCTCAAAAAATATCTATGTACATCACTCATTCCTTATCTGCAGCCTCATTTTTTTTCGCAGTTTCAGTTATCAAAGGTCAAATGAGGTCCAAAATATTAAATAAAAATGTCAGGAAAGAAATAATTCTCAAGTTTTAAATGGCATGCCTTCCTGAGAGCTACCAGCACAAGCAGTGTGATGCTATCCCAGGCAATCTGATAACTGAGATGGTGGTAAGTGACTAATGATGAGTAGTGTGCCCAACATAGATATGCTGCACAAAGTGTTGATTCCCATCCTGGGCAGAAAGAAGAGGGAAGGCAAAAACTGTCATCCTACTACTCTGAACACCATCCTGGGGATCAGTGGGGCTTCTTAGTAGCCTAATGTTGCATCCCAGGTGTACATCACTCACCTCACTGCTGCTGGCTACAAAGGTGTTGTATCAGCTTTATCACAGGGGGTCACTACAGTGCAAGAATACATTATGAGAGAGGGAGATCATATTCCCCTAACTTTTATTATATCATTGAAGTTGTTCTATATTTTTATTAAATCTCTTATTGTGGCCAATTTATAAATTAAACTTTATGTGTGTGTAGGAAAACGCAGTACATAAGGATTCAGTATTATCTAATACACTGAAGTAAGATGAACCCTGAAGTAAAAAAAAAAAAATCCTTAAGGGAATATATAGTGGTATTAGAATTGGAATTACAGCAGTAGCACTGAACAATAGCAGTCCAGTTAGGAAGGATTTGAAGGCTGTAGTTAATTAGGTCAAAAGAATACAGGCTACTGAGTCATAGGATGAAGTGAAATTCATATTTTCCACTGTTATAAGACCCTGGGGAATTTCTTTAAATTTTCTTTATTTTTTTTTACTTATAAAAAGTGAGAATAAACAACTAACAGGCCTATCATAGATAATAATAAAAATAAATGAGTATGTAAGCTGTCTAGAAAATTGTAAAAACCCCAAATGTTTTAAATACTTATAATCCTAGGTGACTGAACAGAAACAGAAATGCTTGGGTATGTGTGGTGGCAAATGCCTGTAATCCTAGCACTCTAGGAGGCTGAAGTACAAGAATCAGCATGGACAACTTGGTAATTTAGTGAGAGCTTGTCTCCCAAAGTTAAAATCAAACAAACAAAAAACTGGGAATGTGATTCAGTATAAAGGTGGCCCTAGATTTGATCCCCATTACACCCCCTCCCCAAGAGTAAGAATTTTTAGTTCTAAAATTCCAGCACTAGGATTATATGGATATTATCTTGAGTCACAAACAGTAAATAAACTTTTGAGATGGAATAAGTCAAACCAACAGGCTGGCCAAATATCCATTACTCCCATCTGGGCTAAACCCCAGACCAGAAATGGGTTTGTGGGGCTCTGTGCCATAGGCAACATTTTATGTGTTTTCGCTCTCCCTAAGAACAGGATAGATATATCCTTTTGCTGTTTGAGTCTATGCAGCTCTCCCATCAATGCCAGAAAATGAATTTGCCAGAGGATAATAGTCTGCTGTCAGGTAAAGAACTGAGAAAATAGAAGGAGAAAAGAGATGCAGCTTTTATGAAAAGCTTTAAATGGGCATATTGACTAATTCTAGTTAATTTTAGATCCTTCACAGAGAAATAGCCTTGGTTTTCTCCTTGATATATTGACATTGTTATGTACCTTTAGAAGATATTTCTAAGAAAAATGTCATGGAGTTTTCTGTGTTTTTGTATACATTGCTACTGTTCATGGTCTGTCCTAATTCAAATTCAAATTATCTTTACCTAATGTTTAGCAATTCCTTTACATATATATTCCAGCCCAGATCTTGTCTTTGCTCTTTCTTTTTCATGTAGTACAGAACACCTTGTGAAAGACTGTCTATAGTCTTTCTTTCTGACAAAAATAGCATCCCCTATATCTGGAAAATTTTCCTCACCATGTGATTCAAATGGGAAGTTTCATCCTCTTGGAATTCTTTCTTAGATGTAAACACCATATCTAAGATATGCTTAGCCAGGTGTGGTGGTTAGGATAGAGTGTCACCTGGATAGGCTTTGGGATTTACCATAGGGAATCGATGGAGCACATCTCTGGGGTGGATCATGGTTGGGGTGGTTGACTATCATGAGGTGGTTGACCTGGGGCTCTATGTCTGACACCTTGCCTTTCCTCTCTCATATTGTTCCCATTCTCTGCTTCCTAGCTGTCATGAGCTGAGTAACTTTGTTCTGTCATGTTTTTCAACTATTATGTTTCTGCCTTGGACCCTGCCCACCAGGGACTGAATCCCTGGAAACTATGAGCTAAATGAAATGTGTCCACCCTTAAATTGTGAATGTCAGGTTTCATATCAAATGATGGGAAATCTTTGTCCACTGAGCATGGACATCTGATCTATAATAGACCAATCAGTGCCTCTTTCCAAGATGGTGACCTGTCCTTCCTTTCTGGTAGTAAATATAAAAGATACAAAGGCTTTTGTAATCCTGGCCATCTCCAAGTTGAAGAAGCTAATTTGGTTTACATAACAAGAGGCATGCAGACATGACAGACAATTGGGAGTAATGAAGAAAAGATTGGTGGGGAAGTGGAAAGAGATACGGGAGTAAAAGAAAATTTAATGGATAGTGGAGGAGGATAGGTAGGAAAGACAGTGGTAGAGAGAGGGGTCCACAGAGTTTCTCCTTTTTTCGTTGATAAATTCTTCAAGTTAGGTTCATATCGCTTGTAATTGGGTAAACTTTCAAAATCACACCTCAGTTTTGGGGAATTTATATGAAAATTTTCATAGCAGCCATCATTTTTGTGCTCACTTTTGCTAAAGTGTCTTGTTAGGAGAGATTTATGTATTCCATTTTTTATAATAAAGTTCACAGTTTAGTCTCAAGGAATTCCTAAGTACTGATATCAAATAGTTTTCATCTTTATATACACTCAATATTTTCTTTCTTTCTTTCTTTCTTTCTTTCTTTTTTTTTTTTTTGTACTGGGGATCAAACTTGGGACCTTGTGCTTGTGAGGCAGGCAGCAGAACCACTGAACTAAACCCCTGGCCCCTACATTCAATATTTCTTATGTGCATAAATTATTCACCTCAACCCACCACTGACCTAGGCAAAGCAGTTTGAAAACAAGTTAGAATAATAAATTTTCTGGAAATTTTCTCTCCTCTTTGAAAGATATAACTTATTTTCATATTTTCTATGACTTTTCATACTTTGATTCTTATATTCTGAGTTTAACTTCTAAATTTCATATTAGCAAGACAATTTAACTTATGTGTTTATATAGCCTATTCTCACTTTCTCTGAGATATTCAAATTAAATTGTGTTCTGATATAATGAATCATGCAGTAAATTACTAATTTACATGTGAATCTCATTGAATTAGTAAAATTACTGAACAAATGAGCAAGCATATTACATGCTTAATATTTTGTCAGTTCTGTTCAGTTAAATATCTGACTTAGCACTTAAAATGGCACTTTAAAAATGTTACCAGGTTGTCTTTTAAGGAAAAGGTATCAAAGAGATTGTTTCCTACTTTTCTATTATGAATTTTATCACATAGAATATCTTCATTTCTAGTGAATGGTGTCTAGTTAAATGCATATTTTTATGAACATACAGAAATAAAAAGCAAAAACTTTTCTATAGTTTTCATATATGGAAAATGTCAATTGTGATCATTCTTACTGTGACATTCAATAGATGATAATATTTACTATACTAAAGGTGATATTATGAGAGATGGATTCATTCTTATAAATGAAGCAGGTGTTCATAACTAAGCAACATATTTCTTCATCAAAATATTTCTTTTTTTTTTTAATTTAGCCAATCTTTACAAGAAAGGGATGTGAAAGCAGAGGGATAATATTTCCAGAAAAGAAAACAGCCTTCTTGAACATAATGATGTTTGTTAGAATATGACAAACCTGGCACTCTATACCAAAAACAATTCAGAAATATACTCTGTATGTTAAACTGGTTTTGATCATGAAAAACATACCATGTTAAGAAATTTGGGACTAAATCAAAACAATTTACCTGTTTAAGAGATTCATATGATCAGATTTGCAGTTTATAATAACTTTGGACACTGGGTAAAGGATGTATTTAATAGTTTCAAAAGAGTACTATGTCTAGGGATTCTAGTTTGGAAGTTGTTACTTTGAGGAAGTGGGATTTGTGGAGAGAGTATGATAGCAGAAAAAGACACTGAAAGATGATACATTATGGAAAGAAATTAATAATTACGTTAGAAGTTAGCAACATAGAAACATCAATGAATTCAAACTTTAAGTAACAGTGTCTCTATCATAAGGAACACTGAAAGTAAAAAATGAACTGTATGGGAGAGACATGACAAAAGATATTCCATAAGATTTAGATGGAAGATAAATATTTTACAGCAGAGATAATTAAACTTCTCATATATGTCTAGACACACAGTGTGTAGAATATCCAAAGGCAAATCCTGAGGCCAAGACAAGATTGAAGTGTTTAGCAATGTCTTCAATAAAGATTTCATCACATATTTTTGTCTAGTCAGTATATGATAAGTTTGTTTTGGCTCAGTTGTAGCATGAAGTTTAAAATTCAATGTCTTTTATTAATCTGAGTCAGATGCAGATGGAAAAGAAAAACACGGTAGGATAGAAAATGGAAAAAAGGAATTACAGACCCAATTCCCCAAAATGAAGTCCAGTCATGGAACAAGTGACATAACTACTGCAGGTCTTGAGCTCTTCTAGCATGAAATTAAGGTGCAGCATTGAAAATGAATGAGGTCATAGATTCTTAGGATTGGAAGAGGTCACACAAGGGAATGAACAAACTGTTTATGCAGAACCTGAGTCCCCACAAATCCTGACAAATGTTTAGCCAGTATTGTTTCATTCTTAGAAAGCAAGACCTATTACACCTGAAACTTCTTCCTAATCATAAACTAGCAATCTCATCAAAATGAAAGTGAAAATAATTTGGTAAAAATTGATTTGAATAAGTTCATATTGACCATTGAATTAACTGAGAGAGTACTGAAATGCTATGAAACAGGAGAGAGAAAATTTAAATTACCAATGATTAATATGAACTCTTGAGAATGCAGACATAATTCCATTAAAAATTTTAATGATGAATAATTAAATATTAAGTTTCATATTTACTTTTAATCTAGCCCATGTAGAGCACTGAATATTATATGTTATAAATATCATAAAATATTAACAATTTGAGAGCCAGAGGCCTGCCCAAATTCCCTCCATAAGTGAGTGTAAATCCCAGCAAGAATCCTGGATGGACCAGAGTGGCACAGTTGTGGGCAGGTCCCAGCCAGGTCCTCACCTCAACCCCAGCAGTTATGACCCACAGGCCCAGTTATGACCCACAGGCCCAGCCAAAGAACTGCCAGGAAAACAGCTTGACAGGCACTCAAGCAAAAGCTAGAAGCCTGCCACAATACCATTGGTAAGTGCATGCAGACCCCAGCCAGAAGCCTGCTCAGCCTGTGGTGCACAGCCCCCAGATAAAGGCTCTCCCAGACAAAAGCTACAGGGGGAGGCAGGCCCCAGCCAGAGGCATGGCCAGATACCATCCCAAGTGTGCATAGGCCCCAGCCAAAACCCCACCCTGACAACAGGGCAGGGCATTTCAGATATGCAGAAGGCAACCATTCTAAACCCAGGAAGTGGAGCAGGGTTGAGTAGCAGAAAAAAGGCCCCTTGGTGGCTTGCTGAGAATTGAAGACCACTGGGTGAGCAAAAAGTCATCTTAACAAAGGCACAACCAGCTGCATCTCTTGAAATGAGAAGACAAGAAAACAAATCTCAAAACCAGTCTCTCTGATTGCCTAAGGCAACCCCAAAGGACAATGAGATGGAAAAATCTGATGCTCAACAACCTGGACTCCCTGAACTGGCATGAAAGGGCATCTGGAAAAAATGAAATCTGAAATAATTTCTCAGATAACAGCAGAGATTGTGTCCATAGTGCAAGAAATGATTAATAACTCTACTGTGGACACAGATTAAAAAAAATAGAGGAACTGAGGAATAGGAGGGAATCACAACATAGGAAACAAATGGAATCCATAAAACAGATGCAAACAGTTATCCAGGAGATAAAAAACTCCATTGAAAGTTTCCGCAACAGAATGAGACAATGTGACAAGAGGATTTCACATATAGAAGACAGGATTGGAATTAGTGACTAGGAAAAGAAAAACTTTTTAAAAATAGTAAGGGACCACAAGAAATCAATCCAGCAGCTGCTAGATGATACAAAGAAGAATAACATAAGACTGATTGGAGTCAATGAAGAAGCAGCAGAGAGTGCAAATGATGTAAAAAATACTGTTCATAGAAGTGATGGCAGAAAACTTCCCGAAGGGGGAAAAAACTTGACATACAGATCAGTGAGCATATAGGATTCCAAATAGACATAATGAAAACAAATGTACACATAGGCATGTAATAGTTAAGATTCTAGAAACCCAACAGAAGAACAAAATTCTACACGCAGTTAGAGAAAAGAAACAAATCACACACAAAGGAAAGCCCATCAGAATCATGGCAGACTTCAACACAAAACCTAAAGACAAGAACAGCCTGAAGTTAAGTATTTCAAGACCTAAAGTAAAACAACTTTGAACCCAGATTTATGTACCTTGCAAAACTATCTTTCAAAATTAATGGAGAAATAAGTTACTTTCATGACAAAGAAGCACCTTAGGGACTTCATGAATACCAAACCAGCACTCCAAAATATTTTAGATAATGTCTTATGTACAGGCAATGAGGATCACAACACCAGGAAGCCCAGCAGAATGAATCCATCAGGCACGACAAGAAATTAAATGCAAAGGGGGAGAAGCCAACAAAAAGAAAAAGTCCTGAAAAGGATAAACCAATACATATCAGTTGTAACCATCAATGTTAATGGTCTCAATTCACCAATCAAAAGAAATAGACTGGCAGAATGGGTTAAGCAAGATCCAACAAATAAACAACAAAATACTAGACCTCACAAACTCTTGAACAAATGGGCTTGACAGATATTTACAGAGTATTCCACCCCCAAAAATCAGAATACACATTCTTTTCAGCTACACAGGGGTCATTCTCCAAAATAGATCACATACTGCTCATATAACATGTTTAAGTAAGTGCAAAGGATATTATCAGACCATGGTGCAATGAAATTGGGGATCACTAGCAAAAAAAACCCCAAAAAACAGAAATTTCATAAATGGAAATTGAACAACATACTTCTGAATAACCAGTGGGTCACAGAGGAAATTAAAGAAGAAAACAGTTTCTACAATTAGATGCAAATGTCAATACAACATACCAGAATCTATGGGACACAAAGAAAGCAGTCTTATGAGGGAAATTCATAACAGTGAATACTCATATTAGGAAAACAGAATCAGCTCAATTAAACAACTTGATGCTGAACCGCAAGCTTGTAGAAAAAGAAGAGCAGGACAAACCCAAAGCTCACACAAGGGAGGAAACTATAAAGATCAGAGCAGAAATCATTGCAGTGGAGACCAAGAGAATGATACAAAACAATCAATGAAGCAAAGAGCTGGTTCTTCAAAAGAATAAACACAATTGACAAATCCTTAGCTAACTTTATCAAAAAAAAGAAAAAGAAAGACCCAAATCCATGCAATTAGGAATGAAAGGGGTGAAATTACAATGGACCCAGCAGAAATCCAGAGGAAATATCAATACCTACTTTGAGAACCTAAGATGGAAAGCACAAAAGAAATGGCACAGATTCCTAGATACATGTGAATTACCAAAAGTTGAACGATGAAGACATAAAAATTCTAAACAACCCAACATCAATCAATGAAATTGAAAACATAATTAAAAACTTACTAAGAAAATCCCAGGCCCTGAAGGCTTCACTGGTGAATTCTACAAGACATTTAGAGAGAAACTATTGCCACTACTGTTTAAACTCTTCAATGAAATTGAAAGGGAAACAATACTCCCAAATTCATTCCTGGGAGCAAGCATCACTTTGATCCCCACAGCAGAGAAAGACCCAAAATGAAAAAGAGAAATATAGGCCAATCTCGCTAATTGGCATAGATACAAAAATCTTTAATAAGATACTGGCAAATAGAATGCAGAAGATCATTAAGAAGATCATACACCCTGACAAAATGGGATGCAGGGATAGTTCAACATAAACAAATCAATAAATGTAGTACAGTATATTAATAGAGCCAAGGAAAAAAACCATATGATCATCTTAATAGATGCAGAAAAAGCATTCAATAAAATCAAACACACATTCATGATAAAAACTTTAGAAAAAACTGGAATACACACTCTCCACCTCAATCTGATAAAAGCTATCTATGAAAAATCAATAGCCACTATTATACTGAATGATCAAAAGCAGAAATCCTTCACACTGAAATCAGGAAAAAGACAACGATGTCCACTACCACGACTCCTGTTTAATATAGTTTTGGAAACATTAGTCACAGTAATTAGACAAAAAAAAAAAAGAAATAAAAGAAATAAAGATAGGAAACAAAGAATTTAAATTGTCATTATTTGCAGATGATATGATATTCTAGTTAGAAGACCCCAAGAAACCCACCAAAAGTCTTGTAGTCTTAATAACAAAATTCAATAGAGTAGATGGATACAAGATCAACACACAAAAATGAATAGCTTTCCTCTACATGAACAACAGA
>NW_004624777.1:13810050-13821528 GCF_000247695.1 Heterocephalus glaber
TGTTTCTTCATTGACTCCAATCAGTCTTATGTTATTCTTCTTTGCATCGTCTAGCAGCTGCTGGATTGATTTCTCATGGTCCCTTACTATTTTAAGGAATTTTTTCTTTTCCTGTCACTCATTGCAATCTTGTCTTCTATATCTGAAATTCTGTCCTCACACTAGTTCCTTCTGCTGTGTAAACTTTCAATGAAGTTTTTAATCTCCTGGAAATCTGTTTGCATCTGTTTTATGGATTCTGTTTTTTTCCTATGTTGGGATTCCATCATGTTACTTAGCTCCTGTATTTTTTTATCTGTATGTGCTGTAGATTTATTAATCATGTCTTGCATTATGGGCACAATCTCTGCTGTTATCTGAGAAATTATTTTTGATTTCATTTTTTCCAAATCCTCTTTTGTTGCCAGTTCAGGGAGTCCAGGTGGTTGAGTATCAGATTGTTCTGTCTCATTTCACTTTGGGGTTGCTGTAGGTGATCTGGAAGTCTGGTTTTGAGATTTGTTTATGTGTCTTCTCATTTCAACAGATGTGGCCTGCTATGCCTTTGTGGAGGCAACCTTTTGCTCACCCAGTTGTCTTCAATTCTCAGCAAGCCACTGAACAGCCTTTTTCTGCTGCTCACCAGTACACTAATTCCTGGGTTCAGAATCATGGCCTTCTGGATCCCTGAGCTGACCTGTTGTCTGGGAGGGCCTTGGCTAGGAGCTGTGCATCCCAGTTACTGTTGTGTGAGCAAGCTTCTGGCTAGGGTCTCACACACTTACCAATGGAATCAGGGTGAACATCTGGCTGTTGCTTGTGTGCCTGTGCAGCTCTTTTTCAGGTGTGCCCTAGCCTTGGGCCTGTTTGTCCAAGGCTCTAGGGTTGGGACAGACCCCTTGCTGGGATCTGCTTGCAGCCATGCAACTTGGGTCCACATCTCTGCTCCCCAAACACAGGTGGTCTGGTGTGCCTTTATTGTAGAAATTTTCTTCACTTTTCCAGTAGACTTCAATTTTCACCAAGGAGCCTCAGAGAGGCCCTCTTTTTGTTGTTCACCTTTTCTCTATCTTCTGGCACTCAGAACAATGTCCTTTATGACCTCTGCAACTCTGTGGTTTGGAGCCAGCTAATGGCTCTGCACAGCTGTTGGGGGCACTGCTGCTGGCATCTGAGAGGCTCACCTCCTCAGTGCTGGGGGAGCTTGGCTCCTCAGTGCTCTGGGGAATAAAAATAAACTTTGAAAGCCAGATAAACTATAATTCATTGCATACACAGGCTGTTTGGATAAATCAATGAATTATGTTTCTACTTTATGTGCTTCATATTAATTCAGTAGTAATCCTAATAGCAAAGTGTTCTGCATTTACTTTTTGTGTGGCTGGACTTTTAATCCATTGCTGCTTAAGTATTTTGGTTTTAATTTACCTAATGTTAAGAAGCCCATTTTCTAGCTATGGTAATTTTACCTAGTTTAACCTTATACATGTTAGTTTAGTATCTTCATTTTACAAGTGAAGAAAAGATGAGAGAGCTGAAGTATCATATCAAGGCCACAGAGCTCTGAAGTGGAAGACAAGCATCTTTTCCAAGCATCTTTTAAATTGATACCCAGTACTGTTCTCACAGTGACTCTGTTGCCATGGTAAAATGATTCATTTTTGTAAAAGTCATAGGATAGTTAGATTGTCAAATTATTAGTTTATTATAAATGATATTATCAAATGAAACAAACTACTAGCACTTGCTAAGTTCTTTCTTTCCCTGGCAAGGATATTGCCTTTAAGAACTGCAAAGAATTGTGTTTTGAGATATGTTTTCATAAGGCTATGTTTAATTTTTCTTTATGAGGCTGTAGGTACCTTGCCAAGGCTATATCTTGGGTACCTGGTGGATGAATTGTAATAAGTTTAAAGAGGGCTTGATTTTCTCTTCAAATTAATTTTATTCTTTAGTAATATTTGTCCAGTGGTCAAAGTTCATTCAAATTTCAACCCCCCTAGCATCTTAGTACATCTTTTTGGACTTTCTTACAAAAGAGCTACTGATAGATTCTTTATCTCGTGAGAAAATTATTAGCAACTTAATCAATGCAAAGCAAAGAATAAATAGCAAAATTTAATTCACAAGTGATTAAAAACTGAATCAAGTGTGGTTAAGACAAATAGTAAACATGAGAACATTGAAAAGGTTTAAAATAATTCAAAGACAATGTATAAGATCTGGGGAGTAATCTTAATATGATATGCTTTATTTAAAGGAAAATTCATAATATTTAGGATCTATTTTGATAGAAACAAACATCACTTATTTTTGTATGACTTTTCATGAATTTCTGTTTTATGCCTTGTGGTAAAACACCCCATTGATCATAAGCAAAGCAAGCTGTGAGCAGTGCAGGCTGTAA
The DNA here is from genome assembly GCF_000247695.1 of Heterocephalus glaber. The sequence continues at coordinate 13,812,437 of NW_004624777.1, forward strand.
AGGGTTAACCCTACAATTGGTGTATTTTAGGAAGTGCAACTGACCTAAGCATGCATAACTCATAGGGGCATTGTAGGTGTCATGTGAGGCAATATCACACCACCACCACCACCAATGACCATGGCAGAGGCCAGAGAAATGGACTGTAAAGCTATGGGGCTTAATATGAGATAACACACAGCTGAGTGACTCACATCCAAATTCTGTTCCCAAAACCTTCCTAACTAGAAGGACAAGGTTATTTGCTAGCAACAACCTATATTTTGTCTGTTCTGTTCCTAATTAAAGAATGCTTTTCCTTTACAAACCTTGCCTAGATTACCAACATATCCATAGCAACTCCAAGTAAGCCCTTTACCTCAATCTAACTATGATGTCATCAATAAATATGGATGGCTCTGGGTGTTCAGGGTCTTTGCTTGCTCAAGCCTCTGACTGCTCAAGCACTGGTCATCTTGGCTCCCTGTATCTGTCTCTTTAGCTCTGCCTCTAAATCTTTCTTCTCACCATGCATTGTAGCACCAAGCAGGAGGTCAGGATTCACTACAGGGTTCTCTGATAATGCCTCACTTTACCCATCTCCAGAAGAGTGATAATAACAGTATCTAACTAATTGTGGATAAAGAGTATTGTATTGGGACTTTTTATAGTATTTATTATTATTGGCTAAACCAGAACAATCATGAATAATACAAAAGTATACCATGTATCAGATTCACAAACCTTTATAATAAAGGGACAAAAAATTGCCCATCATGACCCTTTGTATGCTTCATCCTTCTGGGCTGGTTTATTTACCATAATGTGACCCATATTGTTTCAAATATTGAACAAATTTCCAATTTCAGAGTTTATACTTTTAAATAGAAATTTAATATATTTCTGTAGATTCTCACTCTCAGCCCTTATGAAAATCCACTAATCCATAGTTTCCTACTATTTAGAACCACAGAAACCAGTGGTTTCTGCTTGCCATAATTCAAGAAGTCTTTTAGCTTTTGTTTTATGCATATAAACAGTCTGTTCTACCTTATTCATATTCTACATTTATTTGTTTGGCAGTAAGGGAATTTCACTGATTGCGTTGGCTTTTTATAGAAAACAAGGTGTTTCCAAATTTAATATTACCTGGAAAATTTCCTACAATATTTTAGTTATCATAGCAATATGAAATTGTTCATCTGAGACTTTACTATTGAAAAGATTTTGAGCCCCACCTTTAGAAACTATGAACAATTTTTATTGTAATGTATATTAAAATAAAATTCAAGGAAATTGAGGTCCTCTTCCTTTCTCAAATTGTGCAACATTTCATAAATTTTAATAACTTTCATTTAAACCTGAAAGAACTGAAAAAAATCTCCAAATAAAATATTTTGAAAGAATTTGTCCCTTAACATGTTTTAGCTGGGGATTTAGCTCAATGGTTCCACCGCCTGCCTTGTAAGCGCAAGGTCCTAATTTCGACACCTGGAACAAAACAAACCCCCCAAAACAAAAAAGAAAAACAACTTAAACAAAGAAAAAGATGTTTTATATATTTTACATTCTTTCCACTACTGAAATAAATACCTTTTTACTTAATAAAATTTATAGGGAATTACACTAAAATTAGTTATTTAATAAATATACATTATCTTGATGTATTTCTTTTTTTGAGATTTTGAAATATCTTGATAGTATACAAAATTACATGGAATTTTGAATGCCTTAGATGTTAAATTCATTATCTTTTAAAAATTCTGTCTTGTACTCATTGAAATTTATTCTAAATCAGTCCTTTAGATCAAACACATTCCTTAAGATCTAGGAAAAAAAAAGATTAAGCAAGTAACAGTGAAAAACCTAATTAGTGTTTTTACCTTCTTTATCAAACATGAGTAGAGAACTGATCAAATGCTTTTAATGGTCAGATGTGGGCAAGTTTGGGGCATTATCTTTCATCTAAAATAACTCTTTTGTGCATTATTTCTGAAGGATGGTTTGTTGGTGTAGTTTGAAAGAGGTTAAAATATTTTACATTTAAAAAGAAATTATGGAATGGTATTTTAAAAATCTTGCTTCATGCATGCATTTTCATCTTTTGAAGTATATGAAAAGACTTCAATAGTAGGAGAATTTGATTCTACCAAAAATTTAAAGAAATAATCTGAAATTAATTGCAAAATTAACCATCATAAGTACATATCTAGAGTTAAACATTTTTAAAAATTTTATATTGTATTTAATTTTTTGAAAGAGAATAAATTATATGCTCAAATAGGAAAATGAGCCTGTGAGAAAATTAAATTAGCCTGTGAACTTCAAATACATAAACACTTAAATGGAAAACATAAATTCAAACAGGAATTTTTGAAAGACACAGATAATTTAATATCAAAATTTTAATGCTATTAATCACTAAGATTCACTGATTAATTATTAAAGTCTAGTTTTTATTCTTTTATATAATTTATATAATTCTCACAATATTGCTATACCCCAAATTTTAAAATGAGAACATCAAGACAAAGTTTAATTATGATGATACAAGAAAATTGGTAAAGTCCATTGCTATCTGGTGCTGGTGTACAAACCTCTAATTACAACATTCTGGAGGTGATTACCTGTTATAGTTTAGATCTAAAATATCTCCCCAAAATCTCCGTGTTCAGAGGTGGGGCTTTCAGAAAGTGTTTGGGTTATGGGTGTACTATACTCATCAGTTGATTAAGCCATTGGTGAATTCATAGCCGAATGTGCTTATAGGCGGTGACGCCGGGTAGGAAAATGCGTCACTGGAAGGGTATGTTCTTGTCCTGGTTGCTCCCCTCTCTATGCTTCCTGGCTTCTGTAGTTTCAGAAGTTTTCCTCCCACACATCTTTCTGCCATGTTGTTTCCACTTTTGGAGCTGGCCTAAATCTTCTAAAAGGGACCCAACAATCAACCTTTCTTCCTTTCAGTGGCCGGTGTTGGGTATGTTCTCCTAGAAATGGGAAAGTGATACATTAGCTTATACAAAATTTAGGTAGAAAAGGTAAACCATATACTAGCCATAAAGAGTGAATTGATTTATTTAAATTCATTTAGCATTTGTGAGTGGTCAAGCAATTTAATTATTTTGAAATAAAAACTTCAAATTTGTATTGCAGCCATTACCCTTATATCAGTAATTTTAAATTATGTCTAGAGAATTTTTGAGAAAATTTCAACTGAAATGAGAAACTGTCTTTGCCAAAAAGTAATAGAATTAAGTCAAGTGTGCCATTCAACAAGCACTTACAAGCTCATTGAAACAATTGTTTGAATTGTTTTTGAAGGTAAAATAACCAATATGGTACTGGCAAGAAAGAAGGAAGGAAGGGAGGGAGGGAGACAGATAGAGAGACATAAAGAAAGGGAAAGGTGGCAAGTCTTTTACCTCAAGAAATTTTGCAGTCTAGTTGCAAGGAAATAAACTCTTAGGACCAGAATTGTTAATATTTGTAGCTGGTGACTTGAATGGAAACATCACCATTTCCTGCATCTTAGACTTTTAACCTGGAACTTTTATAATACTAACATTTTTAACATTAACTGCATTTTGAAATGTCAGAAATTGTTATTTCTGTTTCTCCCTGCTGTGGAGACATATAGATTCAGAATTTCTGGTATCTACTTATTAGTATATTTCAAAAGCTCTGTGCATAAGTGAGAAAATTCATTGAAGACATTCCTATTGTACGTAAATGCTGTCCAGTTTGCTTCTATGTAGTATTGTATTTCACCTTCATTATTTAATAATTTAGTTGAGTATGTATTTTATCTCTAATTGTTTTTGTTTTTTAAAACTTACTGAAGTATATTAAATATTTAGAAAGTTACACATGTCAACACTGTGTGGTGTAGATGATGTAACCAACCCCTGTCTGTGAAGAATCAGGCCGTGAACAACACCTGGAAGCCCTGGTCTCAAATTCCCTTAGAATTAGTAAACACCTTCCTCTAAAAGGCCCTACTATTATTCAGTTCCCCAAGAGACTGTATAATTTTTTGACTGCTGTTGTATTTACATTAATGGAACCGTACAATATGTACTCTTATGTTTGTCTTCGGTTTTTCAACATGTTTGTGAGACTTATGCATAGTTATGCTGGTGAATTTTGTTTATTCTAATTGGTATATAGTATTATATAGTGTAACTATATCCATTCTCCTTTTAGGTTCACAATTGCAGTTATGAATATACTAGTACCTCTTTTATTTACTTGGTGAAGGTACATAATTCCATTCGGATTATACCTAAGAGTTGGATTTGCTGGGGCATTGTTTGGGTATATTACATATTAGTGCTTCAGAAGTGTTGTTTAAAAAAGTTGTACCAATTTACACTCTCAGAAACAGCTATATGGGTTCCCGTTGTTTCACACAGCACAAGCATTTGAAATTTCTTACCTTTTGTATTTTAACCGTTGTGGTGATGAGGTATATTATCTATGGTTTTTATTTGCTTCCTCAGTGTTTAATTATCTTAGACTTATTGCCTATAGGATATCTTCTTTTATTAAGTGAAGTTTTCAAGGATTTTGTGCTTTTGTCTATTTTTTTCTATCAGACTTGTGCTTTTTTCTTATTTCCTGCATATTCTTGAAACAAGTCCTTTAATTAATATACGAATGGCAAACTCTGAGACCACTTATCATTATCTTCTCGCTTCCTTAATTATTTTTTAGTAAAATGGTCTTGCATCCAGGTAAATATTGCAGCTAGAATCCTAAATTTATTAGCATAAAATAACCATTTTATTATGTTTTCAAAGATTGTATAGATCAGGAATTCAGACAGTACAGCGGGGTTAACTTCTGTGTGCTCTGAAATGTCCAGGGCCTCAGCAAGGAAAAACCGAAGACCTTGGGGCTGGCATCCTTAGGGTTCCTTGTCATAAAGCCTGGTCATTTGGCTGTTTGAGTCTAAGACTGAGCTCAGCTTGATCACTTGAGGGGAGCACTTCCCTGTGGCTTGGGTTGAAGCTATAGCAGTACGAATGTTATTAAGTTGCAACAGGAAAATTTCTTAGGGGAAAATCTTAAAGGCAAGAATTTGAAGAGAGGAGAAAGCAATGGCGTTTTCTGACCAAATGGTGTAAGTCAAGTAGCATCATCTCATCCATTCTGTGTTCTGTTGATTACTAAGAAGGCCGTCCCTGATTCAAGGAGAAAAATGTTAGAATTTTTCTTAGGTGGGTCATGGTATAGAAAAAAAAAACAATTGGGGTGCATATTTTTGAGGTCATGTTTGTAAATTTACAATGTAAGAAAAACATATTTTTAATAGTTCAGTTTGGGATGTGTTGTCCTTTCTAAATAAGAGAATTCATGTATTTTTTTTAAAATTTTGCTATTTTTCTTTTTTGTTTTTGTCAATCCTGAATAATTATCCATTACTATATTCTATTATTTATTCTTTTTTCTTCTTTTTGAAATCCAGTGAGGTTAGCAGAATGCTCTCAATTTATCATCTATTATTTTTACCACCACTTATTTCTACTTCTTACAAAAACACATGTGGTAAATCTCAGTTATTTCTTCATTTGCATCTAGTATGATTAATTCTCTCATACCCAGGTCAATTTGACTGTTTAACTTATCACTGGATTCTTACTGTTCCTATGTCAAGTCTGGAAAGTACATGTGATTCTTCACCAAATATGTTCAGATATTTCTGATAATATCTCATTCTTAAATAATGAATATTGCTCTTGTGTCTTTTAAACATTCATGTACTTCTAATTTGTTTTCTACATCTGAATACTTAGAACCTTGATTCTTTAGAAAATAATTTGTGTGGTTCATGGTTTCATCTGATCCTCACTCATGGCTGCTTCCCTTTGTGTTTGCTGATTTGGGATTATGAGTCTTTTAGACAGGATATGTCTCTAGAATTCCTCAGAAGGCTATTCTTCAGACAAAAGTTCATTTTCTGGTGGTTTGGGATGGAATATCTCAGTGCAATTTTACGTTACTTTCATAGTGATTTCTTTAATATACTGTAGACACAAAAGCCAAAGCTATAAGCAGTCAGGACAGTATTCAAGTTATCAAGATGTTGTAGTTTGCATGTTTCCCAAAGTTGGTCTGTTGGAAGCTTAATCCAGTGGAACAGTGTTGAGAGGTGGGCCTTTAAGAATTAAGTCACAAGGACTCAGCCTGCAAGAATAAAATAATTTCATTATCATGCGAGTGGGCTTGTTATCTCAGGAACAGATGTGATATAAAGGCAAGTTTAGCCATATCTTTTCTTTTGCATGCATACTTTCTCCCTCTTCTGCTGTGGAATGACACGGCAAGGAGGCCCTCAGCAGATGTAGATCTGTCTTGGACTTCCCAGCCTTATGAAGCATAAGGCATACATTTCATTATAAATTATTTAGTCTATGATGTTTTGTTATAAGCAATGCAAAGTGGACTAAGACAGATGGATATATTATTCCAGGTCAGAGCCAAAGAGAACCATTCTAGTCATATTTTTCCTACTACATTTGTCACTAATTGGCAGCCTTGTTTTGCATGAGTCTCAGTTTTAACCTCATATTATTGTAGACTCAAGGTATTTTCTCCACTTTTCAGAGAAGTAGTTAAACCAAAGGACTTTTTGTTCTGGTGTTAGAAAATATTCCCAAGATAGCTGTAGTTCAGCAATCTGTCTTTGAATATCCTCTACATTTGAAGCCCAGAAGGTTTATTTTATTTTTAATACATGGATTCAGGTCTTTTTTGTTATTTTGTGTTTGTTTCTTCTTTTCCATGCAGTCTTATTACTTTGAATCAGAATAATTGTCACAATGTCAGATTTGCTTAATAGCAAAAGTGAAAATTTTTCTGAGGTATATATTTCCAAACACTTTAGAAATACACATTTGATCTATGCTATCTATAGGAAATGAAGGCAGCATGATTTTATAAATGCTATAGAAGGCTCAGTGTGACAAAGGTTGTCTTGAAAATTAGTTTATGTATGATCTTTATCATAAATTTAGCATCATTGAAATTCAAAAAAATTTTTCCCTTAAATTCTTTTCTTGGTACATTTTAGGTATACATTCAAAAACTCTTAAAAATATGATCATGTTTTTCATTTCTCTGATGAATATTTGAATATATTCCAATATGAGATTTTATGTAGTCAATTATAAATTATTTATTAAGAAAGATGGAATTATAATAATCCTTTTGGCCCTATGTAACTGTGAAAAATAGTGTAGGTGGTACTGCTTTGTTACCATGTGTGCTGAACTAACCACACTAGCGTACAGCTGGACCTATATATTATTTCTACTGATGATAGCTTGTATTGCTGTACCCTAGCCTTGACCCTTTCAAATTAGATTTATAAATATTGCCTTGTGAGAAATCTACAGATTTTGGTTTCTGGGAACCAGACAGTGCATTCTGATGGTGGATACTGCATCAGGGAATTGTTTACCCTCTCTCTTTCACAAACACATTGACCTTTTGAACTTGGGGCAGTAATAATCCTGTTGGTCTAACATTTTGTAGCAGGAATTCACTAAAACTTCATTTTTCTGGAAAATTTCCATTGGGAACAATCAGCAGAAATGCTGAGGATAAATTTTATAGATATATGTAGAAGCCATAGAGGTGTGAATATCTACAATAAATCCAAGAGTTTGCTTCTCACATGTGTTAAGGTATTTTCTGTGGTGAGAAAGTTATTATTTTCAATTACTCTCAGAATGCAGAATTGGGAAAAATAAATGAAAATTGTGCTTGCTTTCAACAGAAGGATAATATTTTTAATAACTAAAACTGTTCAAGAGAGAGTGACACTCATGTAAGAAACTAAGAGCCTTGGAATTCAATATACTAAAAATTTTTCTAATGAGTAAATGATATCTTCACATTTAACCAGGGACAAATCTAAAGATAGATCCATTGTAAGAATCAAGGTCTCACATCATAATGGTAGATGGTAAATGAGTGATAAATCAGTTATATATTATTGTTCAACCAAATGGCCTCATTCTTAGCAGCTTAAAATAGTGCACATGTGTTATTTCCCACAGAAGCTCGTGGTTTTCTCCTTGTCATTCATTCTCACACTTCAGAGGTAAGCACGGTCCTGACTTTTAAGTTTAGCCCAGATTTGGATAGTGTTGAAATGCAGCCACATAGTATATATATAATTTTCTATGTCTTTAATCATCTAAATTGTTTTTGCCCAGAGTTTGCCATATGCCACATGTAATTTAGTTCATTTTAATACTATGTAGCAGTTACAGTAAGAATATACTACAATTTATTGATGAATTCAAGTGAAAAAGGACATTTGCATTATTTATTGTTCATTCTTAGGATTTTTCAGATTCAGTCATCCTTGGACATGTATACGTAGATTATTTCAGTGTGTTGGCTTTGATAGAGTGCCCATTTTCATGTTTTCCTAAGTGGATATACCCAATGTCATGCTCACCAGCAATATATAAAACACCTATCTCCTCTACAAAATCAACAAAAAACACAGAATTTTGTCCTTTTGTTTTTATTTTTGTTTTGCTATTTGTGTGTGAGTGTGTTTATATATATTTTCGAGTGGTTTTGGCCACTTAGAGATGCCATTTGTGAAATGTTTGTTAAATTGTTCATTTTTTAAGCTAGTTGACTATATTGATTTACAGAGTTTTCACATATTGTGGATAAAATTCTTCATATATATATTGAAAATATATCATCTTATTTTGTAGCTTCCCTTTTTATTATCTGAATGGTGCCTTCTATAGAAATTTTTATTGTTGACCCAGAAGGAAGCTCCCCCATGCCATCTCATGCTCCTAGGGCAGAGAAGGTGAGCCGATCCCAGCACCTGGAAGGAGGCTCCCCTGCCGCCATCCCATGCTCCTAGGGCAGAGAAGATGAGCCACGTGGGCACCAGAAGCACCCCGCCCCCCGCCCCCATGGAAATGAGAAAACACATAAACAAGCCTCAATAACAGACTTCCAGATTACCTACAGCAACCTCAAAGAGAAATGAGATGGAACAATCTGATACTCAACCACCTGGACTCTCTGAACTGGCAACAAAAGAGGATCTGGGAAAAATGAAATCAGAAATAATT
>NW_004624777.1:13824331-13857913 GCF_000247695.1 Heterocephalus glaber
GTCTTTGCAAATAGGGAAGGGTGGAGGGGGTGAAGGGAGGGCAAGGGAAGGGGGAAAAAATAAGAACCAAGATACTCATGTATGTAATGGTACAAGATCCCAATGACGAATGTAACTGTATTTTATACCTAAAATGTACCAATAAACTTAATGGGAAAAAAAAAGAAATTTTTATTGTAATCCAATTTTTGAACATTGTATTTTATATGTAATGCCTAAATTATCATAACTAAGACTTTTTTTGAGGTATGCTCTCTGTATGTAATCCAGGCTGGCCTTCAACTCGCTATGTAGTGTAGGCTGGCCTCAAACTCAGCAGTCTTCCTGCCTCAGGTTCCCAAATGCTTGGATTAAAGGCATGTACCACTATGCATGGTTAAGAAATATTTTTCAAGTCCAGGTAATGATATCTTCTCCTATGTTTTCTCTAAAACATGCATGTTCTGAAAGTACATTATTAAGCTCTACGTAGAATATTTCCCAAAGACCACAATCAATCTTTCCTCCCAGTATGTGTATGATTTTTCCCATATAAAGAGGAGGAGGCTAATCACTCTCTTGATGTGACCTAGCTTTAGTGCTTGCTTGATTAGAATGTGGAGAAAGTGATGCACTGAGAATTCCATGCCTAATCCTAGGAAACTGTTGAGCTTCTTCCTCAAAATCCTGGAATACTCCTCCAGTGTCTGCCTTGTGAGATGCTCCAGGTCCATCGCAAGGTTATGGAAACAACCCAGTATGCTACCTCATTTATCCAGGGTAATCATGTTTGGAAGATGAAGGAATTAATATGTATGTGTAATATTTCTACTGTATTAACATAAGTACTTTTAATATCAAGTTATAGTTAGTGAAATAAAAAGAGAAAAAAATAATATTGCAGTGACTAAGTAAATGTTATATAAACTCATACAGATTTCATGAATTTTAAATTAAGGGTTTTAGAATGACATCTCTAGAAATGACTTACAGTACCCAGCACAGAATCTATCATTGGTTGATAAAACACTATGTTTCAGCATATTTGTATATATATTTATTTGTAGCATATAAAAAGGCAAAATTTATATTAACTAGTTTCTGTGCCTTAGTTGGACACCTGATTTCACTGTAGTAAAGGGAGGATAATATTCTTACTTATCCCTTTGTTTTGTTGTAAATTTACCTACAAAAAGGCACCTTCAAAGACAGAAAAATATCTAGTCAATATCATCACTATAAATAGTAATACTGGAATATATCTATATATCTATATCTATATATATATCAAATGTAACTAGAACTTTATAAAACTATGACTGTGTTCAAATATAATTTTATAGATATATCACATGATCTTTATTTCTATAATTTATGTAACATAACTTCATTAGACATTATATCTTCTGAAGAGTCCCTTTCAAATTTGTTTATATGTGACCAAGGTAAAGCATCCATATAATGTAATATTACTACTTTCTAGGGGCTGAGGTTTTGGCTTAGTTGTAGAGCACTTGGTTAGCATGAGCAAAGCCCTGGGTTCAATCCTTGGTGCTGGAAAAAAATGTTCTAACTTTTAAAATTGCCAGTTTTATGCTTTCCTTAAGGTCTGGCTGTGAATATCTTTTGGAAGTACAATGAAACATGCTAAAAGAAAAAAGAAGTCTATTATAAACCCAAAATTATATTTGGCAGACACCACATCCAAATCCACAAATAGAACGCTTTGGAAGATCAAAGGTAACAACTAGTGATGCTTTATTACCATGACCATATACAAAGATTTTGCAGTTAATTTGAGGTTGTACATACTGATTTCAAAAGGAGAGACTCAGAGATTAGTTATTTTCTTTTTTGAGAGTTTGGCTTTCTTATGTATACTATTGTAAGAGAGGGGAGAATGTCTTTTAAAGGATTCTATAATTTATACTCATTTCCATTGCAGAGTTAAAAGTAATATTTTTCATGACAAAGGTCAAGAAAAAATGTGAGTTCTGTGATGTATTTTAATATAATAGTTCATCTGGTGAATAGTCTTAATGTTTTTAAAGGGTAATTTACCTGTCAATCTAGTACCATTCTGGCATACAAATTAATGCTTGCAAAGAAAATATTTAAGTGAAGAAACAGCAGGAGAATGGAAGAAAAGTAGGCAGTCTTCAGAAATGATGCCATTGCATTTTCTCACTAAATGAAAACATGTATTAAGCATCAAAAATGCCATAATACCTGTGTTTTTGAAATATTGACCAAAATATTTATAGCCCATGGATGTTGATTGCCCCTGTAGGATACAAAATGATACTCAGATGATTAAATTTAAATCAATAGACTTTGGCATCATGAACATTACTAGATTTTTGTAACTGTGAATGACTCACTTCGCCAAGTTACTAGCTCCAAAATATAAACACAAATGTAATTGTATCCAATCAATTGAATACATTTTTTCAAATGTTTAATGAAGTAGACTCTTTTCCATGCTGCTATTCAAAATATTTTAGCTTTATTCTGAAACAAATGGTGTGGCCTAGCCATCACACAAATAGAGACTCAGGATAATTGAAAGATAGTAAGTTTTAACCTTGTCTAGTACTGTTTCCACTCAGTCATAATGATGAATAACATTTTTTATAGCACTGAGGACTGAACCCAGGGCATTTGCACTCAGCTGTATTCCAGTCTTTTAAAAATTTTCTTATTTCGAGACAAGGTCTTGCTGAGTTTTTAAATTGCCTAGTCTAGGCTTGAGGCAGGCTATCCTCCTGCCTCAGCCTCCCAGAGTTCTGGGATTTCAGGCATGTACACCATTCCTGGCAATTATGTTTAACTTTTATAACAACTGTTAAAGTTTAAGGAAGCTTAAGATTAACTAATGAGAAAATTTTCAATTAACTATATTTGCTTATTTCTCACCTTTTGAGAACCTAAATATGACATTAGTATTTCAAATTTAGGTAATATATATTTCTCGGAAGGAAGAATTCACTCATGAAGTTTTATACCATTAACAGCTGTTGGTAAACTTAATGTACATATTATCCATGCAAAATAATGAAACATATAAAACTGTCTAAATATCCATCATCAAAATATCAAGGTAATGTCTGTTTTACTTTATTCAGGAGATATTTAATTCATGGTAACCGCAATCATTTTTTTGTGTTTTGATATACAGTCTTCACCACTAAAGACAAGTTCTCTTCACTATGTGGTCAGAATGAGTTCTTCAGGAGCTACCATTTGACTTGTTAGTTTAGGCAACCACATCTGTATTTGCACAGGTCAGCACATAAAGCACACATTCCCACCCTAATGCCTCTAAAGGGACCTCTTTTCCCCATCGTATAATCACTAGCATTTTGGAAAGTTGAGCAGACATTCATCCAGTATGCAATACTAAGCATTTTAGGAATTTACTTGCAGCTGAAACAATTACACAGTGCCACAGAGAAATGTGACAATAGAGATAATCAGTCTCTCAAGACTATAATGTGTTCTTTGTATGCATGGCTACAAGTCAGGATGCCAGAGAGGAATGCTGGAGCTAACACACAGGGCACCTGCCATTACAAACACATAAAAGGCTGCGGAAATGTTTCAACAGGATCTGGTAAATGGATGGCACAGCTATTTCATCAAGTTTAAATCTAATTGCTTTAGCCCTTGTCACACTAATGGCAATACTGTTCCTGTTGCTGTTGATTCGGAAACAATGCTGCTGTGTCCATTATAGCAGTCCTTCACTCTCAAATGAAACACTATCTGTGCATTATTGTACAATGGATATGCAAAGTGTAGCCAGTTAGAAAACTCATGGGAATCTATCCCTCCAATTTGCTGTGTATTTGAAGTGCTAATAAGCCTTGAAAGTCAATGAAACACATTCAACATATATGGTGTCAGAAAGGTAACAAACACTTCAAAAGAAACTCAACATAAAACTTTTTTTGAAAAAAAAATATGACTTCTTTTTTATTTTTATTTTTTGCTGATATGCTCTTTTGTTCTTTTGCTTACTTTTTGGCTAATGGACATAATTTCAATGGTCTGTATATTTTCTTTACTCATAAAAAACAATTTGGCAAATGTATTGACTTAAGGAAGCTGGTGAAGAGTTTCTGACTTAACAATAGCTGTATTCTGCAGTCAAATGCCCTATCCCTGAGCTATATCCCCTGCAATAGCTATATTCTGTGAAAGAGGTAAGGGATGTAGTTCTCCTATTCTTTTCATTCATTTAGTTATTAATTGACCAAATTAATATGTAGTGAATTTATAAAGCTGTATATTTTGGGTTAGGCAAAATGCTAGTTGCTGTGCTTATAGTCAGTGTTGTACAGTCACCTTTGTTTCTACCCTCATAGGGCTTGAAATTAGATGGAAATAATTGTTAATTGATTTATGCAACACATGAGGCAGAATTTGATGCAAAGTTATCTTTTCTTTTGCAGATGTGTAGAGAAATACAGAAGCTATTTTTGCTGTGAAAATAGGGAATTAGTAGGGCACTGGCAATCAGATAAAAGATAAATCTCACTCTTGCTGTTTCTAGGAATACTGCCGCTTGGGATGGGAATGGGATGGGAAGATGTTTCTTATGTCCAAATAGGATGATGAAAATCCTTATGCACTCACCCATACTCATGGATATAATTTGCTTAAGCAAGTAGTTGAATTCATACCATTAGTATTTATTGCACATTGAGAAGATTTTTTTGAGTTGGCATTAGTATTTAATCATCATTTCTATAATTTCAAGCTGTCTGCATTCTATATAACTGACTCACGTAAAGACTTTTCTGCACAATACTCTTTGTATGATGAATTTTATCTGCTTTTTAAATTTATGTTGGAGAATTTTCCTTAAAAATTCATGAAGTTATACAGAAGAGGATGTAACTCATCTATAGAAAGAAGAGATTATTACTACAATACCCTATATTTATATGATGTTTTATTTTTAATAATAAAACATGAAATAATATTTATAGAAAGCTAATAAAAATGACTAGAAAGGAACATAATATGATAAATTAAAAATCAGTGTAAAATCTGTGAAACAGAATGGATAGCAACATCCATATCCATATGTGTATTACATGTTCAGTAGTCATAGTATGAAATTTTCTGAAAACTTTTTATTTTGATAAAATAAGTCATCAATATAGTAATATGATCTTTGTTTCATTTTCTGTGATTTGGTTGCAGAATAATAGAAATTTGGGGATAACTATTTTATAAGAGATCCTTTCAATAATTAATTTAACATATATTCTGATATGTGTATTAAAATTAATTGCTGTGAAATGCATGGCACTAAATACTTTGACAGTAGTGTAAAGAGGGTTCAATCAGAAGTAAATTTCAGTGGCATTGTGCCTGCCTGCCAAATGCAAGATTCTGAGTTCAATTCCCAGTACAGAAGGGAAAAAAAAAGAGTAGATTTAAAATGACTTCAAAGGAATAAATGAGAACAACAAATAGTGATAAGACCTTATCCTGTCACCAAATTCTAGATATCAAATTATTTTTATCATCTCAATTCTCTTGGTTTTATTTCTTCAAACATTAAAATTCAGCTTTGAAGAATTTCAAATTAGCAAACGTTACTTCGAAATTTCCAATGTCATATTTCTCAAATTGATGTGAAATATTGTACAACATAATGGCCTGACATGTGGTAAGCTGACTCAGTAAGGCTTCTCTCTCTGGGTTTTTTTCCTTTGCCTTTAGATTTATGGTTATCCTGGTCCTATAATATCAACAAGAGACAATATCAATCTTTCTACACCATTTGGCACACTGGAGTTATTTTTCCTTACCATATCCCAATTCTGACCCAGCTTTTTCTGACATGGGGGTAGCAATATTATGATCACAAGCTACCCACCACCCTTTTCAACTTATCTCCTCCATATGTGTGATTGTGAGTCTAGAATTTGATATCTTTAACTTAAGAAATTATACCATCTGGCCTTAGGTTATTTTACTCATATTTAACTAAAATGGCCTGTTGACAATGACCAGAAGGGGAATTCTATTTTCATCCAAACCTTTGTCCAATTCCATGCATTGCTTATTCTGTTTAGGAATGTACTGTAGAAGATAAATTCAGGTAACAGCTCATAAGACCACATGAAAGGTCAAGATAATATGATATTGTGGTTCAGAAGAGATAGCTTCTCGCCAGCTAAAAGCTTTATGCAAGAGGTAAATCTTGAGGGATAGATTGGATTAGTATCTACATAACGAAATTCTCTTTCTACACAGAAGATCTTTTTCTCCATCCATTTATTTTTATTATCTAAATGTATATATAGATAAATTACCTCTTCCTGCAAACAAGACTGAATAATACTTTAATGAGAATTCTGTGGAGGAGTAAAGATAAGATATTAATACAAACTTACTCCCCACACTTAGACATTTTCTTACTCTGTTGTGTGTTGCTATAATAAAATTTCTGAGGCTTTAGAAATGAAAGAGGTATTTGATTTATGATTATGGAGACAAAATTGGGCACTTATACTGAAGTGAGGACTTTTGTTGCATCACAACATGGTAAGTGGCATCACATAGTGGAAGCATTCAAGAAATTGCCTGGTGAGAGAGGAGGCAAGACTAGGGAGGGCCCAGGTTTGCTTTTTTTATGACAACACATTCTTGTAGGAAGTGACCAATTCTTATGAGATGGAACCACTTAAAGACCAGCATTATTCTCTTCACAAAGTTAGTTATGACCTTTCAATACCATTATATTGGGACCACACTTTAAGCTCATGAACTTTTCGGGACAAGCCATATTGGAAACTCAAGGCTTATAATAGAGCGTTAACTTTATTTTTGAAACAACAAATGTGCATCTCCCCAGCACTCTTCTTTTCCAGGGAATATACTGTTTCCCTTTGAGACTCTTTTCTCCTTTTTACAAACCCTTTAGGGCTTAGGTAGAGGCCACAGGAAAACTATCTACTCAATCTTAAAGCTCAGTTTGCACAAATTACTTGGAATTCTTATTGACAATTCCTAGACTCTTCTTCCCTGATCTCTGATTCAGTGGTCAATCCTGATCACTCTCAGTGGTCAGTTGCAGATCACTCACTCACTACAGGATATCTTGGATACCTCAGGCTCTTATGATTGTTACTGAAGCTAAGTCAGCCTCCTTCAAAGAGTTTCTCATCATTCATTGATTCCTTCTCTTTCCCAGGTTCAGACATTGCCACTGCAGTGTATGAGGACTTTGACTTTAAATGTTCTCAACTGTTCACCACAGTGTCACAGTCCTGGGCCAGCAGATACCGCCAACCATTGTCTTTTGCAGAACTGGACCTTCCTCTATACACTGAATTATTTCTCTGTGCTGCTTCTGCCTGAGATCTAGAGGTATGTGTTCTTACCTTCTGGTCAATGTCTCTTTAAGGGTCATATTTGGGCAAATCACTCAAAACAACAATTAAATACTAATACCTCTATTAACAAATATAACCACAGATACCAACCTTAACTTTTAACTATCTTTCAATACAATCAGCACCTACACAAATTGTGTGATACATTAACTTAATTAGTAAAGCTATTTCTGTGATTGGACCAGAATATCAATTTCAGATATTTTTGAAAATTTGTAATGAATATTACATGTATAACTACTAGTAATTATTTTCTCATTTGACTCATTTTATTCAGGAATGGAGCCTATGATAGTAGAGAAATAGGAGACTTGTCTTCCCTTATCCTATGTCAACATTTGGTTTTTAGCTGTGGGATTTTCTGTTAGGTATTTGTGATGATTTGTGCAGTCTGTAAGCATCGAAATATAATTCTTATATTGAGGGTTTTATTATGTTTCTGATTATTAGCTCTCTCATAACTTGGAATTATTATAGAATCAAAATGATAGAGCCCGGTCCTACGGATCCTTTATATTTTCTCTCATGAAGAAGCCAGGATCCATGTGGCACTAGAGATTGCCTCTGAAATGAAGCCTGTTTTGTATAAAATGTAATTTTGCAACAATAAAGCTTATGTCACTGTGATGGAATAAAAGTTTATACCTGAGATATTTTGACTGCTATATTATGGTTTAGGTTGCAGTTTGTAGTTTAGTCAAAAATTTTATATGAACTTCCAAGGGAAAAGTTAGAAGATTATGATTTTTAAAAATGTATTTGTGGTTGTTGGCTTCTCAAATATGATTCTTTATATCACTTGTTCTTTAGTAAACAAGGGACTTTTTCTGAAAGAGCTTTTAAACAATCTGATGACAGTTTCATGATTTTCAATGAATAATAAACACCAAGTTTTATTTACATGCTAGAAATAGTATGTTTATTTGTGAATATATCCCATGGCTACCTTTTATTGACAGATAATTTATTTAAAGATTTAGAGTTACCTTCCCAGGAAATGACATCCTGAAGCCCTAGTTCATTGTTCTTTTAAAGAAAATATTTTTTATTAGTGTCTAAACTAGGACCTTAGGATTTATATAGAACTGATAAAAAATATATGGCTTTTGAAAAACAATTGAATAAGACTCTTATGTCTTTAAGAAGTTTTTCTTCTTTAATATAGTAGTTTTGATCTAGAAAAATGTGGTAAAAATGATAGTCCTTTTCTCACTGAATGTAATATGTTCTATCAATTCAATGTTTCATTCCTTCTTCACATCCCAAAACTGAAATCTTTTTAGGTCATGAGATTGCTGTTTTCTGAAAAATTAATGACTCAAAAAAAGCAAGAGAAATCTACATCTCAAAAACTATTTTGAAAGTTTACAAAGTGAAAATGTGAATAATCTTTTTTTTCTTTTCTAAGAAGTTAAAAATTCAACTGAATAATAATTTTTGTGAAAGATTTTTAACATTTCATTTATTTTCAGCATATTTAAATAGTTTGTTTCTAGGTGGAGAAAAACACTTGGATTGCCAGAAATATTACTTATTCAAAGTACAATGATTGGTAAGAAAAGACAATTACTAGTGCCTCATCCCATAGCTATAAAATTCTTCTTTTTTCTTCTACTGCACTGAGGTTTGAAAACAGGGCCTGTGTCCTGAGTTACATCTCCAGGTGATTTTATTTTATTTTATTTATTTTGTGAAAGAGGGACTGGCTAAGATGCTCAATGGCCCCCATTGGGCTTGAACTTGTAATCTTCCTGTTGTAGGCTCCTCTAGTGTAGGTATTACAGATGTGCACCACCACCCCTGCTTGAAATATGTTTGATAGATTGATGAACACAAGATGGGGGCTCTTGTAGAGTTTATTCAGTTTACCATTGACATATCCATGAATGAAAATAAATAAAAATATAATCCTACAAGTTACAACAGTAAAACTAATGATAATTTTGTTTCAAAAAAAACAATGTACAAAAATATATTACCAATTTTGTTACACTGAGAACACTGTTTTGTGGTTTAACTTTATCTTGCTACATGGAACAGAACAAACATCAGGAAAATACAGTCTCAGAGAATAAGGTTTCAGTCAACCAAAATTTTTAGCTGTTATCTATTTTCAGTAAAAATATTGCCTTTTAGGGGCATCCCACTTTCTAGTCCCCCTTCTGTCTGTCTTAGGCAGCAGCTTTCTTTCTCTCAATAAATTTTTCCTACTCAAAAAAAAAAAATTATCTTTGAAGTTAGATAATTCTTGGACCCTTCCAAAATCTCAGTACCATTTGATAGAGGAAGCTATTAGTAAGTCTTTTAAAGAGTCGTAAAGATAGAAAAAATATTGACTGTCAAGTAACTGGCATATCGAATATAGCAAATTTTGCTTTATACATTTTCAAAAATAATAAGAAGAGCAGATCTTAAACCAATCAATAGAGGTGAAATTCAATAATTCCAGGCATTGCAAATAGAGTGGAATGTGTAAATCAACATGTCCCTGAGCTCTACACATGAGAAAACATTTACTTTTATTTATTTGGTTTGTTTCCTTATCTTTGAAAATGAGAGTCCACTGTTCTTGTCTGTTTGCAAACATTTTATCAAAATAGCTCTATTCCAGTCAAATGAAGATAATCATAATTATGTTTGTGAGGAAATAGTCTCTCACAGCATATTAAAAGAAGGTAAAACAATAGGAAACAAATAAAAGAAACAAGAGAAAAAAATGAAAATAAGCAGAAATGAAATTATATAAAAGATAATACACTGGGATTAAAAGTGAACCTTGTAGGGGAAAAGGAAGGAATGAACTTCCATTAACATGATATCTATGGTAGAGTCAGGAGGGAGGAAAAGTTAACTTGGGAAAACCAAGTTAGTTATTACAAAACAACAGATAGAGTATAAGTGGAAAAAGATACGTAGAAATGACAAGATGGAAATCATGTACATGAAAGTTAATTAAGAGAGCTTCATTAAGTCAAATCTAAGAAAACCAGAAATGGCTGAGACACATAATATGGTTCCTATGTGTACAACTCTGTTCTAATAACGTATACTAATTGAATTCTTATAAATTTCCGTGTGGTAATTACTGATGTCATTATGTTTTATAAATTAAGGCACTAAGAATCCAATGAGATTATAAAATACAGACATTAGTAATAGTAATAATAGTAATAATACTACTAATAGTAAAGTTGGGATAGTAACTCAGGTTCAAGCACAGCCTTCCTACAAAATTATTATGTAAGGATATAAAGATATATTTCTGAGTTTAAAAATTTTATAGATGGGCAAGGGAGAGGATGATCATATTGAAGACCTACAAAATACATTATAAAATCAGTGCATTGTGAAAAGTTTGAACATTTTCTTAAGTTTTCTGAAGTTTTTTATATTTCAGGTATTAATTTTACTTAGATGTACATGTATTTACACTCATGTACAAAGAGACCCTTATCATTGTGGCCATTTTCTGAAGCAGTTCTAGAAGCCTTTTCTCTAGTCTTGAGTTACACTATCTTGGTTGTCTTGATGTCCTGAATTTATTCAAAATATTTACCAGTCATGGTCATTTTGACTCTGGGAAAGAGCTGGAAGCTGCCCAGTGCCAGATCTGGTGAATAAGATGGATGAGAATATACGGTAATATTTTTTATTTGACAGAAGTTTCTGGAAACTTGATCAACACAGTAAAAAATGGTGACTGTTTAAATTTTAAAAATAATTAGTACAGTAAAAGACATACTGCCATTAATCCCCTTCAAAAAACTCAAAATACTCCATATCGCTTTGGACACACCTATTTTTAAAATTGAAATATTCACCATAGTTTTTGTTCATCCCATGTATGTGCATCATATGTTAATGTATGTACATGTGCAAGAGAGAGAGAGAGAAAATATTTACAAGAGAAACGTTTCCTGCTTATTTTACCCGTGTCTATAACAAGTACTTTTATTCCTAGGATGGAGAGTGAATAATAATACAGAACGTTTCCTTACCCTAGCGTGAGTAGGTGGTAGGTGGTTATCTCTCCTCTTGTAGAACTGAAAGAAAATAAACAACCTAGAACATTTATTTAAAAAATAAATCATTCATCAAACCAATGAGTCACATTCCTTATAAAATATATTTCTCTTTACCTAAATGGGTTTATTTCCAGTTTCTTAAAAATTATTATAGGATGATTGATGTTTAGATAATTCTATTTTTAAATGTCTCAGATATTAGAAAACAAAATATATTTACAGTGAGAGAACTGGTAGGTGTACAGGGGTTATCTGTAAATTATTGATTAAATATATTCAATGATAACAGCAACTAAGATTAAAGTATATGTTCCAGTCTCTCAGATTTGGCTTCAAATCTTGGCTTTTATATCAAGATTATGGTGCTAGTTATGGAATATAAAATCATTAAGCTTTTGTTCCCTTTTTGTGAAAAAATAATGCTTTCCTGCTGAATGTGTCCCTTTCTATAATTCTCCAAAGAGCTAAACCATTTATTAATTACATATAGTCACATGACATTTGTTGTGCCAAAAACTACTTCTCTCAATGATATGCTATAATTGTACCTCTGACTTTTCCTTCATAGTAACACCTCCCTCTTTTAAGTGGATGTCAGCAATTGGTGTTCTGATCAGTCATATTACAAGGGAAGTCACTTATTTTTGAAAGATTATTTTGGATTGGCTATAGACAGACTTACAAAACATAAACCACTCGAGGACAAGGATCTTGTTTGTCTTCTTTAGTATAGTGTCTACTTCATGGAAAAGTGCCTGGTGTATGTGATCAGAAAAATTTTTGATGGAATTAGACACTAAGATTCTCATGTGTTTAGGCAGTGTATATAATTGTGAATTTGCACATTGAAATCCTCTATATAATTGGGTAAGAAAAGCTTTCAGTTACAATGTTTGGTGAGCTACTTAATCTCTAGACTCTATAGACTCTTCGGGAACAATAAATAAAGGTCTCATCAATATTCTTTATATGGAGGCCCTATAGTCTTTCAAAAGAAAAACTTATCTGGGCCTACATCACAAATGTATAGGGTATAATAAAAATATGAAGAATATTTACATTAAAGAATGTTTGCCAGTAAAATCATATTGTCATTTATCTCACTCTAATGACTTTACTCACTCATCCCTTGCTTTAAATGCACTTATCCCATCATTCTTGCCACATTCTGAAGCAGTTCTGGAAGTTTTCTTTCATGAGTGTCTTTGTGCTGTCCTGGAAACCTCAATGGGCTGAATTAAATCAAAACTTTTACCTTTCATGGTCATTCCATGAAAAACGTGGTTACAGACATAATGTTTTTATGACCCTGCCTTTCTCCTGGATGGGCCCTTAGCAGAAGCATTCACCTTATTTTTAATCACACCTCATGAAAATTAATTGTTATGCATTTTTTACCATAATAAACTTTTTGAAAAATTTAAACATTCACCATATATGTTAATCACTCTGTAAATTTTTAGTGAAAGGCAGGAGAGGAGATACAATTAACAATTGGTAACACATTAAGGAATGGTTTAAATTCACCCACTGGCATCTAATATCGCACATCTGTTCCCACTAATAATACTAAAGACCCAGAGAATTACTTGTTGCTCAAACGCAAAAGTAATTGATCTTTCTGAGCTGTCAAAATGTTCAGTGAAACTATATTGTAGATGAAGTGGCAACTCATAATATTAATCAATTGACATATACAGTTTTTTGTTTTACCATGAGTACATTTTGGGTTGCAGTCTAATTATAATAAAATAAGAAATTCACATCTGCAACAGAAATGAACATGACAAGTACAGAATATTAATATAAGGTTTTAAGGCAGAGGCTAAGACATTTGGAAGAAAGGTACTTAACAATCTGACTCCTAGTTGATTTTTCATCCACGTGGGGATTTCTGTAGCTCTGGAGCAGCAGCTGTTTTAATTGAAATGTTATGTGAGACAAATAATTTTAAATTTCTATGTAAAATTAATAATTGTATATCTAAAATGTACCAATAAATTTAATAAGTAAAAAACTCTAAATATTCACCAGAAATATTCACAAAACCTTTGAAATAAAATTATAGGGAAAACCTTGGTCAGTAAGCCATTTGTGTGTATGTATTTTGAGTTCCTGTACATTTACATATTTTCACTTAGTATGACTGGATGCCCTTTATTTGTCTAGTACTGATTTTGTTGCTGAGGATACATTAGTGAATAAAACTATCTGCCTAAAAAGGCTCGCATAAATAAGAGATATACGCTCAGTACAATTAGTAACTAAGTGAATTGCACATTAAAGAGTAACAAGAATGTAAAATGGAGCAATATTAAAACATATGGGTGAAGAGAGCAAGGAGCAAAGAGATTGAAGTTTAAACATAAGAGGGAAGGATACTGAACTGATTTTTCTCATATAACAACTTTATTGAGATGTATTTCACATTTTGAAGCATTTACCAAATTAAATTGCACAAGTTGATTCTTCCATCAGTGGTTTGTAATTTTAAGTGTATAAGACTTTTCACTTTCCTGGGTAAACATTTTATTTTTTACATATGTTATTGTAAATGTTATTGTTTCCTTAATTTCTTTTTTGAGTGGGTCTCTTTCAGTGTACAGAAACACTGCTGCTTTTTCTAAGTGGATTTTGCATTTTGTGGCATTACTGAATTCTCCTGTTTATTCTGGTTTGTGTGTGTGCATATTTATGTATGTGTGTCTTTAGGGAATATATAAATGCACATATAACCACATTTTACTCCGTCCTTTCCAGTGCAAATATCTTTTGTTTTTTAACTGATTGTTCTCGCTAGGATTTCCAGTATCATTGTGTTAGATAGAAGTTGTTCAAGCAGACATCCTGCCTTGTTCTTAATCTTATCAAAAATGGTTTCATTGTTTTCATAGAAAGTATGTTAGTTGTGTTTTTCACATATAGTTTTTATTATATTGGGTTAAGTTCCTCTGTATTTAGTTCATTGAGAGTTCTTTTTTTAAAATCATGAATGGTTATTGGACTTTCTCAGTTTCTTTCTCTGGATCTAAAATAACATGACTTTTTTACCTTTATTTTGTTAATGTGATGATGAATGTGATATTAATTGATTTTCTCATTTTGAAACAGCCTTTTATTCTTCTAGTAAATTTAACTAAGTTGTGCAACCTTTGTAATATGGTGTTTAATTCAATTTTGTAGTATGCTATTTACAATTTTCCTGGCTATATTCATTTAGGCCATTTATCGGTAGGTTTTCTTTCTGATAGTGTCTCTGTGTCTTATAGTGTCCATGTCTGGTTTTGGTATCAAGACACTGCCAATTGAACCAAAAGTGACCCCTCTTCTTACATTTTTTGGAAGAATTCAGGAAGGGTTGGTATTCATTTTTTTTTGACTCTCACCAATGAAACCATCTAGACTTGGGATTTTCCTTATTGGAAGGTTTTGAATTACTGATTCTGTCTCTTTATTCTTTATTCAAGAAGACACAAATAAGTGGAAAAAATCACGTGTATGAAAATATTGCTAAAATATCTATACTATTCAAATATCTAAAGTGATTATATAGATTCAATGTAATCTTTATCAAAGTCTCGTAGATTTATTTTTACAAAAATAAAAAATATCCTAAAATTTGTAGAGAACCACACAGCATCCTGAACAGCCAAACTAATATAGAGCAAAAGAATAAAGCTGGATATAGGACACTTCCATACTTTAAATTATACCGCAAAGTCATACTGATGAAGATATTATGAAACTGGCATAAAAGCAGAACTATTGACCAGGCACAAGGCACCACAGTGGTACATGTGTTACTTTCAGGTTTCTAGGAGGCTGAGGCAGGAAGATCTTAATTCTAGGCTCAGCCTGGCGACTTAGCAAGACCCTGGCTCAAAATAAAAATAAAAAAGGGTCTCAGGATATAGATCAGTTTGAAGGCTCTGAGTTCAATCTGCACTGACACAAAATAAAACAAAACGACCAGACATACAGACCAATGAAACAGAATAGAATAAACCCATTCATATATGATGTTTACTGATTTTTGCTAAGAAGGCCAAGAGGAAAGAAAGTATCAGGGAAGGACAAGCTCTTCAAGAAACAGTGTTGGGGAAACTAGCAATCTACATACAAAAGAAAGGAAGTGGGATGCTAATTTTATAATATATGTAAAAATAAACTCAAATGATTTAAACATATTACTTCATACTGTAATACTCCCATAGAAAACTCAGGGGAAAGTTTTCATTACATTGGAAATGATAGTCACTTTTTGGCTACAAAACAAAAGTGTAGGGAATAAAAACATATTTAAGTGAATTGGACAACATTAAATCACAAAGCCTCTGTTTCATATAGGAAATAAGCACCAATGTGTAGAGGCAATCTACAGAATGAGAAAGAATATTTATAATCCACACATCTAACAAAGGATTCATATTAAAAATATTTTTGAGGCTTCTACAACTCAGTAACGAGTCATAATAAAATATAAGCAAAGGACTTAGTTTTACAAAGACTTACAAATGATCAATAATAGATGATAGATAAGATGTCCAACCTCACTAATGATCAGAGAAACAGACTTTAAAACAAGAATGAAATATTACTGATCCTTGTTAGGATGGCTATTTTTTAAGGAAAGGTTAATGTTGGCAAGGACATAGAGAAATTTCAACATTTATTGTGACTGTTAATCATGACACGTTGACCTTACCGGATTAAGAAACAGATTGGTCAAGCACCCTTCTGGGCGTGTCTCTGAATTGTTTCCAGAGATGAATGACATGTAGGCCAGCCAATGGAGAAGGGAAGACCCACTCCAATCGTGGGTGGTAAGGCTTGTATCCTAGATAGAATAAAATGGAAAAAATAGAGGAAGCCAGTGTACATTTGAAAAGCTCCATTCTGCTCCAGCACGTAAATCTTTTGCTGTGGTTGTTGGGTCTAGACATCAAACATCAGCCTTTCTAAACACAGACTCATACTGGAGACACTCTAGAGAGCTTCCATGCCTTTGTTCTTGGACTAGTGCTGCCTCTTGATGCCTTTTGTTCCTCAGCTTCCAGCTTCTTGGACTGAACAGTTCCCGGATCCTTCAGCTCTCCGGGGTGCACACAGCTATTGTGGACTCTCCGGGCTCTGATCCTGTAAGCCTATCAAATCCCATATGTGTGTGTGTGTGTGTTTGTGTGTGTGTGTGTATATACATATATATATACACACATACATATATACATATATATACACATACATACATATATACATATATATAAATATATAAATATATATATATTTATATATATGTGTGTTCTATTGACTAAGAACCCTTACCAATACACTTATACTCTGCTGTTGGGAATATAGAGTAGAAAAGCAAGTATAGAAAAAAGTATAGAGTTTTCTCAGTTACAAGTTGGACTGTTCAGTGTTATAATACTCCATCATCTAGGTATATACACAAATAATTGAAAACAGGATTTCAGAGAACTACCTGCACTTCCATGTTCACTGTAACATTATTCTCAATTGAAGTTTATTGGCATAAAGTTTCTATTTTGGAATATGAATGAAATGATGAATTCTAGACATCTCCTATACAATGTAAACCTATACTTGGCTATAACATGCATTTAAAGTTTTGTTAATGAGTTAGTTCTCCAAATAAATGTTCCTACCACAAAAAAGGGTGTGGTACAAGGAAACTTTTGAAGGTGATGAATACAACCATTTCCTTGATTGTGTTGGTGGTTTCACAGATATATTTCCAAGATCATTAAAATGAATACATTAGATATGTGCAGTTTTCTTAGCAAAGCTGTTTCTTATTAAATTATTTCTTAGGCTTTTTAAAAATAAAACTATGCAAGTTGATAGTCTTTAATACATACACAGAATTGTATAACCATCACAATAATAAATTTTAGATTATTTAAACACCTCAAAAAGTATATTCAGATGCTTTGGCTAATTTTTAAATGGATTTTCTGTAGTCTGATTCTTTGAGAATAAAACTTCTCGTTTTTGATTAGGTTAGGGCAGTAGCCTCTGGTCTTTCCAGCTTGCTGTCCTGCATGTGTTGAATCTCTACCCTGTGAGCAAACTAGAGTGGGGAGCCAGGATTCCAAGATTATGAAATGTATGATAGAAATTCTGTTTTCCGAGCAACACTGTCTGAGGGAAGGGAGCCGCCAACACCGTGACTGCATTAAGATTAACCTCAGCAACATACAAGTAGTAGTGTTAAGAGATGTTGGTTGTATGTCTGTCCTAGGGAGATATCTTTCATGCTTGGTGGGATACTGATCTTCTTGGAGGTGGGCAGCCAGTGGGTCCAAAGGAATGGGTCTTGGTTCAATTGGTATAGATTCTCTTTTCTTATGAATATTTAGTATTTTTAGTATTTAGAATTTTTCTTGAACAAATGATTATTCATTTCTTACATGTCCTTAGAACATTTTGGGACTTTACATGATTTGTTTTTAAAATAATTTTACAATTTAGTGTTGCTTTTCTGGGGTGCATATAATGTGGGTGGAGCATGAGTGTTGAAAATGTGGGTTCTGATGGGCTGGGGATTTAACTCAGAGATGCTGCACCTGCCTGGCAAGTGCAAGGTCCTGAGTTTGATCCCCAGTTCCAAAACAAAAACAAAAACAGAGACTCCTGTTCATGTCCTCCAAAGAACAAGAAGAAGCAGAGAAAATGTGGGTTCTCCACATGTTCCACTGTAGTGCTTACAGGATGATTTCCACTATCATTCACCTTTTATGTCTCCATATCATCTGGATAATAGAAAAACCTATGGTTGCTTCCATTTATATTATAATAGAGAAACTTTTGGTATAAGTTATTATAGTTAGAGATTATTGTGTTATGAGATGATATATTTCAGCATATATATTGGTTTAGGAAACAGTAATTACTACTTCAGTGGCTGAAAAACTTGGCATGAGTGTCATCTTGCACTTGATGTGTCAGTCTATCCCAAGAGAACTGATACTCTGGCACAATCCCAACTTCTTTCTTAAATGGTTTTCAGTTTCACTCATTGCAAATTATTGCACATAGTGAATACATCATCATCCTGTTTTGAACCTATTTTTGTTTCCTTTTGGATTAAGAATAATTAATGTCTAATAGTATATACTTATTCTGCACTTTGAATGATAGAATATCACTTGAGAATTTTTTTTTTTTTTTTGGTGCTGGGGATCGAACTCGGGTCCTTGTCTTGTGAGGCAGGTGGTGGAACCACTGAGCTAAATCCCCAGCCCAATTGAGAATAATTTTATTAGAGTTTAACTTATTGTTATAACATTAAACTTATAAGCATGTAAGTACCTTTGCATTTATTGAATATTAATTTATTTTTATATGAAAATAATAATGTAAAGAATCAACATTTTGAAAAGAATAGTTAGATTTTTGTCACATGATAATATTTTCATGTATTCTAAAGTAATTGTTCTCTTTTGAAGTGTGAAATAATTAAATTGCCACAATAGTACAGTTATTTGAAAGAAAAAGATCATTGAATTTATTTGGCTGGCTTGGGAGTTCACGGCACTTAAAGCAAGACTTTGTGGTGTTGTGTGTTTTAGATAAATAGACAACTAATTCATGTTCATTCTCTTCCATTCTTTTCACTGATAAGACAAATAAAAGCAGTCTATGAAGAAGCCAAGATTTGTTCACAGTGTAAATAATCTAGACAAGATAACATAATTATAAAAATTGAAAGCGTAAAGTCATTTTCTTCTACCCAATAATGAACAGTAAAATCAGAGGTAATAGATCAAACCTACCTGACCAATATCAAAATAATGTGAGTTGATATGGAGTTTCATATAAACGTTGACAGCTGTTAAATGGAATTGGTAGCTTAAGAGCAGTGAGCTCTATTAAATGAAAGTGTTACAGGTAGTAACACTGATAAGGATAACATACAATTTTTGAGTCTCTGCATATAACACATCATGAACACAAGTTATAATTTAAATAAGTTAGCACAAATGTGATTTAAAAACCAAAGATTATCCTACTTAAGTGTAATTTTAAATAATATGTGAGAATACGTGATAGTCCATGTACATTATTTCATTCAGTAATTACAACAACACAGCAATCTGAGTTTCAAAAAAGTTTAGAATTTTTCAAGTTGTATTAGGTACGAAGTTTGAATATGGATCCAGCTGTTTCTGATTCAAAAAACTGAGAACTTAATTTTTAACCTTGATTAAACATAATGTAAGCTTAGATAAAATTTAAAAATAAACAGAACCCCTTTTGAAAAAGATTTGAAAATCTGGAGTGGAGGAAAGATCAGAGTAATTGTGTGGTCAATTTGCCCTCCAAAAACATAAGTGCAAGTTCATATATTCTGTTTATTTAGAAATATTCCAGAATTTCCTTGAGACTCAAATTCCCATCTGGGAAAAAAAGAGAATCAGTTCTTCCTGGGGGAAAAAAAAACAAGACTATCTCTGTCATATGTTTGCAGATCAGTGAAATGATTTCTGTCATGTTTATGAAAGGAAATGTAACTACTGTCACATAAAACCCAGGAATGAAAGGTGAGGCATTTTTCCTCAATAAGATATTCATGTGTTTGCCTTTTTTAAGTGGTAAGAAAATGTCACACTATTTAATTCCTTTTATCTTTTACTTTCACTCCATCGTTAAAAATAAATTATACAGAACAATTTTAAAGTGTCTATGCTATTTGTAGTAGAGGAAAAAAATTGAGATACTGGGGCTGCGATTTAGCTCAGGGGCACTGTGCCTGCCTCACAAGCACAAGGTCATGAGTTCAATCCCCAGTACCAAAAAAAAATCGAGGTGCTGAGAACTACAATTAATATCCAAGGAAAGAAAAAAGAACTATGATTCTAATATTACCTGTTTTATTTTATACTAACAACATGTCATTTATATGTCAAACATGGTGTGGCAAATGAACAGGACAGAAACATTAGCACTTATCAATAGTAAGCTGAGGGCAGAAAGACTCAATACAGTGTAATAAAGTAATTATATATTAAAATAAAGCAATATATATGGATACTTTCTTCAGTAATATATGTGTTTCCATTATTTGAAAAATGATATTTAATAAACCTTTAAAGACAATAGGAAGGATGACTTTTGCTTTAAAATGTTTAGTGTAAGGTATAAAATCAATAAGCAACACATTATTATAACTAGCGTCAGATAGCTGTGATTTGTGTTACCTATCTTATAATTCTTGCAGGTCATAGAAATAAGGAAGTGAAGAGAGGGATACTTTGATTTTGAGGACAGTGAGATGATTAGAATTTTCCCAATTCAGTGAAGGTGCCAGTGCTGTAGGGAAGAGGAATAAGTGCTAATCATGGTGAAGAGTCGGGTCCTGTCTTCATCATTCAAGAGAGAAAGTAAACGAGACATCTGCCACAACCATAATGTTCTATAGTGATGGCTGTTTTACTTTGACCTAGGACCATAACACAATGGTTAGAGCCTAGGCTCTGGAGTTGAGAGATATTTTGTGGTGGGGCGGGGCGGGGCGGGGGGGGGCATTGCAGGGATCGAAGTCTGGACCTCGCACTTTCGAGGCAGGCGGCAGAACCAGTGAGCTAAATCATCAGCGCTGGAGTTGAGAGAGATTTGAATTCTGTAGTTTACATGTTTGGTGATGTCAGCCAAGAATTTTTGTTTTCCCTCAGCCATATCTAAAAGAGTAGTACATATATTGTCTTTAAATGCTGCATGCAAAACACATGGCAAAATAGCAGTATATATTAAATTTATATAAAGAACAATAGTTGTTTTCATTACTAATTTTACTTACATTTTTCAACTCTGTAATAATCATATCCTTTTTAACAAGCTGCTGTTAAGAGAGCTTTATCAAACTCACCCTATTTTAAAGCATACTGCATAGAAAAGATGTATTAATATTATATACGTAAATTTTAATCTCTTCTTTTTCAGACCCTTTTTCTTTAGTTCATAACTCCAGAAATGTATGACCTATTTGTTCAGATATTTTTTTGTTATATATAACCCAAAACAGTACAAAAACAGGTCAGGTTGAAGTTCTGCAAATAAGAGAATAATTTTCACTAGATGAAATTGACTCAATGTTCGATCTTTTATAAACATAGTACTAAATCTATACTAGTCCTCCTTTATAAATTCAATAATCAAATATTTCAAAGCTATACCACTGTATATCCTGCAGAATATTTTTTCTAGCAAGAAAACATGGTTTAGTTGATGTTATATGAACAGGATACAGTATTTGGAACAAGAGAAATCAACACATGTAAATTCATTGAACCCAGATGTTTTACCTTCCAAATTACGTCTTAAATGGAAAAGATTAATAAAACAAAAATTAAATAACATATGTTTCTATACATTTGAACAGTTAAATTTAAACAATGCACCAACGTCTCCAAGGTATTTTAATTTGCATTTTATATCCCAGTCTGATGTTCATTTGGATAAATTTAGAAAGCTTAATGCCTCATGTTATGCAGCAGAGGTGTAAGATTAAGCAGAGTAAAAACCTTGCCAATTATCACTTCTCTGATCTGCACACCTGATACTTCTTGCAAGAAGTTTTCAGCAAATATTAAAAAGGGTCATATGGCCAAAACACTATTTTTAATTGGCACATTTAAGTAGATATTTAAAAGCATGTATGTGCGTTTAACATTTTAGTAAATATTTTGGGGGTGTGTACTATCCGCTTGTTAAATATAATGTTAAGAAATAAATTGTAAGAAAAATTTTATATGATCATAATCTATTCCTTTTTACTCCTCTCTACCACAATACATTTCCTTATTTAGTCTAAAAACTTTCACTAAGTCTTTCTAAGTTGTCATTTTCCAGGAAGATGTCCAACCAAAACCTCCAAGAAGCTTGACACAAAAACTCCCTCACAGAATCTCTGCCTGGGGTTCTATCTTCAAAAATTAACCATTTCAACAGAAAAGATGAAGTAATAGATATATATCTTGCTGTATGTATCAGCCACTTTCTCAACACTGGAACAAAATACCTTATACCTACAACTTAAAGGAGGTTTATTTTGATTCATGGTTTCAGAGTCAGTCTATGGCTGGCAGACTTCAAGGTTTAAAAAGAAAAAAAGCAAGGTGGAAAATGGGCCAAGGAAATCTGCATTATTCCCTGGCATCCAAGAAACAGAAGGAGAAGGAAGGGGATGGAGACATGAACAAATCCTTCCAGCTTATCCCTCCAGTGCCTCACCTCTTCCAACCAGGCCCTACCTCCTAGCAGCACATCCTGCTGGGCACTTGTCTGGTCTGTGGATTAATATACTGATGAAATCAGGAACCCCATGACCTGGTCACCTTCCAGAAGCCCCATCTCTGAACACATGAGACTTTGGGGGAATTATTAAGATCTAAACCATGACAGACCAAAAGTGGAAAGTTTTCTTAGCTTTACGGAAGTATAATTATTAAATAAAAATTCAATATGTATTATGTGATGTTTTGATATATATAGATATATATATGCACATTGTGAAAGGATTTTGGCACTCTAACATAGTCATTACCTCTTTATCTTTTTGCCTATTTTTATAGTAAGAACACTGTACTTATGATTTGCTGTCAGCAAATTTCAAGTAAATGAAGTGTGATTGAAAACTATTGGTAAATGTTTAAGTTAAAAAATGTATTACAGTAAAAGACACTTTGCCAAATATATATCCCTCTCAAAATACTCCCTCTCACTTTGGATACACTTATCCCATTGTTCTTGTCACTTTCTGAAACAGTTCTGGAAGTCTTCTTTCATAAGGGCCTTTAGTTGTTCTGTTTTGGCTACTTTGACATCCTGAATCAATTAAAAACATTTAACTTTCATGGTCATTTTGAATTTAGGAATAACCCAGATGTCACAGAATGCCAGGCTTGGTGAGTAAAGTTGATGATGATATATTGTAATATATTTGTGAGATTGACTTTCTGTTAGAAGGCACTTGACAGCACCGTTTATTTATTCTTGATCACATCTAGTAAAGACATTAAAGAGAACTTTCAGAACTGCTTCAGAAAGTGTAAAAATTGATGAGATAATTGTGTTCAAAGTAAAAGGTTGTATTTTTGAGGAGGATCAATGATAACATATTTTTTCTGCAATAATTTTTTTAATATAAGCATTCACGTAGTTTGATCACACGTCATAAAATACATTATGAACTATAATCACCATGCTGTACATTAGATCTCCAGGAACTACTTAACATATCTATGAGTGTGCATCTTTGAGAGGTCATGGCGTAGTTATTTTTCTGAGACTGAATTCTGTTAGCATAATGTCATCCAGGTTCATTCATGTTGTCACATGGCCAAGTTTCTAGGCTTTTTAAAGACCAAATAATGTGTCGTTATTCCTGTGTGTGTGTGTGTGTGTGTGTGTGTGTGTGTGTGTGTGTATACAGAGAGGGAGAAAGACAGCACAGTTTTCTCATTCACTCCTCCGTTGATAGACATGTGGGGTCATTTCCCTGTCTTTGCTATTGGTGGTAGCGCTGCAATACTTGCAGGGTGTGATAGCTCTTAAGGATAGTCATGTATTTTCCTTCAAATATACTATCAGAAGTGGGATTCCTATGTCATATGGTGTTTCTATTTTCTGAATTGTTTGAGAAACTCCCATATTGATTTTTATTGCTGTTGTTTCAATGTAACTTCCCACTGATAACATGCAGTTCCCCTTTCTCTACAACTACTGTACTTTGTATCCTTTGACTTTTTCACAATAGCCATTTTTACAAGTACATATAAAGTGATATTACATTGTGATTTTGATTTGCATTTTTCAGTTGATAAATGATGTTGAGTACCTATTTGCCTTTTTTTGGAGAAATATCTATTCATGTCTTTTGCTTAGATTTTAGCTGTGGAATAACATGTAATTTATTTTGAATATTAACTTCTTAGAAGACATGAGATTTGCAAGTATTTTCTCTCACTTTGTAGGTTATCTTTTCATTTTGTTGAATATTTCCTGTTTGAAAAAAAATTTTTGTTACAGTCTCACATGTATATTTTTGCTTTTATTATCCTGTCGGGGAAATCATTACCAAGAACATTGTCATGGAAATTTTCACCTAGCTTTTTTCTTCTAGGAACTTTGTAGATTCGGGTCTTTGAAGTTATTAATCTATTTTGAAATATTTTTAGAGTCTGAACTAAACTGGTTTAGGAATGGGATGATACAGGCAAAATTGATCTATTTTCCTTTCTGTGTGGTTACTCTCACTGTTTTCTCCATTGTGTTGTTGGCTTTCTGAACTCCCCCAGAGTCATTTTTGATCATGGAAAGCTAATTGTGTCTTGTGAAGGTGACAAAACTGGACTCTTCTACATTGTCATATTTGTGGGAGAACTGTAATCTATTTTTATGGCTGTTTTCAGTCATCTTCTTTTACTTTGGTTTTTAGATGCTACACCTTGATATGCCAAAAAGTGGCTGCTTGATTTATTTTTGCTACAGGACCCATGAGCCTACTGAATTCTTCCAACTTCTAATGAGAAATATTAATTTTTCTTTAATAATTTACAAATTAAATTAATATATTAATAGTATTTTATTTGAAATAATCATGAAGCATAAGTGAAACAATTAAAAGCTCTTGATTTTTTTCTCCTTTTTAAAGTCTGTCCCATTACAGAAGTAATCACAGTTAACAGTTCTATATTTATATTCTCAGTGTGTTTTCTATATAATATATATTTGTGTGTGTGCTTATGTTATGCACTTTATTTTCTGGTGATTATGTTTTAAATATTTTCACAGGCTCTGAATTTTTCTTTTCTTTTGAAATCATTGGCTACATGAAGAATTGAAGTGTTAATTGAATTAAATACACTAATTTATTTCCACTTATGGACCTTGATATTTTGCTTAGAAACAAAGATTATAAAACTATCCCTTATTATTTTTAAATGATATGTGATATGGTTTTCATTTTACATAAAATAAAAAAATTGGAATTAACTTTTGTTTATATTGAGTTTAAATTTCCCCAAATTAAAGTATTCATTTATTGAAAAAAATTATTTTCCATTGATCTAAGCCATCCATTCCCTAAAATTAAAATACACAAAGCTTTGCTATGATCTATACTACTATTGCAGGATAATTATATATGTTTCAGTCATTATAACTATATAAAATAATTTCATGTTTCATAATGTGACAGAACAAATTATCTCCCATAGTCTGTATTTAAACTTAGAATGATGTTATTATTGAATATTTTCATTTTTATGATATTTAAGCTCATCTACTATTAATAATTCTATTGGAATTGCTTTGAGCATATAAATAAATTTAATATATAATTATAATATTTGGAAAATTTTAAATATGTGTTCTGAAATTTAGTATGCATTTCCAGATAATCAGTAGTTGCAAGGTATTCTTGCTAAAGTTTCACATTACTGTATCAGTTTTGCAAGAATTAATAATATCTATTTTATAGTTGCCATTGCTTTTGGAAATGTATTCTTTAATTTCCCATCATACTCTCTGTTGTGTTACCACTAACTTTTAGGAACACTAGAACATTATATATTCATCTCTAATGTTATATCCTTAGTGAATTCTGTTCTTAGATATGTTTCTTAGTTGTCAATTTTATCGATTTCTCTACAGAAAGAAATTTGTATGTTATCAATTGAATTGATGAGTTCTTTGTTCATCTTTCTCATTGATTCCTTTTATCTTTATTCCACTTTTTAAAAAAAATTTTGTTTTTTTAAAGTGTCCCTAAATTGAAGGTTTATTTCATTTATTTTCTGTGTTCTTTATTTTAAAATAAAGAGAATTGTGGGTATGTATTTTCCTTTGATAAATGTATTAATAATTATGTATTTCTAGTGGTTTTTTGTACAAACATGCTAAACACTTCCAATAAATTATCTTGTACATAGTTAAGTAAATTATCCAAGTTTGAACATTCAGTAAGGACAGCTTTGGGATTCAAACCCAGGGGTGGCCCAACATGGAACAGGAATATAGTTTTATGCCCCTCCCATGCTGGGAGGAATGTTCACCCACAGCCACCAATTTTGATTTCCATTCAGTTTAAGAATTTATTCTGATAAAAAAATTTAAACAGTTTTCTGGTTTGTGAATTTATTCATGTCATTTCTTTTGATAAACTCAAAATATTAATGCTTTGAAAGACATAATGGGACTGGAATGATTTCTGTCTTTTACAATGTACAAATATTTTATTTAATTGTGTATTCTGTGAGTGTCTGAATATATGTGTATGTATATATGTACATGCACAGCACGTATGTGTGCAGTTATGATTGTTTTCATTATTTATATAAAATAATAACATTAATTATCTGATCAGTCTCTTACATGTCTCTCTCTCTGTATGTGTGTGTGTATATATATATATATATATATTTGGTGTGTCCATTTAAAAAACTATTAATTTTCTTCACTGCAATTACATATTTTCAATACTCAACTTTTTTCAATTAAAAAATTAAAGAATTATTTCTTCTAGAGTGTTTTCTTGTAACATGCAATACATAATGTTTTATCATCTTGGTTGAGTATAACTTTCATTAATGTAAAAATCTTCTTTTGTTTTGTATAGAAATCTCTTCCTTCCTCAAATGCTATTTTGTCTCATTAAATTGCCCACAAACTGACTTCTATTTGTAAATGTTTGTGGCATATATGTTTCAATTTCATATTTTTAATCTTTCTATATATGGTACCACTAGTTGGATCTTTAAAATAATGTATTAGAGATAAGTGTTTAAAATAAGGTTTCTATTTTTCTGTAAATATTGCAGAACTCATGTTCTGGATAACAGCAGGTCTGTTTTCCAACATCTACACTAAAATGTCCTAAGATTTGTATCTTGGGATACATTATTTTGAACCATTTTACCTATTTACCAGTAACATGTTTCATAAACAAGTAACATGCCATATTTAGTTTTAAATTCTTGGTTTTTAGAGTATAAGTGCTATGTTCATGATCAGAATGAAGTTCAGGTCTCAGTATTTTTCCCTCTTTGACCTCTTTTGAGTGTATAAGGTATTAACTGACTCTTCAAAATCATGTACATATAACTCTCCATCCAATCTGTAACACAATTAATGATAATGCAGATGATCAGCATTGTAATAGTGGAATACATAGTTTATCCTTTCACAATAAACTTTGATTAAATTTATAAAAGTTTTAAACATTGAGTCCATGCATATTTGCTTAGAAGCATAATTTTCTATAAATAATTGCCAAGATATTGATGGTATTTAAGGAGTATCTTACCTTATAATGTTATATCTTTCTACAGCTTATCCTCAGGCAACTCCATGTATTCTTCACTGAATAACACTCTGTTTATTCTAGACTTAAAGAATTATGCAAATAATTCACAAGGATCTTGAAATAACAGAAATATAACATTATCACATCCTCTCCATTATATCTTTTATGATTATAGGTATGACAGGAGAGGCTTTTAAATATTGCGATATTTTATTCACCATTACAAATGTAAATATCCAAAAGACTTGGAAATTGACGGATTTTCTATCATATATCAGATAAAGTAAAGATATTAATATTGCTGTAGCTTTGCAATAAATGTCGTATTTGGCAGTCTTAAAGTATGTTCAATAACTCCTATAGATTTTGCTAAACTTTATGTATGAAGTGAACATACTGAAGCCAATAAATATTATGCAATGCTGTCAGTCCATTATTACCAAAGTACTGCTCTTTTTTTTGGGGGGGGTACCGGGGATCGAACTCAGGACCTTGCACTTACAAGGCAGGCAATGGAACCACTGAGGTGAATCCCCGGCCCCATACTGTTCTTCTTAATACAAGAATCGTGGATGGTGATATCATATTTGGCTGATATTAAAATTGACCTTCTTGAGTTGTTACATTGTGGTTAGAAAATAATCAAAGTGTAGGGTTACAGAGTACTTTAAAGAGGGAATGAATCAGATTCCATAAATTTGGTTCTATTATAAAAGTTAAAAACATGACAGCAACTGAATGTGTCAGGCAATTATAAGAAATGAAAGCATTCTGTTATTTGTTTTGAATTATTGTTCTAAGCAGTACTTAAGGAGAATGTGAGTCCATTAAGCACTTTAATCAACACTTTCAACACTTTAAAGTAGCAATGACTGAAAAATCAAAGGAGGAAGGATCCATATTACAATCATTCTACTACACACAGATCACAAAGTTGTGAAACATCTGTTATAAGAATGTGTCCACATATATGTACATAAACAGGCCTTCCTCAGGTAAAACCTTGCAGCTGTATTACGTGTAAAAGATTAAATATTAACGGAAAACATGTGCTCAGACTTAGCTTATTATTATGTGTAATGAAAGCTAGTTGTGCCACAATTTTCATGTCCAACTGCCTTTTCTTCCTGTTTACATTTGGCAAGAACAAGAAGCCTCAGCTGGAAAATTGGCCCATAATCGCAACCTATTAAGCTTTTACTAATATTGCAATAGAAGTAATGGGTTTTTAATGAGCTTATCCATTTTAACATTTATATAATTTATTAACTCTTTTCCCTTTCCCTATTTTGTACATGAACTAAAAACTTAGATTTGCTAATTTTCTTTTACTGAAATTTTGAATCCTCAGAATTCAGTAATAACACTATTACCAGCTACTGGTGATAATTGTACTAAGGATAATCAATACTATGAGTATTATGATAGAGCCTGATTTACTCTGAAGGACCACTTGTGTTGAAAATTATATCTCCTGCATGCCACAGTGCCTGCCTTTCACAGGTCTGACAAAAGAGGGAAGATCAACTTATGTAACAGCTAAAGTAGAATTATTGTCTTTAGAAAAGTAAATCGAAGTTATTGTATAATGCAAGTATCTGTGCTTGAGCCCGCTGTTAATGTAATGAATGAATTAACTGGGAG
This sequence comes from Heterocephalus glaber, assembly GCF_000247695.1. The sequence goes on from NW_004624777.1 coordinate 13,853,722, forward strand.
GCTGAGTATCTGCCTTGTGAATGGGGTGGGGTGGGAGTTGCTGGAAGGCCTGACAATCAGGACTGAGAGCGGCTTTGATTTTCCTTGTGTAAGAGAAAGCATCAGGAAGTCACTAAGTTGGGGATTTGTGCAATGAACATCCAATTTGCAGATATCCTGAAGATGAGTGAAGAAAGAGGCTGTGGGTGAGAGGAACAGAGCAAAGGGAAAGGAATCAGAAACTTTTTGATATTATGTTATTCCTATCCATGTAATTACCAAATGACAAATTATCCTTCTGAAATGTTACACAGGAGTTTAACTAATTAATGATGGTCACATATGTAAATTACACTTTATAATTTCATGTTTCTGTTTTCCTTAAAAGAAGCACCAGTCATGAGATATGTATGTGGATTAGGCATAAAATTTATTTTTAGTAATGCATATTTGCAATACAAAATAGTGATGTTGAGCTGGGCATGGTGGGTGCACACCTGTAATCCCAGCACTCAAGAGGCTGAGGCAGGAGGATGCTGTGCGTTCAAGGCCAGCCTGGGGCTACATAGTGAGTTCAGGGCCAGTGTGAGCTACAAAGGGAGACTGTGCCTCAAAAATCAAACAAACAAAAGTGATGTTTGGGGAATTGGTAATTGCCTATAATGTATTTTGATCATATTCAATCCCTTTACCCCATCTCCTTTTCTTTCTCTTTTCTCCCCTTTTCCTTTTCCTTTTCTCTGTGTCTGGTTTCTATTTTCCCATTATCTCTCCTTTACTTTATTCATTTGTGTGTGTATATATATATTTATATATATATGCTTCTCATATGAGAGAAAGTATGTGATATTTAACATTATTAATGTGGGTTATTTCATCTAGCATAATGGTCTCAATTTCCATTTATTTTTCCTGAAAATGAGATGATTTCATTCTTCTTTATGCTGAATAATATTCCATTGTATATCTATACCACATTTTATCTATCCATTTACCTATTGACCGGCATCTCTATTAGGTATTGTGAATTGTACTGCTATAAACATGGATATTCATGGATCGCTACACTAGGGTATATTTCAGGAATATACCCAAGAGAGTTATAGCTGAGTCAGATGCTGTTTCTAATTTTAGATTGTTCAGGAATATCCATATTGATTATCACAGTGGTTTTCCTAGTTTACATTCTCACTAACAATGCACGCATGCTCTCTTCTCCTCTCATCCTCTCCAGCATTCCTTGTTTTTACATTATTGATGATAGTCATTCTGACTAGAATAAAATGGAATCTCAAAATTATTTTGATTTGCATTCCCTAAGTACATTCTTTCCTGTTGGCCATTTGTAAGTTCTTCTGAGAAGTGTCTATTCAGCTAATTTGTCCATTTTTTTATGGGTCATTTATTTTGTTGGAATCAATTCTTTTGATTTCTTTATATGCTCTAGATATCAGTCTTCTCCTAGAAAGTAGCTAGCAACAGTTTTATCCTATTCTGTAAATTTCTCTTTACAGTGTTGATTGTTTCTTCTGCTTTTGCAGAAATTTTTGTTAGATTTAATCCCACTTGTTGATTTTTGGTATTATTGCTTATGCTGTTAGAGTTTTATTCAGAAGTTTTTCTCTGTGACTGTGTATTTTTCTACACTTTCTTATTTATGGACCAGCCATACACTTTGTCCTGTAAACAACAGGGTCAAATATTGCAAACAGGAATATGGAAAACATTGAACTCTTGCTTGACTAATAAATCAACCCATCTTAAAAGTAATGTTTCCTTGAAATTAATTTTTATTTCATATCATAACTGGAAACACTGAAAGAGATTGCTTAACTTTTTCAAAGACTGAAAAAACAGTATAATTCTACCATATTAAATACAAGAACCTGATTAAAATTACATCATTATATTATCTATATCTTAACTCTGAAGATACAATCTTTAAATAAGTTCTAAGGTCTTACCAAGAATCAAAATTTTGGGTGCTTCAGAAAATGTCCACCTCAATTCTATATTTTATGTCATTTTGCATCATGGTGCACATGCACTGAACACACATAAATACCATATATATATATTTTTTTTAAATAAAAAGTTATAGATAATATGTGAGGTTAATTTAAACTTTTCAAAATGACACTCAAGGAACTTTTCAATTTTTTCCTAAACAGAAAATTGTAATATACTTTAGTTGAATGAAACTTTTTATAATCAGAGCTTCATATGGAATAAAGAATTTGTGCTAGTTCCTAGGGTAAAAGAGTGAACCAATTTAGCCCAATTTCTGATTTTACATGCCACATTATGATCCAGGTGCTAAAATGCTCCGGATCAGAGCTCATTCAGGCAGTGTGGCCCTTTTATTCATTAAACCTTTTAGAAGACTTCTTGGTGGCTGACCTGCAACTGCATGAGTCATTAGCATGAGGCAGAATTGTGTGAAGAGAGCTTTGCTTTTGTCCTGTAGAAAGTCTTTTCAGCACAGTCACATTTGCTTCACTGTGTAATTTAACAGTTTGTGCCCTAGGCACTGACAGCTCACAGCACTGTTGTTATTCAAGGCTAAGCAGATGAGAGAGACATAAACGACTAATAACATGCAGGAAGTTATGTCCTCCAAGTAGCAGTCTAATTCTACATCTTCATTTGGTGAATGGTTGAAAACAAATTAAAATTTCCTGACCACTGGAGGCAAACGCAATGTCAACTAAATCAGTTATATCAGATTCTTGTAGGGTGGAAATGTTCTTAATAAAATGTCTCAGAATGAAAGAAAATAGGAATAATACAAATGGACTAGAATATCAAAACAATCATCAATCTTAGTAGTAAGCAAATAAATGCAAATTTAGGCAGCAGTAAATATAGTTCAACTGCTTAAAATTAGGTGGAAGTTAAACATTGAGTTTTAGAGTTGGTGAAAGTATAGTAAATGGACAATTTTGTATTACTGTAGGTTAAGTGTAGATTTCCTAACAAAAATGTATTTTTTTAAAAAAAAGTCTAATGTCTTTTTATTCACTGACTTTTCACTTATGCAAAGGGAGTAGAAACAATGAGAAATATATATATAGTATATATACATATTTATACACATATTTAAAAAATATTCTGGTTTTTGATTTTTCAGTTTCAGTTTAAGTGGCACTTATTTTTATGCTGTTGAAGTACTGGGTGTTGAACCTACAGCCTTCACACTGAGGTATACCTTAACTTTGTTTTTTTTTAATTTCAAAATAGAATCTTGCTAAATTTCCTCAGACTGGGCTCAAATGTATGATCTTCCTGCTTCAGTCTCCCTGAGTCCTAGGGATGGCAGGTGTGGACTATCCCACCTAGTTAGGTCATTTCCTTAAAGAAATTAATTGTGAGTGTATTTTTAGTTTCACAGAAAAATTGAGGAAAGTACAGAAATTTTCTGTACACCCTTCCCCAGCACATGCCCCAGTATCAGCGTTTGCCACAAGAGCAGCACTTTTGTTATAACTGATGAAATTATATTGATACGTCCTTATCAAGTAATGTCGATAGTCTGCATTGAGGTTCACTTTTGATGTACATTCTATGGATCTGGATAAATATAATGTAGCATGTATCCAGCATCACAGTGTCACACACAGGATTTTCACCCTCCACAAAATTTCCTGTACTTTGCCTATTCAGACTTTCCTCCCCCTCTTGCCACTAGGCGTTTCCCTACATTGCCTTTTCCCAAATGTCACATTGAATTTTTTCACTTACTTATGTCCTCTTTGTCTTTTTGCAGCTTGATGGCTCCTTTCTCCTTGGTCCTTAGTAATAATCTATTGCCTGGGTGGATATATCAGAGCTTGTTATCCATTCATCTGTGCTGTACATCTTACTATGGGATCTGACAATCAAGTTACTTGGTATTTACCAAAAGGAGTAGATTTATGTCCACACAGATGGCTGCATGTGGTTGTTTATGGAAACTTTATCCATAACTTCCAAAACTTGGAAGTGAGGTTGTTTTTAAACAATAATTATGTTGTGAGTTTTTAATTAAAAAAAAATTATCCTAGAACAGTTTGACTTTTTCCTTTATGGAGCAAAGTTCTGTAAACATTAACACATGCATAGATTTACATAACATCCATCATAATAAGAATGTAAAGTAATCCTGTCACTCAAAACCTCCCTCATGCTATCCTTTTATATTTACTTTCTTGGGCGGGGGATTTAGCTCAGTGGC